>NC_069477.1:7768131-7886841 GCF_026875155.1 Cherax quadricarinatus | reverse complement strand
TCTCTAAGTATATGTGGATGACCAGAGAACATGTAGAGAGGCAGAAAGTTAACATTAATGTTGATTTGATCGAGAAAATAAGTAAAACAAGAGTGGTGGCCAGGTGAGGTTTGTTTGGGGTGGGGCTCACCTGTCTCCTTGATGGGTTTTAATTAATTGTTTTTTTCCGAGGTTAATACTTATTCTGTATTTTATGAAGGGCTTTTGATCCAGGGAATTTGAGTTATGCTTCATTTCCTTGATCAAACTCGATTAATCCTCCCACTCAGTAGGCACATTATGGCACCTACGGGTTTAGCACTTTCCCGTAAGTTTGTTCAGGTACAGTTACACAATATTTGGATAATTACATTTGTTTTACATAATATATGTTTAAATTACTAGGATAACCACTCCAAAATAGTGAGTTAGTTCCATTGTTCTTAAGACTTGAGCAGTTTATTTCCACATTATAGATCACTTGTATAAAATTTATGCCCTTACAGTGTTTAAAGCCTTCCATTTCTTAATCTGATTATTATAATAATTAAAAATCAAATGTCAATCATTACAAATGAAATCCTTCAAGAACCTTAACTTTTGCTTAGATCTAAATTTAGGTCCTGCAAGTAAGTTCGATAATGGGGGGGTCAAAATCTTAGGAATGGAATCGACTCCTCAAGTAAGGTTCCCTTGTTATTTGGTTAGCGGCTTCTTGATCTACGGAACTGGATCTGTGCTCCAGCTCCATGAATTAACCCTGAATGCCTTCCATTCCCCCCCCCCCCAGGTGCTGTATAATCCTACGGTTTAGTGCATCCCCCTTGATTATTGTAATAATAATTAGGTACAGGTACATGTAAGTACAATTATACATAGAAATAAATGGTATAAAATACCGACACAATGGAAATATAAACACATATGCAGTATAATGTGATCCTTTATTGACTACGTTTCGCCCTCACAGTGGGCTTTTTCAAGTCACAAACAGAACTGTTTATGACTTGAAAAAGCCCACTGTGAGGGCGAAACGTAGTCAATAAAGGATCACATTATACTGCATATGTGTTTATATTTCCACAATTATACATAGTTGAATATGTGTAAATTACCCTCCAAGATAACCCAAAAATAATCAGTGACTTGTATCAGTTGTAAGACAGTGGTGATTTTTACAGTGAAAGATCCAGATTCTTGTATAATCCTACGGGTTTAGCGCTTCCCCCTTGATTATAATAATAATAATAATAATAATAATAATAAATATACAGTAATAAGAATATAGTTTACATGTAATAAAACATTGTCAGGCACAAAAAAAAAAATAATATGCAATGCATTTCAGAGAAACTAGTCCTAATGGGGTTAAAGACCCCAGTGGAAATAAGTCACTTTGACTTTTTTTTGGGTTATGCTAGGTAATTTATACTGTGTGTGATAATTATACTTGTGTACCTGTACCTAAATATATTTCCTCACATAATAGGGAATATTTGGAATCCTCTGGCAGAAAGTTTCAAATTTTTGGATCATTTATGCATATTGAGTTGTTTTTTGCTCAGGTTGTCATACACAAGTAAGCTTCCCTTTTATTACAAGTACAGTTGTACCTTGAGTTACAAACGTAGTTCGTTCCAGAAGGCTGTTCAAGTGCCGATACCGAACGAATTTGTTCCCATGAGGAATAATGTAAATTAGATTAGTCCGTTTCAGACTCCCCCCCCACTTACAAAAGCACTTACAAAAATACACTTACATAATTGAGTTGGGAGCTGTTCGAAACTCGGGGTACCACTGTACTTCTAAACCATGAATTATTATATAAATACAGTTACATAACATTACCTATTTTTTTTATTATATTTTATAGTATAACCCTAAAAAGGTAGTGACTTGTTTCCATTTAAACTAGATGCTGTATGATGAATATTCTAGCTTAAAAGCACATTAACACTTTTTCACTAACTTTATTTTCAGTTTTTTTTACATTATGGTTCGTTACCATGCCTGTGTTCAACGTGTCTGCCTCACTTGCTGAATTCAACCAAAGGTACGGGGTCAAGCCAGAGTTCAACGACTACACGCCCTTTTATGTTACAATCACCATTTGCACAATTGTTGGTGTGATATTGATTTTGGTGAGTATTGTGTAAATTATTAGTATTTTCCATTAAAGGACATAAGTGTAAATTTTCTTCTAAGTATTTTGTGTATTGATACTTGTATTGTTGAATTACATCTAGACAGATACCTTGCTGAATACACAACTTGCATTTTCACAACAAGAGAGGTTTTTAAAAGTATTTTACTGCTGTATATTTAAAAAATTTGTTTAAACCTTACTCATGCTAGTAGTAGTTTACTAGTAGTAGTTTTTACTAGTAGTAGTTTTTACTAATAGTAGTTTTTACTAGTACAGTAGTTACTGTATAGTATTACTTAGCACTTAGTGGTCTGGGAGGAGTTGGTGACAGTTTAGAGATAGCTGCACAGATCACAGAACGGGTGGGGCTCAAATCCATGGCACACAAGTCTTCAAACTTGCTGGCCAGTGTAGCCTGCAAATTTTAGGACTCGCCTGCCATGGGTTCAATCCCCACCCATTCTGTGATTTGTTTTGGAGTCGTGTTATTATAATTTTGAGAGTGATCATATTGTGGGGAAGTGCTACAAAGGCTTAAATTTCATTACTCTTATTTTAATATTCAGGTCACTTTCACATGTTGAAAGTAATGAGGCAGTTTGATATCACCAGTTAAAAAAGAAGATAAAAGGGAGTATGATCTGAGACTGGGCTGTATGTGTGGTAAATCCTGGAACTGTTAGTAAATAATGGATGCCTTCAAGGTAGATGTGGTTGTTAGTTATGGAGTATAAATAAACTGAAATTTCTCACTCATGAATTTAACATTATTAGGAGGGAGGAATCAGACATGGTAACTGCTAACCTATGGGTGTGAGGTGAGCTTTTTACCCCCTTTGCCATTGACTTTTGAGAGAACTCCAGCAAAAATGTATACAGAGTGTTATGATTGTGATAAGACTCCACTGTTGCCCCAGACTGTTTACCCTACATTCCTGCCAGTACAAATTGAAATTCTTACTCATGTAATTTCAGTTTGTATCAACAAGTAAGCTTTTCTCATATTAAGAGTAATAAAATTCTTTGAGATTTTTCTGTGGAGTTACATTGATAGAGGTTGATGATAAGGTAAATTGATGGAGCATGTGTAATGTGAGAGGTTCTTGAAGGAAAATTCTATGTCTCTTTAAGGAATTGGAGCTTTCTTCCTTTTCTTGGATTAAACCTGATCAAGTTATATTCCCCAAGTAGATGTGACCAGTAGGTTTAGCCCTTCCATGTAATAATACATATCTTTAAAGAGATCTTGATATGTTGTTACTGGCATATGTAATGTAAAACAGGGAGTATGGAATAGCCTACAAGTAAATAAGATTATATTAATAGGTAAATACTATGGCTTAACACACTTACTTTTGACAGGTAAACTGGATATGCAGTTGCTGCCACGAACATTCTAAATACTGGAGTGACCCTGATACTGGTAATCGCTTTGCATCCCTTATCTTTATTCGCAAGACAAAACAGCGACCAATGGATGCTATCTATTAACTTTCTCTTTTGTGTTTTAGAGATCGTTGTGGAAGTATTTATTAGTTACCATTTCAAAAACTAGCAGTTTATCAGATATTTTCTCATACTTTAATACTGTGTTATACTGTTTCTCATTGGTATAGAATTAAGTTTAAATTTTATATAGCGGTTATGAATTGACATTGTCACATACAGAAATGGCTGTTCATGCTGCTTGGCCTCCACTGGCATGCTTGGCAATGTTTGTGATGATTGTGGCTTTTATAATTATAAAGTATGGCGACGTTCTCTGCCTTGCACGATCAGTACCTAAACCTCAGTACTTTGAAAGAGACGATGCATCCTCAGAAAACACCATGTCCTGCATGTATGATGAGAAGGACAGTGTTAGAGAACATATAGATGTTATAGAGATTCCTGAGATACGTCATGAACCAGACAAAGAGAAGAAATATGAGTACTCGGTTTAACTGGCAGCGTAGAGGAGGACATTTTGGTTTAAAATTTCAGGTGGTTGGTGTTTTAAAACAATTGTACAAAATGTAAAGAGGAGCAATAATCTTTATTTTTAGCCATCTGTTGTACCATGCAAAGTACATGTACTTAATAAAATAGTGTCAGTGTAAGTGTTTACATCAGAGATGTAATTGAAACCAAGACCAAACATACTAAGGTGAGGATTGAGACAAATATATTTTTGAGACTAACCATATAAACTAAATTTGTGTTGGAAGAGCAAAAACAATAACATCTGTTTATTTCTCGAATGCCATTTTTCTTTTACTGAATAAAAATCACAAAACCTTAGTGTATGTTTAGTTGGCATTAGAATATTTTTGTTTGATAAAGGTGTGATAAATTCTTATTTGCTGGGAAAGGAAATGTGGCTTATTTTTACCAGTGTTGACATTGATGACAGGTAGTGGTAGGTCTAGGTGATGGTGGTGGTAGCTGATACTGCATGCCATGCTTGTACAGGTAGTAGTACAGGGCCACATCACTCCTCTCCACACATTAGCATATCAGCAAATAACAGCAACTGTTGGTACACTTTAGTAAGGAAATGTGGCCTTTGTGTTGGCAGGTGGTAGCAGGTACTCTGTCATGTGTTTGTACAAGTTAATTTGTACTCTACTCTAATTTGTATATACTTTGAATGCTGCTATGCTGTATAAAAGTGTGTGAGTTATGAAGGACAGAAAAGGGATATGTAATAATTATGGAAATAATATACTTTTACATATTCTTACAAACAGTCGGCGTGCTAACTTATATAAACACCAAGACTAAGATCCAGCATGTTGAGGCTGTGATCATAACTGACATAAGACTATCAGTGACATCAAAATTGCAAGATGTGACTGTGAGGTTCCATCTCTGGTATATGCACATCTCTGTTACTTAACCGTTGGACTGCCTTGTGAGACTGCCTGACCAAGAGGTAGAGCTCTCTCTTTTCCCCTCCATCTCGTGTAGATAATTACATATGTATAAACACACTACTCATTAAGAGCTTTCATAGTGGCAATGCAAGAAGGTGAACCAAAAGGAGGTAGCAAGTGCTGCAGCTAAAAAAAAAAAAAAAAAATTAAACATGGAAAATGTGGCACCATGAGCATAGCTCTGTTGTGAGATATTACAAAAATATATACTATACAATATTGCTGTGTTCTGGCAATACAAGAATTAAACCCCATGGGTGAAAATCATGCTGCTTTTCTTCTGTGGCAAATGACATAAATAAGATGACTTTGTTGCTCAAAAGGTATAACTATGAGTTTTGTCAGGATATACCACAGGGGCCTAAATATAACTATTGATTACATAATCTGTTATATGCTTATATAAGAAATTTGTTACACATTGAAAAAAACTAGTGCTTATTTGATTTCATAATCCTCCTAGCAGAAATCTCCAGTCAAATCCTAGTTCTTGGAAAATGAGCACTGACCTTAATGCTTGTACTTACTTAAGTTATAATTTTTTTTCTACTAAATCCCCCCCAATCAATATTTTGATGGTAATTTAAATCAGATATCTCATACTATTTGGACTAATTATTAATCTCGGGGTTTGTTCCCCTTGAAGGCAAAAATGGAGTTGCTGCAGCCTGATTAAAACATCTTTGACCAAATATTATGCAGCTCTTGTGTAATGATCTTTGGTAGGCTGGTTAGAGAGTGACTGAGGATTTGAAGGATTGAGGATTGGAAGTAGTAGTTTTGGAGCTTTTGTATTTGACATATCTTTTTTTATAATGCTAGAATTTTTTTATTTTTCTGGTAACATGTCAAAAAATATTGTAGGTTGTCATTGTGATCGAACATGGTGTGCAATAGAATAACCTTGTGTTATATTCTTAAATTCGCATGATTCATTTTCATTGTTTCTCCATTTTTAAAGTAGCCAACCTCGCTTCTAACATATGATAATGATAACTTTTAAGAGATGCATTAAAATTACAATAGCAGGTTGTGTATATATTGGTTATACGTAACTGCTTCACTTTCACTGAAGTTGAAAATTATTACCTTGTATTGCACCTTCTGCTTCATCTATCACTAAATCATGATTATTCAAGTTTGCATCAGAAAGTTTTTTTTTTTTTTTCAACCTTTGATCTGTTATACTAGTATTTGATGCAGCTGACTGTATTCATTCAACTCATCATATCTTATATACATTAGTTACATTTTCTTTATATAACATGTTAACCACTATAAATTTTATATATAATCCTTCATAGAGATCCAATTGTTTTTTCCTTGAATTATTATTTCTTGCTCTAAGTTTTTCATTTTTTTTTTAACACCGCCACCTCCCACCAAGGTAGGGTGGCTTGAAAAAAGAAAAACTTTACCATTACTCATTCAGTCACTGTTTTGCCAGAAGTATGCTAACGTAATAGCTCAGACGGTCCTCTGAACTGCCACATCCCCCACCCCTACTTAAGAGTACAGGCACTGTACTTCCACCACCAGGATTCATGTTTGGGTAACAAAGTTTTCCTGAATTCCTTCACACTCAGCTGTACATGTCAAGCCATGTTAAATGTAGTTTTTAACTTTCTTGGGCTCTAGTACTTAACCAATTTTTGTCTCAGGCAAACCAATTTTTGTCTCAGGCAAGGTAAACTGCCACGAATATTGGGGGTTTGAACTTGACTTTGCTCCTTAAAGATAAAGTAGCACCACCACTGAGTTGAAACTCCTTCAGACATTCATTTCAGACAGTTTTTGTACAGTCACAAGCTCATTAGTTAGGTTTTTAATCACTGTACAAGGCTACTCTATATTATTTCTTTCTCATTTTTAGTTTAATAAGAAGCTTATCTTGTGTGTGTAAACTTTTTTAATTAAGCAATAAGGAAAATATTTCTTGTGCTGATGTAGGAAGAAATAATAATGCACAAAAATTGCAATATTTTCCGTCCATGTTAAAGTTGTGAATGTGGGTTCCTTTAGAAAAGTGTTACATAGGTCTGTGAACCAAGTTGATAGAAATCTCTATTAATCATGATTATACACTTTACTGCAGTTTTAATATAAGTTACCATAAAGTTGCATGCCTGTACTTAATTTTGGAATGCCACTTAATGATTTAATAATTTTTAAATTGCAAAAACCATGTAGCAGATGCAACAACTGTAAGATTTGGTGTTAATCTTAACTAATTTAGCATGTAAACAGTATAAGGTGGAGGTTGCAGTTTTCAGGCAGCTAAAATAGGTTAGTTCCTGCAATAAATTTTTTAAGGTGCAGCATATTGTAATGCATGCAGTTATTTTGTACTTTTATTATGTAATATTAGATCACATATTACTTTTGCTGTAACATGTAGTTTTAATAAAGTACTTAATACTTAAAGTGAGGTATTACAGGTTACTACCTTGTATAAAATTTTTTAATACATGTACTTCAGAAATTTCTTATTTTTCTCAAACTGGCCTGATCCCTGATCCAAATTCATTTGTTTTGTGTTAAACCATATTGGGTATAATTAGTTGTAATAGTTTGTAGCACAAGTGTTTTAGAAATTTGCTGTATAACTAGTACATTATAATCCGTATTTGGAATTCTGTCAGTTGGCATACTTCTGAATTTGGAATTTAAAATTTGAAGTAGATCAGTTAGCAAAAATTTCAGAGCTCAATTTACATTTTTGAGAGACCAGCCATTTTTCAAAATTTAAGAGAGCACTTTCTAAGGTATTTTATTCAGAATGCTCTTTGCACTGCAGATTTTTCAAAATAAAGAAAATTGTGTTTTTTTTATTTTGTTTTTAAATGTTTACGTTTTTTAATACGCCAGAATACTTTCAAAAAATAATGTACGATGTTAAAAAAAAATTCTGAATTTTTTACCAATTATGAGAAAGTTGCATTTGTGGGAAATAGGAATTTTCTAATATTAAAATGTATTCGTACACCTTTCCTTACTGAACGAGGAGTTCCGTTCCTAGGACCATGTCATTAAATGAATTCATCGCTAAGTGAGGAGTATATGTATATAATGGTAAGAGTTTGTTCAACCATCTTAAAAATTGTTTTATTGTCACCTTTGCAACCATATATAACATTTTTTGGTATATTTTTAAATGTTTATACAATAGTGTTCTGTATATTGAAATAAACAGAATAGAGGAAATTGGCTCTAATATACATATTTAGGTATGAATACTGGTCAGAGAGCCTGTCATAAGTCTGAGGCATCGGGAAACGAGTACGTCGCTAAATGAGAAGAGGCTGTACTTGTATACATTTTGAATACTATATAGTATTGAAAAGGTGAAGGCATATTGTATTCATAATAATGCCTGAGAAACCATGTAGCTTATCAAGTAGTTTATGTAGTATGTAATTTACATTTTTTTACTTTTCATATTTTGTTTATTATAGTTTTGTTTTTTATTGAAATACATTTGTCTTGGTGGCTTGATTAAAACTTATTCTTTAGTAAATTAAGGGAAAAAAAAACATATATGGGATGAGCTTAAACTAGTAAAGGTTTGGGCCCTCACTTACCGACAATCAGTATTTTGTTCCTTTATAAACCCACTAAATTTTGGCTGGTAATTTCAAATTTCCGGGGGCCCCCACCAACCAGCAATCTATTTGGTGGCGCTACTTGCTTTCATAAGTTATTCCCAAATTTTTTTTTCTCCTTTTTGTTGTAACCCTGCTACTTTTAGCCCCCAGCCCCCGGTTCCCATGAAAAAAAGAATGCTTCTGTTGGTAAGACAAACACCATCAGTGTCTATAAAAGATTGGGCTTTGAAGCCCTGTCAGCCCCGTAGTATGACGCCATGGTCAGCTAAAACCACTTAAGCTGTCCCGGTAAATTTAGCCCTACATTTTAAAAAAATAGTCTGTGGGGAAAATGTGCATTATTATAAACAATCCGCAGCACGCAGTGATATGGAAAAAAACGGCGACTATGTTTTTGATGTAAAACAGCGACTTTTGGGGTGTATTTCGTATGGTCATTTCTCTTTTTTTTGTGTCTTTGATAGAATGGAAGATATTTTACAGAAATTTTTAAAATTTTGTTTGATTTTTTCCCAGAAAGAACCTTAAAATTGAGCCCCCAAATGCAGAATTTTGATTTTTTTGCCGATGTTCAAGAGTAAACAAATATGTCACCACCCAGTACGTTCCACGGGTTGGTCTAATAGTCACAAATGGGTTGACTTATTTATACAATTTTTTTAAATAAGCAGTAGTCTGATAAAGAAAATTTTCCTGTTTTTTGTGTAAAAAAAATTAAAATTTGGGAAGAAGTGTAATATAAGGGGGCCCGGGAGTGTGACAAAGAACGAGAAAATGTTTTTTTTAGTCCCCAGGAAGTCTGCGTTGTTTTTTCGGGACCCTATTTAAAATTTGGCATCTCTTGAAATTTTGTGAAATTGGCCAGAAAACCCAAATCCTCCCCCTTTTTTGGGGAAATTAAAAATAAGTAAACGGGCGTTTTTTGCCTCCCCTCGACGAATAGAAGGAATACTGTGAAATAGCTAGGGTTGGTGGGGAGCAGTGGAAGGGGGTAAAATAGGCCAAAGGGGGTGAAATCGCTGCTGTTTTTAAATACGCGCTGTTTAAGTGTTTTAACCTAACCCTCTGTAATTGGAAAAAATCACTAATCTGGCCCCTTTAGGCCCCGTGAGGGTTAGTGATGGAAAAGTATTGCAGTTATTATTTGAGATCATGAGATTTTTGAAAATTTTTCCCTTTGTACATTTTGATAGCACATCAAAAAGCTACAGTAATAAGTGTTTTGGGGTTTTTGGTGTGCTCAGAGCTTATGTCCATCCTTTTTTTCATCGTACTAGAGTTCGGGAAACCCAAATTTTTTTTTTTTTTTTTTTTTTTTTTTTGCTGTTTAAATTCTTAATTTAGAATGTTGTCTTACATAACGACCGTTTTCACCAGACATTACAATTCCAGGGGTTTTTAATAGAGTCGGGGAAAACCCCCGATAAATAAAATTAGTGACCATTTTTTTTTTACAGTAAAAAGGCAGAGAGAAATTTTTACCTTAAGAAAAGTACTGTTTTTTTTGTATTTTGGAAATATAGTCAATTAAAAGTTTAATATAATTTTTTGTATTAATTCTTTGAACCTTTCGGGGTTTCCATGAGAAAAGGTCTTGATCTAAAGAACAATCTTAGTTTCAAAATTTGACTCCTAAAACCTTCCCTCTTTTGTTTTTAAATGGAATATTTCTCTTTGTAAAGTTCTTTTTTTAAAAGGGAACAGAGTTACTCCCCCAACGTGGTTTGTGTTCTTTTAAAAGGAAATTTGAAAACCACCTTAAAATGTGAATGGCCCCCCCGTGGGAGAAAGGGCACCACAGTGGGTCCTCTGATGGGGGAAGACAGCGGCCCCCCGTTTTTGTCTAACCCGTTCGGAAGATTGGCCGAAAGCATTTGTACGAAAACTGAAGTAATTTTCCCTGGGGAAATAATGTAAAACCAATTAATTCGTTCCAGACACCCCAAAAAAATTAAAAAAAAAAAAAAAAAAATTTTTTAGAGAAAAAATTTTTTACATAAGAAAACATGGGAAATAAATATAAATACAAATGAAATGGGTAAAAAAACATTTAAAATCACTTTTACTTTTTTGAAGACTTGTTGGCAAATGGGAAAATGGGAAGGGGGGGAGGGAGGTTTTGTTTTTGGAAGGGGGGGTCCCCCCCATAAAGACTTAAAGGTATCAAAAACCCCATTGGGGTTACTCCCTTCTTTCTTTACTGGCATAGGGCCCGCTTGAGTCACTGGCCCCCTTTTCCCACAAAAAAAATTGTCCAGAGAGGCCTGCCTAAATGGGGGCACTGCATTGTCACTGAACTGTTGCGATGCAGCTTGAACAGCTTTGTTAGGGGATATTTTTCCCCAAAAATTTACCCTCACTATTTTTTCACAAATGTCCTTTAATCGCTGAAAAAAAAGGGCCCCTTTCCCTCTCTCGTGCTCTGAACAGTTTCCCCAACTAAGGGCCCGTTGCTGTTTTAGATGAAGATCTTGCCCTTCAGTGGTTAGCTTTCCCTGTGGTTGTCCCCACTTTAATCTGGCCACCCCTCCAACCCCCTGGACTTCCCCAAAGACAAGTAGTTCCCCAAGGGTGTGGGTCTCAGGGTCAGCCCCAAACCCTTCAAAATTTTGGGCCAGTTTTTTCCAAGAAAAGGTTTAAAGTCCGGAAGTCATCCTGCCAAATCTTATCTTTTAAAGGTTATGCAATTGAGGATATTGAAGTGATTTCCAGAACTCTTTCAGGTCAATTTAGTGTTGAGGTCCTTAAAAACACCTTTTAAACATTCTTTGGTGTAGAGTTTTTTGAAGTTTGAAATGGGCGTGGTCCATGGGCTTATTTGCAGTCACAAGCACAAAAAAAACAATGTTTTGGATGAAAGCGCGGGTAATGCTCCCCCAACGAGTAACAAGGGGAGACTGGGCCAAAAGTGGGGGCGGCTGCGCCCCGCGGGAGTAGACCGTCTGGTAGGACGATTTCCCAGGATTACAAAAACGGGGGAAAAATTTTTCCAAAAAGTGGTCGAAAACTGAATTGTATATAACCAGAGAACAAAAACCCCGGGGTTCCCCTGTAATTTAGGGTCCGGATTTTGGGGCTGAAGGGGCAGTCCCGGGAAGTTTCCCAGTTCGTCCTTCCAAAATTTTCGAAACCCTTTGCAGTTGGTGATCTTATCTAAGCAGATACCTTTTCTTATCTTTATAGGTATTCTGGAAATGCCACTGGTGCAAAGACCGTAAGTAGGGAGTGGTTTCTGGGGACTGGGACTACCCCGACACCTCTGCAGTAACTTTGCACCAAAAGGGAATTTGTTTCTACTTTACCCCCCCCTGTACATATATGCTGAAGAAAGTCCTATTGAAACCCCATAATAGCAAAAAAATCTCACCCCCCCAGAAAACAGACTTTGCTGGAACCCGGAACTGGCTTTTAGCTGTCCCCGTGCCCATTCCCTTGGCCTTAGGTTTTTGTACCTACTATTCCTCAGGCCTGTACTTCCCCTTCTCAGGCACTGTACTTCCCATTTTTCGGGACTTTATTCCCTTCTTTTGGGATGTATTAAATTAAAATGCCTGTACTAAAATCAAATGCAATGTCTTTTAAAAAGGCACTGTTTGCTAATCAGCCATACCAGGACGGGGATAGAAACCCCGATCAGAGTTCAAAACTCCCGACCGTCGCGGGCCTTTCCCGGTCCGTGGGAGGTTTGTTTCAATGTGTCTTTACGTTTTTATAGTCCTGCTAATAGGACTGTACCGCTATTCTAGGCCTGAAAATGCTATTCATCAGGGCCCGTACCTATTTATCAGGCATACCTGTGTTCTTCAGGGACTTTCTGCTATTTATAGGCACTGTACCCGTATTCTTTATGCATGTACCCATTTTCGGGACCTACCTATTCAGGCATGTACCTGCTATTCATCAAGCCTGTTCCTACTATTCTTCAGGCACTGTACCTGCTATTATCAGGACTGTACCTATTCTTCAGGATTGTACCACTATACCTCAGGGGCTGTACCCGCTATTCATCAAGCCTGTTCCCATTATTATTCAGGCCTGTACTTATTCTCAGGCATACCCGCTGTTCATCGGACTGTACCCATTCTTCAGGGATTGTCCCACTATACCTCAGGCACTGTCCCATTCTTTAGGCCCGTACCTATTTTCGGGACTGACCCGTTTTTAGGCATATTCCTATGTTTTTCGGGACTGTACATACTGTTCCCTTCAGGCCTGGTACCTATTCAAATAATTACTAAAAAAACTACAGGAAAATTTTAAATTTTAAACAAAAAAATAAATTTGGATATATTTATTTAACATAATTAGATATATAATACAAAAAAACGCAATTTTACAGTTAAGTCGATACAGTGCACAATGGAGCGAAATGTAAACAATCACCCTTTTTTCAAATATACGAATGCGTTCACTTCCCATTTTTAAATTTAAATTAAACTTTATTTTTTTCTAAATTTTATCTTAACTGTAGGTAGGTTTTCAGTGTGGGGGATAAATTTTGCTTCGATTGCTCATTTTCCAGTTTTCAACCGGATAAAGGTTTAAAATGCATAAATTTGTGATTTTTTTTTTTCCCCCGGGGTGTAGGGACAAAGATTTAGATTTTAAATGGTGGAAAGGGTTTGCAAAAAAGTGAGATCAATTAACAGTTGTGCTTTAGTTAAGCTATAAAAAGTTGTTTACATCTTTCCAAGTTATATATTGCGAATAGCTTTATGAACAAGTTTTCAAATAAGATTAAATCTACTTTCAGCGGAAATAAAACTTTTTGTTTCCCTTTTATTGCCGCTTTTAAAAAATTGACATTTTATGTCGTATAAAAATTTTAAGGATGAATGGTTAGGAAATAGGGGGATTTATAACAATACTACAGTATAGCCCTATTGGCCTTCATTGGTATGTTGCTTCAATATTACATATAGAAAGGCTCTGCGTGCATTCGATTGAGCTTAAGTTTCTACATAATTTAAAAAGAAGTACATAGCTAAACAAATAGTGATATCTGAAGAAGTATGAAAAATGTGACCAGCACAAAGAATTAGTAACCTATATAAATACAAAGAAAGAAATAAAGCATTTGTGTACTTCAAAGGATTTAAAGTTTAGATATAAATTATATCAGTGACATCAAATTGCTTACACAAAATTTGAGTAATTATACTAAAATATACATGGTGCATAGAACATGGTTAGATTGTGCTTTATATAGGCATTATTATTGCTAAAACACTATTTTTTTTATCTAGTAAGTTCTAATGAAAACATACACTGCATTATTATGAATGAAACCTTGTACAAAGGTAACTATGTTTAAAAATGGCTAGAAAAATACCTAATCTACCTGGAGACACAATATTGGTAAGTGAGCATGTATAAATGCCCCTGAAATATTTTGCCACAATCTTTGACTTTTCTTTGTAATCTGGCCATTTTCTGTCCTTCAAATCAAGAAGCGAGTTAAGTAATTAACTTGGGACACACCAAAACTACATTGTTGTACACCAATAACCCGTCCTTGTCCTCTCATATATATATATATATATACTTGCTCCCTTACCTGTGTGTGTTTGTGTGTGACTTGTAAATGGTCCAAGTTGGACTGAAGCACTGTCATAAGTTACTCCTATGTGCGGGTTATTTGTGTAATATTGTTGTTTGGAAATGACTTACAACCACTCGTACTATATTATAAAATGGAAGTGTGCTTCCATATTCCTGAAATGTAACATCCTTCATCATCATTTCCACTTTGTGTAATATAATTCCTATGAGGCAGATATTTAGTATCTAAAATTACCATAAATTTCCAGCCATAAGTCTATAGGAATACATTCAGTAAGGAAAAGAAGTAAGTTTCTACATAACTTCCATTAGTCAAAGGACATACTTGATCTATATACAAATATTACATATTTTGAATTTGCTGTTGATGCTGATAGGATCTTTTCAGTTTTGTTTAATTATGGATCTTTAGATTTCCTTAGCGTGGGTTTAGCACTTGGTTTTGATTTTAATAATAATTATAGATTTCCTTAAATATAGTTATGGTACTACATCCTCTAAATATGCTTTGGTTATTTTTTAAGATTCTTTTAATGTTGTTTGAATCACCAGTCTGACACTCGTACACAAACACCAGCATCACACTGGTTAATAGCTCTGCCTGTCAGTGTTCCTTCCTGTTGGACACTGTGGATCACTTCATACTCATGTCTCCTGTTCCATTCTACTTGGGCTTTCCTCCTCAGGTCCTTAGCTCCTTATGGTGTGCTTTGCCTGTCACTCCCTATCCTCCTGAAGAGTGCCACAACATCCTAGCCTTTTATGGTGCATTGTTTTATCAATGATTTTGTCACTTGGGTTCATATAGCTTTGGAGTTAGCCTTCAACCCAAGAGCATTAATGAATCATCATACCAGAGTACATATTTCCAATTTTTCATAAATTACTATACACAGTTTTACACACACAATTTTGGATTAAAAAGGTAGACCTGTGGCTGGAAATATACTGCAAGTTTTTCAAATTAATATTGTTATACAGTGAATCAGTTTCAAGTTAGCAAGAATTAGATTCTAACTTATTGTCTGACTAACAATATTTGTCTGATCATGTCCCTAAAGTTAATATATTTAACTCGCCTATAAAGTAATGATAAGAAGTTTGCTCCTCAAAAGAAGATTGTGACACAGTTTGAAATTTAATACAAAAATAAATTTTAATTAAAAAAAAAAATCATTAATTGTGAATTTCAAAGCATTATTTTTCTCATGTCCAAGCATTTTTGAGCAACGGCACAATGACAACTTAAGTAACAGGGAAAGTAAGTACATATTGCAATCTCTTTAAATTAATGTTTGTGTATGTGTAATTACTTGTTTGTATGTGATTACCTATTTGTATATGTATACACTATTTTTTTATTTATAATATACACTAAATTAGGCATGAACTGACCTCATACAGCATAAGCAAGGAGGAATGGGTAAAGTTGGGGTCCAAGATAATACGAATGTTGTATACCACCAATACTGTATACTTTTGAATGTTAGATCAAATTTCCTTAAAGAATAGAACAAGACAATTGCGCATATTATAATTTATATCAGTGAATAATACACTGTTGTTAGATCCTTTCCTGTTTGTCAAAACACAAACACAAAAGTTGCAGTTGAAAAAGACACAAGCAGCAACTGGACTTGACAAGGTCTGCCACAAAGGCAAAACAATATTCATTTTGCTGCTCTTGTGTTTGTTAGCTATGAGAATTAAGTTTGTGTAGATTATTAAGACAAGTGTGAGAATGCACACTGATTTTACTCAAAAAAATTGACTTTGTTTCAGCTTCGTACATTTATAATGAGTGTTAAGTTGGATGTTCTGATCACCCAGTTTGTCACCAGAAAGGGAGTCGTCCACTGCTTAACCTAACATGACTCAAAAATGAGGTAAGTTATATATGTATTACTGTACTTAAAATAACCAAGAATTTTTGTGGCAGGGTGGACCTATTTTTTCAGATGTTTTGAACGTGACCCTATGTGTAAAATATATGCTGTATCATATTTTTACAGCACAAATTAATGAAACACTGCTGTTTTCAGTAATACATCTTATAACACTATGCAAGACATTACAGAATACTGTTCTTTCTAGGGAAGGAAGGGAATCTTTGATTCTAGTGTAGGGCTCTTGATTCAAGACAGTGCTTAATGATCCTTATAGGTTTAGCCCTTTTCATGAACATATAGCAATCTTATACCAAAGCATTAAAATTACTTTCCTCTTCCCTTGCATCAAATCCCTTCTGGTTTAGCATTTCCCAACAAATATATAATAGTAATTGGTGTCAGTGTTGAATGATGATGAAAGTATTTTCTTTTTGGGGATTTTCTTTTTTTTTGGGTCACCCTGCCTCGGTGGGAGACGGCCGACTTGTTGAAAAAAAAAAAATTGGTGTCAGCATTATAATTTTTTTTTTTAACACTGGCTGTCTCTTATTGAGGTAGGACGACCTGACAAAGAAAACACTTACTGTCACTGTCTTGCCAGAAGTGCACTAACATTATTGTTCGCATGACCCTCTAAACTGAACATTCCCACACCTCCATCAGAGTGTAGGCACTGTACTTCCCACCTCCAAGACTCAACTGCAACTAACCAGTTTTCCCTGAACTCCTTTATAAATAGTAATTTGAACACAAGCCCTAAGCTTATAAAACTAGGTATCTGTCTCTTAATAAATTTTGGGGAAGTACAGTAGTATAAGACTGTGGTCATTACCTGCCTCATATCAGATTTTCCTCTGTGCTAACCAAGAAGTTCAGGTCATGTGTAATCAAGTGTATACATGTGCTGTATATTTTTTCCACAATGTACTACTGAACATTCTTCTTATGTAAATATTATGCTTTTTAGGCAGAGCCTGTTATCCTGGCTTTAAAAACATTAATTACTTTGCCAAATAAGCAGAGTGTAAATTAATTGGTGTCATTATTGCAAAAATCAGTTTGTAGGTCACAAATTGAATGTTTTATTGAAGTTATATAATACAGCAGAATGTCATATATTGCATGGGTTACATTCCTGAAAACCTGGTTTTTAACATGAAATAGCAATATGTAGACTGAAAAATATGGGTGTACTATGGTTATGTTCTTGACACCTTCAAAAAAAAAGACTTTTTTTTTTTATTTTATTATTCATCAAAAATAATAGTTTTTCATTGTAGTTGGTACTTGCTGATCTGGATATGAGTGGAGAGGATTGATGTTGGCTCTGTACAAAAACCTGTACAAACAAATAGCAAGCAGTATTGCCACTGCCCGCCATCAACATTGGTAAAAAATAAGCCATATTTCCATGGCAAACTGTACCAAACATATAGGAATGTACCACACCTCTACCAAACAAACATATACTAAGCAACAAATGCATTGAGAAAGTAATAACCAAGAAAAATGCAGTAATGCTGTAATAAAATGGTGTGGAGGTGGTTGCTTATTAAAGATTATGACTCCTTGAGCTGCTAAGAGCTTGGCTTCCAGTGGTGTGGAGGATTATATTGATCAATATGCCATAAGCTGTGCTGGCTATATAACCCAAAAAACACAAGTTTTTCATGACTGTTCTGCAGTAATGGACCTGTGCTCCAGTTCCCTGAATTAAGCCTGAATGCCTCCCATCCCTTTCCCCCCTCCCAGTGCTGTATAATCCCTACTGGTTTAGTGCTCCCCATGATGATAATGTTCTGCAGTAAAGGTCATATCTTTAGTATACAACTTTCATGTTAAAAACTTTTTCACTATCAATTCCCATTTTATTTAATAACTTTATGGTGCAATTTGACTGATAACTTTTGGGTACAATGTTTTGAGTTTGAACCCTGTATGAGTTATATATGAGATTCTACTGTACGACAAAATTTAGAGATTAACCTGAATTTTGTTAATTTTAGCAAAGTGAGATAAGCTTGCTAAGTTAGCTTCAGTGAAAAATTAAAAGAAACTTTGTATCCTCATTAACTCTCAAAAAATATTTTGATGCATTACAGAAATGTTATGAAAATATCTTAAGGAAATTCAGCTTATCTGACAGACTCTACCTTAAAATATAAATGTGCTAGAGATGTTTGTGCATTTTCAGTATTATGACCAGCATGTATGTATGCATACATGCATGTATATATGTATGTATGTACTTGCTTACATATTTGTGGTTGCAGGAGTTGAGTCATAGCTCCTGGCCCTGCCTCTTCTCTGGTCACTACCAGATCCTCTCTCCCCCTTCTCCACGGGGGGCAGGAGATAGGTGGAGGCAGAGGCAGCAGCTGTATGTATGTAAAAAGCATAATCTTGTTTCAAGAGAATCGCCAAAATAGAGTAATATAAAGTAATATTAAGAACAGCGTTTTGACTCGGGCATTAATAATAATAATGCAAGTCTGTTTGAGCACTGGGAACACTGAATGTTTGAGAGATATTGGTCAACTGTATTTAGGAAACTGACACTCAAACAAGATAGATATTCATTATGTCCGTAATTTTGTATCATAAATTAAAGTGAACGATCTCACAGCTCTGTTACCGGGGTACTTGTGTTTCAATGCTTTAAACTAGCTTCCTTAGCATACTCTTCTTTGAGATGTAATTACCATTCTCAAGTTGTATTGGAATTAATGCCTATAGCTCTGATATCTTCTAAAATATTTGTATGTAGGTGAGTGTTATGATTTGTCTTCAGCCTGAGAAAATTAAGTAACTTTAGTATTCATTTGACCAAACACTATGCTATGTAATAGTTGCCATCATGAAGCCTGAAAATGAATCAAGAACAGTTTTACTGTAGATCCACATTCCAAAGCTAGTGTTAGTCTTCAATTGCTTGGTGGATATTATTCAAAATCTTTTAAATCTAAAAAAGTTGCCAAAATTTAAGTGTTTACCCAAAAATTAATAAAAATTTCTTTAACTGCATTTCTTTTATAGACAGGAATGCCTTTTAGAGTTATCAGTGTGGGCATTAACTAGTTTTTACAAAAATATCTTTTTCACCATTTTCAGACATCTTAATTTTTTATTACAAATGTCATAAAAATAACTAATAATACAATCTGTAAAATATTAATACTTGCAGAATCATGTATGTGATCCTACTCACAACCTTCCTTCCTTTCATTTAGTGGCAAAAGTTCAATTTGTGTTTGTTATTGCATCCACAAAAAGCACTAAACTCTCATGGATTACTTAGTGCATCATTTGCTTTTAAAGAGTACTTCTATGGCTGCCAAGTTTCACTACTGCAACATGAGTTATTTATTATTTAATGCTTTCATGTGCAAATTGGCTATGTGATGTAAAATGGTGGCATAAATCATCTTCTGTACTCTATGTACATAGCCTATGCCACAATCTTTATGCATGGATGTTACTCCAGCAAATCACTAAAACATGACACTTTCATTGTAGGTCATTTTTTGTAGATGGTAATAAACACTAATGTAATGATTTTGAATACTCTAAAAAGCATTCTAAATGTTTATAATCTAAATATTTCACACATTATCATCCTGCATATTCTAACGTATCAAAACGCTCTCCAAAAATGGGAACATTGTTGGCAGAATCTCTTTTGCAATCGTTAATTAAAGATGATTCATGAGTGCCATGAGAAAAAGACAGGAGGAATATGCAAGAATCACACACACAGCTTGGGTTAAAGCTTGAAGCTTTGTTGCCCAAGCCTAGTGTGATTCTTGCATATTTCTACTGTTATTGTCCCATGGCACTGATGAAGCAGCCTCGGGATTGCAAAAAACTTCTGCCATTTCCATTTCTGAAGGGTATCTTGAAATTTAGTTTCCACTTGTGAACTTTTGTCACGTTCTAATATATTTCATGCATATTACAACTGCAAGTAACTCGCTCTGCAAAAGAACATGATGAAACTATTCCTCACTAATGAACAAAACTTTTAGTTGGTTATGCATCACAGCTTTATTAATTGCCATTTAGTGACGACCATTACGATATTCATTTTCAACAGTTGTGACGGTCGGTCGGCGTGGTGGTGGTGGCTGGAACTGGTCTGAGAGTTTGGAAGTGGTGCTGCGTCGGTCCATGGAAGTGTCACTGAAGGCTAGGCTCTGCATTGATCCTCGGGGACCCTGCAAGAATTACACCAACATTAATCTTGGTTTGCTTGTGCTTTGTGTTCATTCACCATTGTTGAAAACTGTGATGTATGGTGGTTATTTGTGATATTTATTTTAATAAGGGTCATATATTGCCTGGGAATGGGAGATGATCAAGAAAGAGCAATGCCAGGCAATTTGTGACAGCATGTTGTGGAGGGTCATTACCCCAAGGGAGGGTTGTTGCCAGTAAGGGGCTCTTGATCGAAGGAAATTTACCATAGCTCCTCTTCCTTGGAGCCTGATTGCCTCCCCATTTCCAGATATTGTATGAAACCTAGGGGTAAGACATCCTTACCCTATGAATGCAATGGAAAACACATTAAGGTAAATGCAGGAAAAACCAGCAAATCATTTTGTTGGCCTTTCCTGCATTTGTTTTAGTATGTTTCCCCACCATTGTGAATTCATAAATACAAAAAATAGAAGATTTACTCTATTTCCTAAATACGTATTCACTTAACACTTCCCCAAATCTCTCTCTCTCTCTCATCTCGATTCATATCAACTGCTGGGTCTAACATACATTCATGAATGCACTGATATATGTATTAGTTATATAATTATTACAATATTGTGTAACAGTAAATCTTCTATTTTTAGGTGTGAATGAAAAATGAAAATAGAATTCACCTGTAATGCCTGAAAATGTAACTTAATAAACAGAGGAAATGCTAGTTTAGTGCCAGGAATGCCTGAATTGTTTATTCTGGACCCTATTTTGAAATTGGAATATTTTGAAATTTTTGATCACTTTATTGGGTTGTTTTTAATGCTCAGTTAATAAAATGGAGGCAATACTAGTGAAATAGCTAAGAATTTGGTCAACTGTAATTGGCCTAAAATAAGAGTAAGTGGGCAAAATCGCTGATGCAGTAAAATTCAAGAGTGTAATTTTGTAAATTTTCCATCAAATTTCATACTTTTTGTTTTACCTTCAGAAAACTATTCTCTACCATTTCATAAGTAAAAATAAAAAAAAATTTTTAATTCTTGGACAAGGCACAGAATTATGGAATGGACCCTCAAAGGGTTAAATCCATTTGCTCCTCTCCGTTGAAATTCTCACACATGTAGTTTTAAATATATTTCTTTCTTTTCTAAGTAAAATTAATATTTTTACATAAGGTGCAGAAGCAGATTTTTCTCATACGAGGATTATTATTATAAAAAAGAAGCGCTAAACCACAAGGGCTATACAGCGCTGCTCTTATACGAGGAAAAAAATATTGTAGTTGCAATGTATACTATGTTGATGATTCATCAAATCCTACTGAGGGTCCATTTAATTCTCATTTTTAGACTTTAAATATAGAATATTAATTTCTTTTTATAATTGATTTCAGTTCATATTACTCTGAACATAACATCCACAATAACATTACAGTCCATAACTTTATACTAATACTAACAAGACTTGTACCTTAGGGTATTGTCCGGTTTTGTGTCTGCGGTAGAGAACGACAGCAACCACCAGCCCAGACTAACATGGCAGAAATAACAGTAAAGATGACAGTAGCAGCAAGGTAGGGAGGTTCCAAAGCCACAGCCTCACTCACAACCTCCCTGGCTCCAGAACGCACCTCCAGGGGCGTCTCCCATCGAGGTTCTGACACTTGATGATGGAACCACGATGCACGGAGGTCAGCAGGGAGACGCTCCTCATCTACTTGCAGAGCTAGTTCACCCTTTTTCACCTGGTTAAGAAAAATATTCAATAACAAACACAACACAATGCTGAGCAGAATTAAGACCAAGATAATTACAGAAACATGGGGAAGATGACAAACATATGTGGGCAATTTACTTGAAGGCAGATACTGACAAATGCATGTTGTTTTGATACAGTTACAACTCTTCCAGTGAAAAACAGTTTACCAGTTAGACTGGAATCCACTGGTACAGTGGAACTCCCACATATTGGAATGGTGGACAACATGAATCTTCAATGACTTGCCAGCAGACAATACACTGCCTCAAAGGGGTTGGAGGAAAGTTGGGCTTCTTAGGCCTTACGCTCATCTTGAGCAACAGGAACAATGTTAAGATAGGCATAAGAATTAACAACTGGGCATATACACTGCAATGTCACTAAACTTATGACACTTGAGTTTGACTCCGATTCAGTATTGTATGACCCTGGAGGTTTAGCGCTTAGTTTTGATTAAAATGATGATAACTACTGAGTATTTCTGACTCTGTCATCAATGAAGGCTCTTGACTCTCATAATGACTAACATGCTCAATGAAGAAGCCAGATATAATACTCAAAAATCCTGGGAAAAGGAATTCACGTACGTATAACTGTTATTCCATCACACACTAGATTACGCTTTTATGATAAGGTTGATAAGTTAGCCAAAAGAAAGTACCCTGAAGGAAAACGTAGAATATAATTTGGTGTCTGTATATAGCATTAGGAATAATGTTAGGAGAAAAGTAAATAATGAAACAAGATTTTAGAAATGTAGTTAAAAGCCTGAGTAGATCTATCACTCACTATAACAATAAGAGTACATTTATGGAGCAACTTGCAATGTGAACAGACAATGTAGTAGCCAGCTTAGACTTGGTTACAAGTACTTTTGCCAGTTTGGCTGGCAGATAGATGGTGATCAAACCAAATGCAAAGTATGTGACCAGCCCACTGGTCACTATCTTGAACACTTGCTTAACTGTCCACTTGTTGAGAAATAGAGATAGGCAGTATAATAGCCTATATGATATGACATTACATCTTGTTAATGAAAAAAAGAATACTCCAGACATACTAAGCAAATTTCCTAAATCTGATAACAACAGATGAGAAAATTGTAGATATAAATCCAGATGTACTCTTATAACCCTTTTGGAGGCCTAGTTCCTAGACCTTATGTATTCATATTTCTTGGGGCTACCATTTGCAGGCTGGATATGGAGTGGCCATAAAGTAGCCCCTTCATTGGCAACATCCTAAAATCTCTAAAAGGACACCATTGTTTTTGGTTAGGGATACCCTCGAGGGTGTTTCAGGGGTTAAATGCACCCATGGTCCTGACCATGACCAGCCACAATGTAGAATAACTAGAGGGGTTGGGGTGTTATATGATTCAAAATCTATTTCGGTGCAACCATCTTAGCTGTTCAAGGGAATTTATTTCCTATCATAAATATGAGTGTTTCTACACTTCATCGTAAACACTCATAAATATATTTTTTTTTTAAACAATTCGGACCGTCCTCCCACCGAGGCAGGTGACCCAAAGGCAGAAAATCCCCAAAAAGAAAATACTTTCATCATTCAAAAACTTTCACCTCACTCACAGACATAATCACTGTTTTTGCAGAGGTGCCCAGAATACAACAGTTTAGATATATATACATATACAAATACACAATATATAATTAATTACATATATTATATTAATTATATAAATTAATGTTTTAACTGTGGAAGATATGCAATTTTAGTTACACGCGTGAGGAAATTTTGAAGAGAGAAAAAAAACAAAAAAAAATTTGAGCATATTTTTCTAAATAGAACTATGAAAAGAAAAAAATCAAAGCAAATGAAAACTAATAATTTTATGGCGTGTTGAAGTCGGTGAAAAATGATTACTACTTGGCAGCAACAGCAGTGTAAATGTGCATGGCGGTACTTGCTGTATATTTTACAATTTGACTTCAAACTATGATTTCAATTATTTTAACCCTTTCAGGGTCCAAGGCCAAAATCTGAAGTCACGCACCAGTGTCCAAGAAATTTTGAAAAAAAAAAAATTATTTTTTCTTACAGAATTAAGAGATATTTTTGTGAAGGTAATAAAACAAAAAAAATTAGAATCTGATCAGTACTTACCGAGATACAGTGCCAAGAAGTTTGTAGAAAATGATGTGGTGGCGGCAACATCACGAATCCCCCATACGCGTACTAAATTATTTTGTTGTTTAGTTGTTTTTTTTCTTTCTTTTCGCAATTTTTTCTAATTCCTACTAACAATTGGGGCCTGAGAGACCAATACTGTATATAAATTATATATAAAAACTCACTGTATTGAACACAATAACTGCAAACTAAAGTTATCATATTATTGTTTACCACTGGTTGTTTATTTAACAATAAACATGCACAAATATTGTATATACTAATGTTCCTATCATATATTTTACATATTTACAATCACTGGACATGGTTTTAGAACTGCTGAGCTGTGGAACTCCTTGAAACAAGGCACCATGCACAGAGGCACCTTACATTCCTCACACATAAACCGAGAGTCTTTGCTCTTTGTTGCCGACCGTTTTGTTTTGTGCACAGACAATCCATCTCTTTCTGAGCAAATTTCTTTTGAGTTGAAGGAAAGCTGTAATATGAAATTATCACCTTCTCTTCTCAAACGTAATTTGGTATATTGTGATGAATTCGAGACCATGTGTATGCAGGTGTTTTACCTGGTACTTCATTTGAGATTTTCTGACAACAGACAAACAAAATTCACCATACGTGGTCTGTTACCAGTCTTTAGTTGACATATATATCATTCAGCATTTGAATGTCCATGAGATGGAAGAAAGTTTTCATGTACCACTTGTAACTCTACGAACACAGTCAACAAAACCAATCTGCATGTCACACCCTTGTAACCAAGCGCATGTTTTGTGTATAATCAATCACTGTCCACTGGTTTTTGAATACCGTTCATTAGTCACTCACGATCAACTTTGCCACTGTCTTGCATTTTCATTAACGGTGAATGGATTGTCAACAATTGACATCTCCTTCGTGTGTCATGCCACCGTAATGCCATGAGTCATTGGCAGTAAAAACACCTGCACAGATCACCACGAAAACACATGCGTTGAGGCCTGGGCATATGTTTAACGATTAGAACTCACTGTGCCACACACATCTGTCTTGTTCACGAATCGCTTGAAATCACTGCGTAATGGGCTAGTGTACCAGTTATATCGGTATATAATGTATGGCCCTTTACAAGATAAGGTGCCATCATGTTTCTCACTATAACGTCACCTGATATACCCCAATAACATCATGGTATCTTTCAATGTTTTACTACCCGTGTATACAACAATATCCAATCACCAGCCACTGTCACAATCACAGAGTACAAACAGTTATTTTTATTACCAAAGGCGGTTCCTCTTGTCTCGGTATAATACGCTTTGAATGACATGCTATCTAACCTTTGAACAAATCAACGACGTCGTCAATCACAAGATCTTGAAATGGAATAAAAGTATAATCCTTGAACTTTTGTTTGAGATACGATGAAAACATTTCTAATCTTGTATAACCCCTGTCACTTCTGTCAGGCCTGGTTTTGTCAGAGAAGTGCAACATACGTAAGAGTAAGATAAACCTATGGGGGTTTCACTGGTATTATTTCCACGAAGGATGGGTACAAATTAGCCCGAACTGTGGACCAGTATGCTTTTATATTATCTTATAGACGTGAGGCATAAGCATTATTGGTTGCAAAAAGCAAATACATTTCTGCAACAGTCGTCTCTTTCCACCTGTAGTATTCTTGACTGTGGTGAAAGATCGAATTTGCCATGGTGTATCTGAAAAATACTTATTACTTACCCTGACAATAGTTTCCATCAATGGCTGGTCAAAGAATAATTCAAAGAATTCCCAGTTCATTGGCCGGTTCCAAGGACAGGTAGGTAAATTCCACTTTGCGAGTCATCAAGGGTGAGGGCTGGAAACAAAATTGGGATTTTGCTGCCAATCCCAGATACGGTTTGCTGGTGGATACTGGACCTCATAGGCTGGTTGTACGGGTGTTGAGGCGGGCCTGGTGGGTGACCTCCGCTTGTCCTTGAACTGACGAGGTCCAGCAAGCGTGGGTCCCGCGGCACAGCGAGGCACGCATGGCGGTGCCACTACCACCACCAGCCCCACTAACACCATCCACTGATGTCCTGTGCCCATCCATGCCAAGTGTAGCCAATCATCCTCATATCACTACCCTAAAACAGGTGTAGGGCCACGGGATGTACTCCGGGATGTACTACGGGATGTACTCCGTCCCCTGGGCATAGCATAGGGTACACTACCCGAGCGCAGGCGGTCGGCGCACATACCGACGCTGTTCACTGGTGAATATGTTTCCTCACTATCACTACCGAATGTCGTCGAGCGTCAATAAAATCACAATCCACTTCAGAATCACGTCATTACTGAAGTCAGAGGCCAGGCCCACGGAAAATATTAGTTTTTCGCTTACGTTTTAGGAACAACCGACCGTGAGTCACGAGTGCCCACCCAGAGGTAGAAGGTCTGAGGATCGTCGGGGGTATTCTGCACCTATTATCGATATCCTGGTCATTATTTTCGGTCACTAACTCGTCAAAGCCGTAGAATTCGTCTTCATTTTCCAATTCCATCATGTCAGAACTATCAGACGGAAAGGAGAGTCCCAATTTTCCGGGGAGTCAGAGCTGACTTGCGACGAGACATGGTGAACAAGGGTGACAGAGCCGGCGTCCCACAATGCAATGCAGGCGCCTAGATTTTTGTTTACGGCGCACACCCATCCACCGCGCAGATAACCCATTTCTCTCATATGTAGGCCTATGAGCGCTTTCGCGCTAAATTTGACGGCGCTAGAATTTTGGCGTAGATCTACGGGACGGACCCTGAAAGGGTTAATGTCTAACACTAGTTTTGTGTACAAAGAAAAATTATTTTTTCCAATGGTCTCAAGGGACACAGAAGAAACAGGCACAAAAAAAAAAAAAAAATGCCATGTAGATTTGATTTAGGATAACCCAGGAGAGTCGAACAATGGGACTTACTGACCCATCAGTTATTGCAATTTTGCTAACTTTCATTCCCACTGTAAGTAACAAATTTTATAAATTCAGAACAATATGGCAGCTACGCCAGTTTCCACACTCTGTTTTCTGATGTAGCTGTCAACTTTCAAACACTCTGCATGTGTGTGTGTGTTTTGCTAAAGCAGTTTGTCAATGATCTCTGTGTGGTGCTACTGAGACAACAAATTTTTCTCATAGGTGTACGATGGAAGTGTGTAGCCCAAACAGTTAGACCAGGCCTAAAGTTCGAGTGTATGGCCATATCTACATAATAAAAATTAAAATACAGTCCTCTCCTCACTTAGCATGTACTTATTTACCGACAACTCGGAACATATGAGGGTTCTCTTAACAAGTATGCATACTAAATACGTAATTTGAGCTGATTCCTCTATTTTGTTTATTACAATATACAGTACACTACTAAATAAACATTTAAAAATATAATGAAGATAGGTTATAAATGGTGCAAAGATGACATTAAAACAATACAAGATGGTTGATTACAAACCCACCACCATTATGTATAGCTCCTTGCTTAGCGATGAATTCATTTACCAATGTGGTCTTAGGAAGAACGGAAATCTGTCGTTAAGTGAGGAGAGGCTGTATACTGTATATTATGGTCCTTCTCAATGGGGAAATGGAGAGGATCCTTTCCTCCTAAGCCATGTGTGTCATAAAAAAAGAGGTGGGATACAGCCATGTGTTTGAAAGAAAGAAGAAACGAGGAAAAGCTGCCGACCTATGCCCAAACTAGCAGGTCCTTCTCAAACCCAGCCCACTAACAAAAATATCTGCTCCACCTATTTTTCAGTGTTACCCAATTAATACGTTTTGATAATCCTATAACTATTAACCCTATTCAATCTTAAATTCAATAAATCAATTAGTACAAAGATGAATCACTGATGTTTTAATGCATTTTATTCATAAAAAAAGTTAATTTAATACAAACTGTGGAAGACTACTATATATAAATTAAAAACACTGATGTAAAGTGTTGTTACGATATGTTAATCAAGATATTCTTGAAGTAAATAATCTGAAGTATTCAAAGTGAAAACCTTGTATATAGGTACAGTGGAACCCCCGGTTAACGATTAATTTTCACTCCAGAATATGTTCAGGTGCCAGTACTGACCGAATATGTTCCCATAAGAAATATTGTGAAGTAGATAGTCCATTTCAGACCCCATGACATACACTACAAATCTACATACATAAATACACTACATAATTGGTTCACATACGAGGTAATCGATATGCGGGGGTCCACTGTATTTTACTTTGCTATATTACATTTCTTCCAGCTGGTAAATGATCATCGATCTTTGTTATTGCCAAGAATGTGAACTTGACCTGTAGTGAGGTCAGGAAGGTCGACGACAGCTACCCACTTCATTTCTAAAGTCTCAGCATACAATTTGTTTCAAAGGGTATATCACCTGGAAAAAACCCAAATATCGCTTCCCTGATACATTAGCCTATCTTTTTCTTTTATTCCTTAATGGCCACCTTCTACCAAGACAGGATGACCCAATAAAATGGAACACACATTCACTATCATTATTCAATTAGTGTATTCTGATAGTGTGCTGACATCACAATCATTCAATCCTCTGACTGGCAATATCTCCCCACCCCTTCCCAGAGTGAAGGCCACTGCCCTTCCCACCTCCAAAATAAATCAGCTAACCATTCTTTCCCTACCCCCCCCCCCAAGTCCCCTTAAATGTTACCTTCCTTACACTCCCAACAGCACATTTATTAACCCCTAGGCTGTCTGTCATGTACATTGTCCGACAGGGTCTATGGCGTGATGTTATTAGCATGTCACTGTTATCAAGCGCCTTTAAATTTCTAGGAGTGGCAAATTTTGGTTTACCAACAGGAGAGAATGGATCTGTACAGTGGGTGTCCTGCCCCCACATAGTGCATTCTAGGAACAGCTAACTTCTGACCCTGTGTATGGAGTTAACAATTAGCTATTGTTAGTTGTATTTCTAGGTGTCAATAGATAGCTAGTAGACATACTAATGAAAGGACAAACGTTTTGGGTTGATTTAAACTGCATGAACTGGAAGAGTTTGTCAAACTGGCAAGAAAGGTGATTTGTGTATTTTACCAAGGGGAGAAGGTTGGTTCCCTTGTCTGTTTTAAGTCCATTTTTTTTTTTACTAGGGTAACTTCAATACTGTGACTGACTAAATCATGACCAAGAATTCTTGGTCAAGGTTTTATTAGCCTAGAAATAGGGAAAAATGTTGATTTTTAAAAAATAATTTCAAGTGGGCAAAATCGCTGTAGGAAAAATTCTCGCTGTCCTTTTAACTTCATGTCTCTTATTCCATATGTAACCGCATTCAATTTTTCTATTTTTGTGTCCATTACATCCGAAAACATTCCCTATACTATTTGAGAAGATACTATTTTAATTCTAATACAGAAAGGGCAATTTAATTTGGGGCTTCCCAATATTTTATGGGTTAAAAAATTAACTTGTTTTCCAATGGACTTGATTTTTTTCTTTTTTATTCTAACACATCGGCCCATCTCCCCACCAAGGCAGGTGACCCGAAAAAGAAGAACGACTTTCAATCAACATTCACTTCTTGCCAAGGCAATGTCTATCCTACAGTTTTAAAACAAAAACTGCAACATATCAACACCCCTCCTTCAGAGTGCAGGCACTGTACTTCCCACTTCCAGAACTCGAGTCTGGCCTGCCGTTTCCCTGAATCCCTTTATAAATGTTACCCTGCTCACACTCCAACTCCTTTCTGTCTATTATAAGAATTTAATATAAATCTTTTATGGCATTTTACTACTTATAAATTCATGAAAAATTTTCTTAAAATTTTTCAATATAATTTCATTTGTTATTAGTACTCAAGAAGGAATGTTTCACAAAACCCAAGAAAAATATGAAATATTATTCAAAACACTGAGTGAAATTTTACCAATGGAACTGATTGACCATCTTAAACTATTTCTCCAAGGTTGGACGGACTCATTTCATAATTACCTTGCCACTACTGCTGCCTACAGTACATTCTCTTCTGTATTTGACTGATAAGGCCTACCGTGTAGGCAAAATATTTCCACAATAAAGATACCCAACTGTTGCACATGTGTCTTAATCATTAACTTTTTGGTTTTATACCATTTTCAACATATTAATAAACCTGGCAATATCATTCCATTATCATTTACATTCAATATAATTTCCCTGTGCATAGTTTCCAGTCATTGTTTCAGTAGCCACAGCTACCTGAGAGGAGTCCTTAAACACGAGCTAGTGTGGCAGCCAATGTTAATTCAAGCATTTTAAGTCTCTTAACCCTGATTAAACAAAAATCACAACTATTATTCATTCACTCAACATATTTTCCATTCATCACTATATCACAAGTTGCTGCATACCTCAACTGTTTTTTCCATTTATTAAGTACATACTGTACAAAGTCCTATTTACATCATCTCTCTCTCCTGCAATGGCAGAAATCAATTAAACTAATATTAATGACAATAACATTAGATAAGGTATTCTCACCATAATTAATTTTCTTACAAAAGCTACATATAAATGTCTAACAAACCTTCACTAAATTAATATAATCACTGGGAAGTGCTAAACATGTGAGGGCCACACAGTGCATGGGAAATGGGAAGCAATCAACTGTGATCTAGTGAGGAGAGGGAAATGCCAATTTTTTGGGTCAAAAGCCCTTCACCAGCATCAAGACACCTTAAAGGGCAACCTTTATTAAAATTAAATATATTGTATACTATCTCTGAATAAAGCTTATATATTTATTATACAAGTCCTTTACTAAATACTTTCTGATCTATCACTGTCTGCCAAAACTCAGTATTGTGTATGATTTAAAATTAGTGTTGCCCTGTTCCAATCCAGTTCAGACAATGGTAAAGAAATTAATAATGGTGAATCTTCATTAGTGATTCTGTTTATGAGCTGCAAATTCTGATTCTCATTATCTTAACATACCTGATCACGTATTTCTTTGCCTTTAGCTTTGCCAAGATGCTTTACGCCAGCTTCACGTCCACGGAAGCCCAATGTTACCACCACCGATTCTACTGCCACTGGATCTGTTAATGCAGTGCATGTATATTACCACAACAATGATAATGTAAAGTAAAAGGACACAAGTGCAACTAATTTGGCATTTTATTGTGGCAACGTTTTGCTCTCCAGGAGATTTATCAAGCTGTTACAAACAATACATGGACACAGAGGGTATATATAGGCTCAGAGTGAGGTGTAATACTAGTGGTAGTAGTAGTAACATAAGTTGTAATAGTAGTAGTAATACAATACAGTAGAACAGTCAATTTGCAAATGAGCAAAAGGTTTTAAAAGCTATTACTTGGGTAACATAAAAATAGGTTAGACAAATATTTCTGTTGGTTCATTCTCTGTTGTGTTCTTGTGTTGCAGAGACTATTTACTGTTTTGAGGAGGATTTTTGCTATTATTTCAGAGATGATGAAACTGCCTTTATTTTGCTTGATTGTGTTAGAAACAGCAATTAATGATGATTCAAGGCATTTACATCTGCAGAAATTTGGCTATCTAATTACTAGTCGGGCATTGTTGAATCTCATGAGGTGATTGGTGGAATTCCAGTGTTGTACACAGGCGTTGTTCAAGTTATCATTCGTACATGCGTTAATGTGTTCATTGAGGCGTTTTTTTAAGGTTCCAAGGGGCTTTTCACCTGCATATATCTTGTCACAGCCTCCACAAGGTATAGTGTAAACTCCTGCATTGACTGGTTCATGGTGGTTCGATTTTGTCCTGTCAGACCCCTTATGGAAGTGCTGGATGCGTCTGGCCAGGACAAAATCGAACCACCCCCCCCGCCCAAGAACCCAATCAATGCAGAGTTTACCACTATTTCCCTTGTGGAGGCTGGACAAATATATATGTAGGTGAAACAGCTAGGAACCACCTCGAAACATGCTCCTAACACATTAACGCATGTAGGAAAGATAACTTGAACATACGCCTGTGTACAATACCGAAGTAATTAGCAAAAATCACCAACAAAATAGTAAACCCTGCATCACATAGTCCTTCTACACAAGAACACAACAGAGAAGGAACCACTGAAACAGACCACTCAGATCCAACCCACCAACAGAAATAATTGTCCTAACCCTATTTTTATTTTACCTCAAGTAATAGCTTTCCAAATAACCTTTTACTCATGTGCAAGTTGACTGTTCAATGCCGAATTGTATTATACTACTATAAAACTATGTTACTACAACTACTACTACTACATATTACACCTCCTCTGACCTATATATACCCTGCAGTGTCCCATGTATTATTTGTACGGCTTGATAAAGCTCTCTGGAGAGCGAAACGATGCCCCACAATAAAATGCACATTATTGCACTTCTGTCCCTATTCCTTAACATACTGTCCGATAATTCCTACCAACATTTATTACAACATGTATGAGAGGTGAGAGTGGTGATGAAGATGAAATGTATTTTCTTTTTGGGGATTTTCTTTTTTTTAGAGGTCACACTGCCTCGGTGGGAGACAACTGAAGTATTGGAAAAAAAAAAATGGATTTAGGTCATTTATGACAGCATTATATATCTAATGTGTGTCAAATTCTTCTTCAAAGACAGAATGATGGGATTTGTCATAATAATAGCTAATAAAAATTTAAAGAGAGAACAAGGGCTTAAGAAATCGTAATGACACGATTGCAAACAAACCGTACCCCCGGCCGGGATTGAACCCGCAACGGGCTGGAGTTTTGAGACTCTATGACCGCGGGTTCAATCCCGGCCGGGGGTATGGTTAGAGAACAAGGGGCTTGTAACCCCTTCTCCTGTATATATTACTAAATGAAAAAAAAAGAAATTTCTGTTTTCCTTTTTCCACTCACCCTGCCTCAGTGAAAGACAGCTGGTGTGATAATTTTTTTTTTTTAAACATTATGAAATATTTAATCTTATCTGAAGTATGCTAACCCTTAAACTGTCCAAATGTAGATCTATGTTTGTACTGCTAGTGCTCCAAATGCAGATCTACATTTTATTTTCCTGCCTCCAAATTTGGCATAGAATGGGTCTTAATACTCGGTCTGTGCAGTATTAAAAAAAATCTGGGACCACTTAATACCTTGTGGAAGCACCAGTTCAATTGAATGCCAGCTAGAGCAAACAGCATGACAAACACCAGGGATTCACTGATGTCATATCGTATTAACACTTTCCTTTTAAGAAGAAAGTGGGGAAGTGGCCACAAGTGGTTGGGGAAAAATATAAAAAAACCTCGTTAATACCCATGTGTAACATTTGTGCAAAATCCTTTATTTTTGATAAAAAGGGTATTGTCATCCTGTTTGGAATGTCCTTAATCTATTTCCTATGAAAAGAAAATGAATCTGGAACATGAAATAACACATATTTGCCTGGGTTGGCTGGCGGGGCTTTGGCTTCTCTCTGTCTGTATTGTCTTGTCTCTACTCCCCTCTCTCTTTCACGTTTACACATAATTTACATTTTATTATACATATTTAAAATTTACCTAGGAAAACCCCAAAAAATTTCCCGGGAAAAGGGGCCTTTTCAGTGCTCGTGGGATTTTAAGACTAAAAAGAAAAAGTTTTGGCAAGAAATATAAATTTTTACTTCATCGGGAAAATCGGGAGGGGGCAACTGTTTTTGTGTGTAATACCTTTGGTTTACAAGCCACTCTCGAGCTGGAAAACAAGCAGAGGGAAAAAGACACATTACAAAAGGCAAACAGAAAGACACAAAACCCACAGGCAGAAGAAAGTTAAACACACCCACAGACAAAAAAAACAGATACACACAGGAAAGGGGAGAAAGACACACAGGGGGCGGGAAAAAAGGAAAAAACCACACGGGCAGAAAGAAACAGATAACAGAGCTAGACAGAAAAGATGATGACATTTGAAAACAAATAAAGCCATTTTTCCCCTTTCGCAGGGGGGAGGGGATAAAGTTCACTCCTCCTTTCCCCCACTGTCACAGTTAAATTTGACATTTCATCAAAAACACCATGCTTCAAGGATTTTTCATAAAAACCCCAAAGCATGTCAAAAAACTTTGCAGAGACCAAAAAATTACTTTGTACAGTCCCCCCCCGGTTAACAATATTTTTTCACTTCAGAAGTATGTTCAGTGCCAGTACTGACAGAAATTTTTTCCCCTAAGGGAAAATTGTGAAAATAAATTTGTCCATTTCAACCCCCAAACATACACTACAAAAAACCCCCTTAATAAATACACTTACAAAATTGGTTTGCATTCGGAAAGGGGATCGTTTTTAAGGGGGGGCCCCTGTTTTATATATTTCAGACAATAGTAAATTTACCAAAAGGGAGGGGAAAAGTTCACCTGTCAGTGTGATTGTGATATTTGAGTACAAATTTTAGTCCCCCAAATTAGTGTCAGGGAAAAAAGATTGGCTATGAAAAACACAAGAATTATTAAAATTTTTTTTTTTTTATTTTTTTAAAAACCCCCCGTTCCCACCGGCAGGGTGGCCCCAAAAAAAAAAAAATTTTCCCCAAAAACCGAAATTCTTCCATCCTTCATTAAACCCCCTTTCACCCCTCCACAAATTACACTGTTTTTGCCAAAAAGGGAAATGCCATTTACCCCTTCAACAAATTTTTGGCTACACTTAAAAGGCACCAATTAAAAACCTTTTTCCCAAAAAAATCCCAAACCCCTCCAAAGGGGGCAGGGGTGTAATTTCCCCCCCCCGCACCAAAACCCCTTTAAAATAAAACCCTTTCCCCCCCCCGTTTCCCTTCCCCTAAAATTACCCCGCCCCACTTAACAGTTTTGTCCCTTTTCCCTACATTTCCCCCATTTAAAAACCCCTCCCGCTCCCCCCGGGGGGGTGACCCAAAAAAAAAACCCCGAAAAACCTCCTTTACCCCCTCTCTCCAACCCTTTCGAGGACGACCCCTACCCCGCCTTCCTTCCCCTATAGATTTATATGCTTTCCATGTCATTTTATTTTGATCCATTCTCTCTAAATGACCAAACCACCTCAACACCCCCCTTCTGCCCTCTGACTAATACTTTTATTAACTCCACACCTTTGCCTAATTTCCACACTCCCGAATTTTCTGCATAATTATTTACATCACACATTCCCCTTTAAAACAGGCATCTCCACTGCCTCCAACCGTCTCCTCGCTGCTGCATTTCCCACCCAAGCTTCACACCCATATAAGAGTGTGGACTGCTATACTTCATACATCCCTTCTTTGCCTCCATAAAATAACGTTTTTTTTACTCCACATAACCTCAACGCACCACTCAACCTTTTTTCCCTCATCCCAAATTTTATGATTAACCTCATCCTTTATAAAACCATCCGCCGACACGTCAACTCCCAAGTATCCCGAAAAAATTCACTTCTTCCATACTCCCCCTCCCCCAATTTGATATCCAATTTTTCTTTATTAAATCATTTGAAACCCCCCCACACCTTACTCTTTTCTAATGTTCACTTTCAACTTTCTAAACCCTTTTCACCACTCCCAAACTCATCCACTAACCTTTGCAATTTTTCTTTAGAATCTCCCATAAGCACAGTATCATCAGCAAAAAGTAACTGTGTCCAATTTCCATTTGAATTTGATTCCCCCAAATTTTAATCCCACCCCTCTTTTCCCGAACACCAGCATTTACTTCCTTTACAACCCCATCTATAAATATATTAAAAAAACCATGGTGACATTTCACATCCCTGTCTAAGACCCACTTTTACATAAAAATTATTTAAAATTAAAATAAAAATGAAAAAAAAAGGTATATCATCAACACTTCTGCAAGTGGCAGACTTGATGTTGCCGTCAGGTGAGCATCCAGTGCCAACTTCGTGGGCTTATATCTCGGTCCTAACTTTTTTTTGTCTTATTACACACAGAAAATGGCCCTCTTTAAATTTAAAAAAAAAAAAAAAAAGATTTTTTTTCAAAATATTCAGAGCGCTGAGCGAGTGAAAAATAGATCTACATTTGGACAGTTTAAGGGTTAATACATTACAAGTTCTCCATATTTGTCAGCAAAGGATAACTAAGCATCAGTTTAACTAATAACATACCACAATCCCTCTCGCCACGGGTTAAAATAGACAGTAGGTTGAGTCTTGTGCCCTGTTCATCCACACACCAGCACTTTGGGTCATCTGTGAAGCCCTGCTCATCACTGGATGGTGTGTAAAAACTGTGTGGGGGGTGAATCGACCCTCTTCATCACACTGCGCTACATATTTCATTGAGTTATTTTCCTGAAGGTGTCGCTGGAGAAGTTGGCAGCGTGTCAGAGTTGGTTCTCCCTCCAGATAAATAGTCACAGGGCCACTGTTCTTGCTGAGTTCATCTGAGTCTTCCTCAGTGCTGTTAATGTTGTCTTCTTCATTTTTGTCATTGTCGTTGCTACTGGACTCCTGCTGTACAGCAAAGATGCAGGTTTAAAACACCCTGCTAAGCAAAGTTTGCCAAAAAATCATAAATTCAATCATGATTTTAATTTTATATTTTTTCTTCAAGAAATGGCTTAAGCAAATAATTAAAAGACAGACTGATATCAAGGTGCAGAATAATAAATGAACTTTGCTGTTGTGGAAATTAATATTAGTATCACTATAATCACATTAGTTGAGCTTAATCCCATGTTATATTCTTAATATGTATTACCAAAATGAAGGATTTTGCAGATTCCACTGGCTACCTGTCCTCCCTGAGGCAATTAGAAATTGTTGCTAACAGGTAAACACAAAAAATAGTCATATAAAATATATTAACCAGTTTTGAAAAGATATACCTCCTCAAAAGTGAAAGCCAAGCGTGTTTTTGGAGGTTCTGTTGGAGAAAGACACTGAAGAGGATTTCCCTGGTCATCAACAAAGTTTGCAGTGCAAGTACAAGGGTCTGTTACACATATGGCCTCTGGGTGACCATGACATGTCTGACTAAAACATGCCTTAGCCCGGGAACATGGCATAGGTTCCATGCTGGCTGCTGACCAGTATGGACACAACACTAAATCTGAGGAGGCAACACAGTGTTCAATGAAGTAAAAATGTTTGAACTTGTTTAATAAACAGAAGAATGCAAAAAAATTATACAGTGGACCCTCGGTTATTGGCCGTTCCTGATATCGGCCAATTCGGATTTCGGCCGCTTTTTTGGCTGAAATTCTATCCCGGTTTTCGGCCGTCATTTCAGAGACTGGCCGTATTGGATGCATAATAATAATCACTCTTGGGCACATTAAATGTCTTATTTTAGGTTAATATAGACATTTTCATTAATCCATCTATGATATTTCTTCAAAATTACATAAGAAACACATTACATAATATATAAAAACATGCAATGTTTATGTGCGATGTATGTTTAATAATAATCACTCTTGGGCACTTTAAATGTCTTATTTTAGGCTAATACAGACATTTTCAATAATCCATCTATGATATTTTCTTCAAAATTATATAAGAAACACATTACATAGCATAAAGCATATAAACATGCAATACTTATATGCTATCGAGTGGCGAGTACTGGCGAATCAAGGAGGAAGGAGGGTGGAGGGGAAACATTACGTTTTCTTTGATTCAGCATTAGAGAAAACTGTGAATCTGGTGTCTGGTCCAGTCACCGCCCTTCATAAGTGTTTGTTTACAATTCTCGGCAGGAATTATTCATTACTTCTCCCTTTGTTTATGATGTCATCTAAAGGTAGTTATTGGAAACGATTAAACTCAGTGAACATGGTATGCTGACGCAAAAATATGGCTGTGTAGTGTTATAATATGGCTATGTAGTGTAGCCCAGGTGGTCTACATACGTGTACCTACATCTACCGGCTACCCACGCTGAATTCCTACAAATAAATACTACTCACCTCTCACCCACATTAAGACTACAAATATTTTAAGGTAAGTAATGAATGTACTGTGGCAGTTAAAGACAAAGAAGAGAAGTAACCCTAGATAGGGCTTTGATACCTGAAGTCCTTATGGAGGGGGATTCCCAACTCCCTCTCCCTTCCTCGCCTTCAATATGCCAACAAGAGTCTTCAATAAAGGTATGTAATGTTCATTTATTATTAAAATTTGTGCTTTATATTTATTTCTCATTGTTTTGTGTATGTAAAACTAAAGTTATTCTTTATAAAATGTATTTTTTGTTGATACTTTTGGGTGTCTGAAACGGATTAATTGGATTTACATTGTTTCTTATGGGAAATATTATTTTGGTTTTTGGCCTTTTCGGATTTAGGCAGACCTTCTGGAATGGATTGCGGCCAATAACCGAGGGTCCACTGTATTCATAAAAGTTTGGTCTATAACTATTATACAGGAAAATACATCTCTAAAAATGTATAAAAGCTTAGTAATAGCTAATAGAAGAATACTCCAGTTTTTATCATAGATAAAACATTGCTAGCTACAATTTACTGCTATCAAGGGAAAAGGAAGAATTTTTTAGGAAGAGATGGAAAAATATTATGAAGAAAAAGGATTCAAGATACAGACACACCTACATTATCTCCTCACACAGAATTCCCACAAAATATCTCTCATAATTATTGATAGGCCAACAGACCAATGCCCTCAAATTATGTACTAACATTATTAAAACAGTGAAAGAAACCTAAAAGTAAAAAAAAATCCCACCATAATAAAATAAAAATATGTATGAAGACAATAACTTTCTAAACATGTTGACCTCTGCAACACATTGTCCTTGGATAACCAAACAAATCACAAAACTAGGGCTAATTATTTTTGAGTAAAAATAATTTTTACTGGTGATGAGGCAGCATTACTCACTGGGGCAGCGGGCTTCACATCTACTCTTGCTCTTGAAGTTGTTACCATTACCACCACAACCACTGTAGAGGAAAGGTTCACACTTCCTGGTCTCAGTGTTGTAGTACCAACGAGCTTCACCTCCAGAGCACACACCTGCCTGAACTGGCTGACTGCAGATATCTAGAAGAGTAACAACACAGTCACTATCCTGAAAATATGCATCTGAATTTTTGACTAAAGACTCTCATGTTTTATAATTTCAGCTGATACTTTATTCTAATGAGGACAGTAACCTCTTCTGTACAAATTACTAAATGTAAAAAGAAAAATTTTGATTAATCTTTTTTTTTAGGTTACTCTGCCTCAGTGGGAGACAGTTGGTGTGTTAAAAACAGTTTAATACTAAAAAAGTTCCAGGAGAAGTTAATTATCCTACTCAGCTTTTCTTACTGACCCTGTTTGCTTTATCTTAAAAATATGTACAAATGCTCCTCACTTTACAAAAGTCCGACTTACATTTTGACTTTACGACTGGACAATAGCACCATCGTAAAGTCAAAATATCACCATCATACAGTACTGTACATTTATTTATAAGATTAACTTATATTCATTTATTTACTTTTCAATACTTGTATGTATTTAGTAGTTACAGTAATTGTTTATTTACTTATTCAGTAACAGTACTTAATCATCTACTTATTTATTTATCATATATTCACATCTGAATTATTATGGATTTATTGGAACATAACCCAATTGTAAGTCAAGAAATACCTATATAAAACTTGACCACTCTTCACCTGGATTTTGACATTCCTCCTGACACTCTTCCATAGTATTGAAATTATTGTCATTGCCAAGACACCCGCCAAAGATGAACTCCTGGCACTGGTCAGCTGTGGCATTGTAGAAATAGCGTTTGAAGGAGGCACGACACATGCCCCTCGCTAAGGGCTGGGAGCAGCGACCTTCACAGTGAACTTTTTCCCCACTTGCACTAGAATGGAAAGTTATTATGACAAACTAAGTAATCTCAGCTGAATGGCATACTAGTAGCTAATAGTACTGTAGCTTGAAATAGAGTTCAGTGTGGCAGAAATATTAAATTTTTGGTAACTTTCCTGAGGAAGGGCAGGGCTTTCCCTAGCCCCCATGATATGTTTCAAGGGTTTTTACTAGGTCTGCTTTAATCACTGGGATGGCCTAAACCATGACAAATCATTCTGGGTTATATTATCAAAAAAACAGAAAACATAGAAATACTGCAGGTTTTGAACTAGTATTGGCATGCCTCTGACAAGACAGTGATGGAGTGAGTGATGATGAAAATGCTTTTTCTTTCTTTTGGGTCACCCTGCCTTTGTGGAAAACAGCCAATGTGGTAAAAAAAATAAGATTCACAGTAATTAGGTTCCATTATATGCAGAGTAAATGCTTATTAACAGGTCTTTATAAACTACATTTTAAAACATTTACCTAATAAAAATGAAAAATTATAATGCATATCAAAGAAGGCTTTAGTTTGAGTATAACCCTTTCACTGTTGGTGCCGTATAGATACGTCTCAGGCCAGTCTTGGTAACGCATTAATACAGGTCTCCCTCAACATTCACGTTTTCAGCTTTCGCAGGCTTCACACATTCGCAAATTCCCAGCCGCCAAATCATATTCAAGTTTCCCGCCACCTGCGAGTCCCTACTACCCTCCCACCGACCCCCGCAACTGGCAGCCAGCCTTCCCACCACTCAGTGTGGTGAGTGTTTTGTTTGTTCATTATTTGCTATTAAACTACAGTATAAATAATGTAAACCCATTCATGACTGTATATTGGAATGGCTATTTGGACAGGTACTAGACGGTGACATCATGTGTTTACTCTTGAACACAGCAAAGAATCAAACATTTCTGCTACTGCTAATAATAACAATAATAATAACAATAATAATAATAATAATAATAATAATAATAATAATAATAATAATAATAATAATAATAAATACGATATAATTGAAGAAGGAAGTTGTACAAAAATACGAGGGAGTGGTTGACACATCGTCAGTGTGGCTTTGTTTATGCTGGAGTGAGCATTAGTCTCCCTGCTCTTCCAAACATTTCACAATAATTCGTTGTGTTTGGTGCTTGTAGACTGAGTGCGACTGGAGTGGTAGAGGCAGTGGTTGAGGCAGCGATTGAGGCAGCTGTTAAGGCAGCGATTGAGGCAGTGGTTGAGGCAGCTGTTGAGGCAGCTGTTGAGGCAGCTGTTGAGGCAGCGATTGAGGCAGTGATTGAGGCAGTGGATGAGGCAGCTGTTGAGGCTGCTGTTGAGGCAGCGATTGAGGCAGTGGTTGAGGCAGCTGTTGAGGCAGCGATTGAGGCAGTGGGTGAGGCAGCTGTTGAGGCAGCGACTGAGGCAGTGGTTGAGGCAGCTGTTGAGGCAGCGAGTGAGGCAGTGGGTGAGGCAGCTGTTGAGGCAGTGACTGAGGCAGTGGGTGAGGCAGCTGTTGAGGAAGCGACTGAGGCAGTGGTTGAGGCAGCTGTTGGGGAAGCGATTGAGGCAGTGGGTGAGGCAGCTGTTGAGGAAGCGATTGAGGCAGTGGGTGAGGCAGCTGTTGAGGAAGCGATTGAGGCAGTGGGTGAGGCAGCTGTTGAGGAAGCGATTGAGGCAGTGGTTGAGGCAGCGGTTGAGGCAGTGGTATTTAATAACATACATGTTATTAATAATAATAATACATGTTATTAATAATATGTACTATTATTATTTATAACATATATGTTATTAAATACCACTGCCTCAACTGCTGAATTATTGTGAAATGTTTGGAAGAACAGGGAGTCTAATGCTCACTCCAGCATAAACAAAGCCACACTGACGATGTGTCAACCACTCCCTTGTATTTTTGTACAATTTCCTTCTTCAATTATATCGTATTATTATTATTATTATTATTATTATTATTATTATTATTATTACTATTGTTATTATTAGCAGTAGCAGAAATGTTTGATTCTTTGCTGTGTTCAAGAGTAAACACATGATGTCACCGTCCAATACCTGTCCGAATAGCCATTCCAATATGCAGTCATGAATGGATTTACATTATTTATACTGTAGTTTAATAGCAAATAATGAACAAACAAAACACTCACCACACTGACTGGTGGGAGGGCTGGCTGCCAGTTGCGGGGGTCGGAGGGAGGGTAGTAGGAACTCGCAGTGGTTGAGGAAGTGGTGGAGGCATTGGTGGAGGCAGTGGTGGAGTCTGTGGTATTTAATAACATACATGTTATTAAAGCATAGCATGTATATATTTATTACAATTTACGACGTTTTCATGTATATTTATGATTGTTCATGGTTCAACAAGTTAAGGAAGCAGTATTGTATTGTATTTCCCTACAATATATTGGGGCACCAAACATTCACGGTTTTTCAACATTTGCGAGGCTCTTGATCCCCTAACCCTCGCGAATGTTGAGGGAGACCTGTACACCAAAATTCTAGTGGCTTCAAATCTAGCGGGAGAAAGCTGGTAGGCCTACATGTGAGAGAATGGGTCTGCATAGTCAGAGTGCACAATATAAAAAAAATCAGGGAGCCAGTGGTGCATTGTGGGAATGCCATTTCAGTAGTCCTTGTTCAGGATGTCTAGCGGTAAGTGATAGCTCTAACATAGATGGAAGTGTCAGTGAAGATGAATTTCATGGTTTTGAGATGTTTGTGACCAAAAGAAATGCCCAGGAAACCAGAAGGAAGGAAGGAAGAAATGAGAGGAAGGAAGAAAGGAAGTACGATCCAGACGACTATCAACCTAGGATAACCCAAAAAAGTCAGACAATGTGCCTTATTTCCTGTGGGTGGTGGAGAAAACACCATGCTTGTTGGGGAAGATGGTGTGGGTAATGCATCACTGTGGCACCAGCCACACTGCTCTCAGCACATCCATAACAAAGGAGGCCACCCACACACACCAACCTTCCAGAAGCTGTAGCAGTTCTAGGAATGTGTCCAGTGACTATATGTGTATATATATTACAGAACAATAGTAATAAACAACTTTTTTTTATTGTTGGTTTGTGTAAGCACATTTTGTAAACATTATAATGATAACAATGTTTGTGCGAATATTGTTACATACGAGTGGATATACATACATTATACATTATATTGGTTTCAGAGGCCACAAAAGTTACTTGAAAAAATAAAATATTAAAAAATAAAAGAAAAAGTAGAATAAAGGTGGGAGACGAACGACTTGTTGAAAAAAAAAAAAAAAAGTAAAAATAATATTACCGAGTGAGTGGCAGTCACCGATGTTGCCATAAGTGGTTCACTTTCTGTTAACTTCATGCCTCTATATCTCGGTAAGTAGTGATCATTTTTTTATTTTTTTTTATTATCACACTGGCCGATTCCCACCAAGGCAGGGTGGCCCGAAAAAGAAAAACTTTCACCATCATTCACTCCATCACTGTCTTGCCAGAAGGGTGCTTTACACTACAGTTTTTAAACTGCAACATTAACACCCCTCCTTCAGAGTGCAGGCACTGTACTTCCCATCTCCAGGACTCAAGTCCGGCCTGCCAGTTTCCCTGAACCCCTTCATAAATGTTACTTTGCTCGCACTCCAACAGCACGTCAAGTATTAAAAACCATTTGTCTCCATTCACTCCTATTAAACACGCTCACGCATGCCTGCTGGAAGTCCAAGCCCCTCGCACACAAAACCTCCTTTACCCCCTCCCTCCAAACCTTTCCTGGCCGACCCCTACCCCCCTTCCTTCCATTACAGACTGATACACTCTTGAAGTCACTCTGTTTCGCTCCATTCTCTCTACATGTCCGAACCACCTCAACAACCCTTCCTCAGCCCTCTGGACAACAGTTTTGGTAATCCCACAACTCCTCCTAACTTCCAAACTACGAATTCTCTACACATTATATTCACACCACACATTGCCCTCAGACATGACATCTCCACTGCCTCCAGCCTTCTCTTCACTGCAACATTCATCACCCATGCTTCACACCCATATAAGAGCGTTGGTAAAACTATACTCTCATACATTCCCCTCTTTGCCTCCAAGGACAAAGTTCTTTGTCTCCACAGGCTCCTAAGTGCACCACTCACCCTTTTCCCCATCAATTCTATGATTCACCTCATCTTTCATAGACCCATCCGCTGACACGTCCACTCCCAAATATCTGAATGCATTCACCTCCTCCATACTCTCTCCCTCCAATCTGATATTCAATCTTTCATCACCTAATCTTTTTGTTATCCTCATAACCTTACTCTTTCCTGTATTCACTTTTTTATTCTTTTGCACACCCTACCAAATTCATCCACCAATCTCTGCAACTTCTCTTCAGAATCTCCCAAGAGCACAGTGTCATCAGCAAAGAGCAACTGTGACAACTCCCACTTTATGTGTGATTCTTTATCTTTTAACTCCACGCCTCTTGCCAAGACCCTCGCATTTACTTCTCTTACAACCCCATCTATAAATATATTAAGCAACCACGGTGACATCACACATCCTTGTCTAAGGCCTACTTTTACTGGGAAATAATTTCCCTCTTTCCTACATACTCTAACTTGAGCCTCACTATCCTCGTAAAAACTCTTCACTGCTTTCAGTAACCTACCTCCTACACCATACACCTGCAACATCTGCCACATTGCCCCCCTATCCACCCTGTCATACGCCTTTTCCAAATCCATAAATGCCACAAAGACCTCTTTAGCCTTATCTAAATACTGTTCACTTATATGTTTCACTGTAAACACCTGGTCCACACCCCCCTACCTTTCCTAAAGCCTCCTTGTTCATCTGCTATCCTATTCTCCGTCTTACTCTTAATTCTTTCAATAACAACTCTACCATACACTTTACCAGGTACACTCAACAGACTTATCCCCCTATAATTTTTGCACTCTCTTTTGTCCCCTTTGCCTTTATACAAAGGAACTATGCATGCTGTCTGCCAATCCCTAGGTACCTTACCCTCTTCCATACATTTATTAAATAATTGCACCAACCACTCCAAAACTATATCCCCACCTGCTTTTAACATTTCTATCTTTATCCCATCAATCCCGGCTGCCTTACCCCCTTTCATTTTACCTACTGCCTCACGAACTTCCCCCACACTCACAACTGGCTCTTCCTCACTCCTACAAGATGTTGTTCCTCCTTGTCCTATACACGAAATCACAGCTTCCCTATCTTCATCAACATTTAACAATTTCTCAAAATATTCCCTCCATCTTCCCAATACCTCTAACTCTCCATTTAATAACTCTCCTCTCCTATTTTTAACTGACAAATCCATTTGTTCTCTAAGCTTCCTTAACTTGTTAATCTCACTCCAAAACTTTTTCTTATTTTCAATAAAATTTGTTGATAACATCTCACCCACTCTCTCATTTGCTCTCTTTTTACATTGCTTCACCACTCTCTTAACCTCTCTCTTTTTCTCCATATACTCTTCCCTCCTTGCATCACTTCTACTTTGTAAAAACTTCTCATATGCTAACTTTTTCTCCCTTACTACTCTCTTTACATCATCATTCCACCAATCGCTCCTCTTCCTCCCGCACCCACTTTCCTGTAACCACAAACTTCTGCTGAACACTCTAACACTACATTTTTAAACCTACCCCATACATCTTCGACCCCATTGCCTATGCTCTCATTAGCCCATCTATCCTCCAATAGCTGTTTATATCTTACCCCTAACTGCCTCCTCTTTTAGTTTATAAACCTTCACCTCTCTCTTCCCTGATGCTTCTATTCTCCTTGTATCCCATCTACCTTTTACTCTCAGTGTAGCTACAACTAGAAAGTGATCTGACATATCTGTGGCCCCTCTATAAACATGTACATCCTGAAGTCTACTCAACAGTCTTTTATCTACCAATACATAATCCAACAAACTACTGTCATTTCTCCCTACATCATATCTTGTATACTTATTTATCCTCTTTTTCTTAAAATATGTATTACCTATAACTAAACCCCTTTCTATACAAAGTTCAATCAAAGGGCTCCCATTATCATTTACACCTGGCACCCCAAACTTACCTACCACAGTTTCTCCTACTTTAGCATTCAGATCCCCTACCACAATTACTCTCTCACTGGTTCAAAGGCTCTATACATTCATTAACATCTCAAAATCTCTCTCTCTCCTCTACATTCCTCTCTTCTCTAGGTGCATACACGCTTATTATGACCCACTTTTCGCATCCAACCTTTACTTTAATCCACATAATTCTTGAATTTACAAAATTCATATTCTCTTTTCTCCTTCCATAACTGATCCTTCAACATTACTGCTACCCCTTTCTTTGCTCTAACTCTCTCAGATACCCAGATTTAATCCCCTTTATTTCCCCCACCGAAACTCCCCTACCCCCTTCAGCTTTGTTTCGCTTAGGGCCAGGACATCCAACTTCTTTTCATTCATAACATCAGCAATCATCTGTTTCTTGTCATCCGCACTACATCCACGCACATTCAAGCATTCCAGTTTTATAAAGTTTTTCTTCTTCTCTTTTTTAGTAAATGTCTACAGGAGAAGGGGTTACTAGCCCATTGCTCCCGGCATTTTAGTCGCCTCATACGACACGCATGGCTTACGGAGGAAAGATTCTTTTCCACTTCCCCATGGACAATAGAAGACATAAAGAAGAACAAGAGCTATTTAGAAAAAGGAGAAAAACCTAGATGTATGTATATATATATGCATGTGCATGTCTGTGAAGTGTGACCAAAGTGTAGGTAGGAGTAGCAAGATATTCCTGCTATCTAGCGTGTTTATGAACATGAAAAAAAAATTTCTTTTAAAACACTCACATAAATATTCTTAAGATTTTGGTAAGAAAAAATAATTTTTTTTTTTGAATATTTTTCGACACAGAGAGGGATTCAGGATCAGAGGTCTTGACAGTCAAATGGTTAAAATTATTATTCATTTAATAAAAATTCATAAATAACATTAAAAAGTTATCAGAAAGCTGTGTAGTACATATGTAAATCCATAACCCTATTTCAAAATCTGCATCTAGTTTTTCAGTAGTCTTTAAGGATTAAGTTTAGTTTGTTTGAAATGCATTGCATGCTAATGGCTTTCTTTTGTGCTTAACAATATTTTTTATTATATAAAGACAACATTAATTGCATAATGCATAAAAGAAATAAAGCACAGTAGACCGTTATATTACACAGATTTATTTGCCACGTTTTGGTTACTGCACTACTGAAAAATTGTGGCACAATTTTATACAACACATTGCGGGCGCGGAAAAAATTTCCCCAGCTGAAGCTTCTGCCTTGTTGTGGGTCAGTGAGGGGAAACCTCCCGCCATCCCCTGCCACCCCTGACACTCCCGCCACCACCATCCCAGCCTTCATGAATACGTGTACAGATCTATCCTGTCTAAGGAGCTAGCTGTATTTGTGAATTGTGTTTTGATCTTTTAATTACCATATCTTGTATCTACCAAGCAATCATGGCACCCAGTAGGCATACCACTGCTGCTGAAAGTGGCACGGAAAGGTATAAACATTCAAGTCTTAGAGTTAATGAAGAAAATAGAGATATTAAGCAAGAGATAGCCTGTGGCTGTAATGAAGCATCAATGTGTAATTAAAAAGAATGAGGTAAATATATGAATTTGTGTGATGAATAACTGAATGGCTGATTTAGTGACTGACTGACTTGGCTGATTTACTGACTGACTTAACTGATTTACTGACTTATTCAACTGATTTACTGAATGACTTGACAGATTTACTGACTGATTTGACTGATTTACTGACTGACTTGACAGATTTACTGACTGACTTAATTGATTTACTGACTGACTGACTTAACTGATTTACTGACTGACTGACTTGATTTACTGACTGACTGACTTGACTGATTTACTGACTTGACTGATTTACTTACTGACTGACTGGACTGATTTACTTATTGACTGACTTGACTGATTTACTGACTGACTGACTGACTTAACTGATTTACTGACTGACTTAAAGTTAGACTTTTTTACTGGAGAGGATCCTGAAACGGTGTCTAGAGCAGCTGATGCCTTACCATCAATTGTATAATGCACTGCGGGGTAAAATAGAACAGAAATCCATTACAGAATTTATGCACACTCCAGCACAACCATCGACTTCAGTACCAGAACCTCTACCATTCACCTCGGCCCAGCAGGGCCACAGCATAACTCTCCCCTCTCGTCACAATCATCCACAAACACCAGCACCCATAATTTAAGGTAAGAAATAATATTATTTGTTGCATCTGTAGTCCTTAGCAGTAAGAACAACATAATACAGACTGTACAGCACGACAATGAACTACAATTACATATTCACTTTTATTTTTGTAAGATCTGGAAGTCTAAAACAAGTTGTTTGGCTTTTTTGGGGCTTCCAGGAATGCAACCCTGTTTTCATACAAGTTCTTCAGTTTATCTAACATGGATTTACCTAACATGGCGTTTTCAGGAACGTAACTACCGTGTAATATAACGGTCTACTGTAATCGTATTTGTATATAAATAAGATGATAATATGTACTAAAAGCCATAAAATACAAACCTGTAGAAGGTAACACGGCAATCATTGCAAGGATCAGCCACACAGACAGCATCAGGGTGTGAATGACAGGAAGCATGACGACACTCATTCTTACACACTCGTGCTCTCACACCACGAGCACACACAAAACCAACAGACACCTGCTCCAGAATCTGACCTGTAAATAGTAGTGAGGTAATTAAGTAATCAATACATCACTATATTTATTCTTAGGCAAGGGGCTAGTAACCTCTTCTTCTGTATAAATTACTAAATGTAAAAAGAAGAAAGACTTTTGCCACCTTGCCTTGGTAGGAGACAGTGGTGCACTGAAAAAAAAAATTATTCTTAGCCTGATCTTTACAATGTCCATCTTTACACATATCTAACTAGAAGTATAGTATATTCTTTCTTATTAATCCCTCCATTAAATCTACCATTGGATTCAAATGATTACACAAAAAAAAATTTATAAGGAAGGTAAGGCTTAAACTACCCAGTATAGTAAAACACAGGTAACTGTAAGCAGCACTTCTATTCAGAGTAAAAATTATTTAGATTTATGAAGAATGGCAGGTAAATAAAAACAATCAGCAACTGTAACTCAAGATACACATTGCATATTATTATATACTCTATGTTAAGTTTAAAAGGGTGGACCAGTAAGTTAGTAGAGTCTGTCTTATATATAACTGGGCAAAAGCCCAAGTGATTGAGCCATGTTAGGCGATATTTTCTATGACAGACCAAATATTCTTTTCCCCACTGTAAAACGAGGATAAAACATACATGAGATATGAGGCTCTATGATCATGATCAATCCTATTATACATGAGAATTTTATAAACTATATAAGACATAAGTGGATAAACATCCACACTGAATCTTCTCACCATTTGGCCCACATCGGACATGTCCACGGGTGAGGGTCTCATGAATGGGATGACCCTTCACATCTACACACCAGGTGAGGCCACCAGCACGCTGCTCATGAGCATATGCTCCATCAGCCTCACATACTGGGGCTTGCACAGTCATGCCTTGCGTTGAAGCTGGTGTCTCTGTGAAAACAAAACACATGTAAACATGAGAGCTAAGACAGTTTTGGATAAAGAATAAAAAGGCACAATACTGTGACTGGAATAATGTACAGATAACCTACACATAAGAGAATGAAATTTATGATGATTAGTTAATGGTCCAAGTTGGACCAAAATGCCATCACACGTTTCTTTCTCTAGACTGCAGGTTATTTGTGTAGTTTTAGAAATTACTGCTGTCAATAAAAAAACATACAGTGAAGTATTAACATCCTCTCATACATTAAAGTTAAATCCAGCTAAAAGTTTCATTGTACATGTGCTGTATAGCAACACAGGTATATCTTTCTGTCTCAAACTTTTAAGAGCTAAAGAAGACATAGAAGCAATGATGAATGAAAAACTGAGACAAAAGGGGTCAGAGGACAGAGACTTGGGATGGTAAATGAGAATTCTGCGCCAACTGAAATAACTGTTGTTCTGGAAGACTTCAAATAAAAAAATTAATATGCTTGGTGTAAATTGTAATCAGTGACCTTTACTTATATTTAGACAAAGACCTTGTAATAGGCAATACATGCACATATGTATATATAAAATGTTTATAATGTGCAGTTCTTCAAAGCCTAAGAGAAGCCATGAAGTGCTTCCCATCACTGAAAAAGTGACAATTTTCCATTTATTGTGTATAATTTCAGGTAGTAGGTTGGTAGACAGCAACCACCCAGGGAAGTACTACCGTCCTGCCAGATGACTGTGAAACAAAAACCTGTAACTGTTTTGCATGATGGTAGGATTGCTGGTTTTCTTTTTCTGTCTCATAAACACGCTAGATAACAGGGATATCTTGCTACTCCTACTTACACTTTGGTCACACTTCACAGACACGCACATGCATATATATATATACATACATCTAGGATTTTCTCCTTATTCTAAATAGCTCTTGTTCTTTTTTATTTCTTCTATTGTCCATGGGGAAGTGGAAAAGAATCTTTCCTCCGTAAGCCATGCGTGTCGTATGAGGCGACTAAAATGCCGGGAGCAATGGGCTAGTAACCCCTTCTCCTGTATACATTTACTAAAAAAGAGAAGAAGAAAAACTTTATAAAACTGGGTTGTTTAAATGTGCGTGGATGTAGTGCGGATGACAAGAAACAGATGATTGCTGATGTTATGAATGAAAAGAAGTTGGATGTCCTGGCTCTAAGCGAAACAAAGCTGAAGGGGTAGAGAGTTTCAGTGGGGGGAAATAAATGGGATTAAATCTGGAGTATCTGAGAGAGTTAGAGCAAAGGAAGGGGTAGCAGTAATGTTACATGATCAGTTATGGAAGGAGAAAAGAGAATATGAATGTGTAAATTCGAGAATTATGTGATTAAAGTAAAGGTTGGATGCGAGAAGTGGGTCATAATAAGCGTGTATGCACCTGGAGAAGAGAGGAATGCAAGAGGAGAGAGAGAAGATTTTGGGAGATGTTAAGTGAATGTATAGGAGCCTTTGAACCAAGTGAGAGAGTAATTGTGGTAGGGGACCTGAATGCTAAAGTAGGAGAAACTTTTAGAGAGGGTGTGGTAGGTAAGTTTGGGGTGCCAGGTGTAAATGATAATGGGAGCCCTTTGATTGAACTTTGTATAGAAAGGGGTTTAGTTATAGGTAATACATATTTTAAGAAAAAGAGGATAAATAAGTATACACGATATGATGTAGGGCGAAATGACAGTAGTTTGTTGGATTATGTATTAGTAGATAAAAGACTGTTGAGTAGACTTCAGGATGTACATGTTTATCGAGGGGCCACAGATATATCAGATCACTTTCAAAGTTGTAGCTACACTGAGAGTAAAAGGTAGATGGGATACAAGGAGAATAGAAGCATCAGGGAAGAGAGAGGTGAAGGTTTATAAACTAAAAGAGGAGGCAGTTAGGGTAAGATATAAACAGCTATTGGAGGATAGATGGGCTAATGAGAGCATAGGCAATGGGGTCGAAGAGGAATGGGGTGAGTTTAAAAATGTAGTGTTAGAGTGTTCAGCAGAAGTTTGTGGTTACAGGAAAGTGGGTGCAGGAGGGAAGAGGAGCGATTGGTGGAATGATGATGTAAAGAGAGTAGTAAGGGAGAAAAAGTTAGCATATGAGAAGTTTTTACAAAGTAGAAGTGATGCAAGGAGGGAAGAGTATATGGAGAAAAAGAGAGAGGTTAAGAGAGTGGTGAAGCAATGTAAAAAAGAGAGCAAATGAGAGAGTGGGTGAGCTGTTATCAACAAATTTTGTTGAAAATAAGAAAAAGTTTTGGAGTGAGATTAACAAGTTAAGGAACCCTAGAGAACAAATGGATTTGTCAGTTAAAAATAGGAGAGGAGAGTTATTAAATGGAGAGTTAGAGGTATTGGGAAGATGGAGGGAATATTTTGAGGAATTGTTAAATGTTGATGAAGAAAAGGGAAGCTGTGATTTCGTGTATAGGGCAAGGAGGAATAACATCTTGTAGGAGTGAGGAAGAGCCAGTTGTGAGTGTGGGGAAGTTCGTGAGGCAGTAGGTAAAATGAAAGGGGGTAAGGCAGCCGGGATTGATGGGATAAAAAATAGAAATGTTAAAAACAGGTGGGGATATAGTTTTTTGGAGTGGTTGGTGCAATTATTTAATAAATGTATGGAAGAGGGTAAGGTACCTAGGGATTGGCAGAGAGCATGCATAGTTCCTTTGTATAAAGGCAAAGGGGATAAAAGAGAGTGCAAAAATTATAGGGGGATAAGTCTGTTGAGTGTACCTGGTAAAGTGTATGGTAGAGTTATAATTGAAAGAATTAAGAGTAAGACGGAGAAATAGGATAGCAGATGAACAAGGAGGCTTTAGGAAAGGTAGGGGGTGTGTGGACCAGGTGTTTACAGTGAAACATATAAGTGAACAGTATTTAGATAAGGCTAAAGAGGTCTTTGTGGCATTTATGGATTTGGAAAAGGCGTATGACAGGGTGGATAGGGGGGCAATGTGGCAGATGTTGCAAGTGTATGGTGTAGGAGGTAGGTTACTGAAAGCAGTGAAGAGTTTTTAACGAGGATAGTGAGGCTCAAGTTAGAGTATGTAGAAAAGAGGGAAATTTTTTCCCAGTAAAAGTAGGCCTTAGACAAGGATGTGTGATGTCACCGTGGTTGTTTAATATATTTATAGATGGGGTTGTAAGAGAAGTAAATGCGAGGGTCTTGGCAAGAGGCGTGGAGTTAAAAGATAAAAAAATCACACACAGGGTGGGAGTTGTCACAGCTGCTCTTTGCTGATGACACTGTGCTCTTGGGAGATTCTGAAGAGAAGCTGCAGAGATTGGTGGATGAATTTGGTAGGGTGTGCAAAAGAAGAAAATTAAAGGTGAATACAGGAAAGAGTAAGGTTATGAGGATAACAAAAAGATTAGGTGATGAAAGATTGAATATCAGATTGGAGGGAGAGAGTATGGAGGAGGTGAACGTATTCAGATATTTGGGAGTGGACGTGTCAGCGGATGGGTCTATGAAAGATGAGGGGAATCATAGAATTGATGAGGGAAAAAGAGTGAGTGGTGCACTTAGGAGTCTGTGGAGACAGAGAACTTTGTCCTTGGAGGCAAGAGGGGAATGTATGAGAGATAGTTTTTACCAACGCTCTTATATGGGTGTGAAGCATGGGTGATGAATGTTGCAGGCGAGGAGAAGGCTGGAGGCAGTGGAGATGTCATGTCTGAGGGCAATGTGTGGTGTGAATATAATGCAGAGAATTCGTAGTTTGGAAGTTAGGAGGAGGTGCGGATTACCAAAACTGTTGTCCAGAGGGCTGAGGAAGGTTGTTGAGGTGGTTCGGACATGTAAGAGAATGGAGCGAACAGAATAACTTCAAGAGTGTATCAGTCTGTATGAAGGAAGGCGGGGTAGGGGTCGGCCTAGGAAGGGTTGGAGGGAGGGGTAAAGGAGGTTTTGTGTGCGAGGGGCTTGGACTTCCAGCAGGCATGAGTGAGCATGTTTGATAGGAGTGAATGGAGACAAATGGTTTTTAATACTTGACGTGCTGTTGGAGTGTGAGCAAAGTAACATTTATGAAGGGATTCAGGGAAACCGGCAGGCCGGACTTGAGTCCTGGAGATGGGAAGTACAGTGCCTGCACTCTGAAGGAGGGGTGTTAATGTTGCAGTTTAAAAAATGTAGTGTAAAGCACCCTTCTGGCAAGACAGTGATGGAGTGAATGATGGTGAAAGTTTTTCTTTTTCGGGCCACCCTGCCTTGGTGGGAATCGGCCAGTGTGATAATAAAATAATAATAAAATTTACCAATTAGGGAGCAAGGGGCTAGTAACCTCTTCTCCTGTATAAATTACTAAATTTAAAAAGAGATACTTTCGTTTTTCTTTTTGGGACACCCTGCCTCGGTGGGATACGGCCGGTTTGTTGAAAGAATAATAATAATAATTTACCAATTAAACTTTATAATAGGGATGTATAGGACTTATATATAGGGTTCGCTATTATCCATGGTTTCTTTACCTACGGCAGGTCCTTGGAAGGTATCCCCACCGGATATGGGGGCCTACTGTATATGCCCCTGTTCATCAGTTTGTTTTTATCTGTGCTAAATGTGCATATTTTGTACATGTATGTATGGGACTATATAAAATTGTACTTGCCTTAAAATACCGAAGTTGCTGATCAAAGTACATTATTAATCCTTCTCCCCATGCAAACATAAAACTGTAAGAATCTTAAAAAAAAAAAAAAAAAAAAAAAAAAAAAAGACTTAGAAGAGTGCCCTTTACACTCCCTGAGGTTCCACACAACCCTTTACTCACCCTGAGGTTCCATAAAAACAGCATTTTACTCATGCACTCATGCTGAGGTTCCACACAAATAGCCCTTTACTCACCCTGAGGTTCCCACACAAATAGCCCTTTACTCACCCTGAGGTTCCACACAACCCTTTACTCTCCCTGAGGTTCCACACAAATAACCCTTTACTCACCCTGAGGTTCCACACAAATAACCCTTTACTCACCCTGAGGTTCCACACAGCCCTTTACTCACCCTGAGGTTCCACACAGCCCTTTACTCACCCTGAGGTTCCACACAAATAGCTCCACACCCATTGAAGCAGCACTTTCTGGAGCCCTCACAGTGGGTGTCGAACATGCACTGTTGGCTGGGCACACACGTCAGGAGGGAGAGGTCGCTGGGGGCACTTGGGCATGTCCCGGGCTTGGGCACCAGATCTATATAACAAGCCATGCAGGTGACTATTACTTGTGGTGTATATGTGAGGGGAAGGTGTGCAGGGAAAGGTGTTAGGACAAGCAGAGTGAATATGGATTAATAGAGAAAATACATTGGTGAAGGTAGCAGCTATATGTGGTGAAGGTTGGAGTACATGTAGTGAAGGCAGCAGCTATATGTGGTGAAAGTAGCAGCTACATGTGGTGAAGGTAGCATCTACATTTGGTGAAAGTGCTATGTGGCATTACAAGCAGTTGCCAGTACGTATGGTAGAGGTAGCATTCTAGTTGGATGTGGCATCAGGAGTACTTGCATGTGGTGAAAGTAACAGCAGTATGTGGTATAAGTAGCAGCTGTATGTGGCAGAAGCATCAGTTGCATGTTGTAGAAGTAACAGCTGTATTTGATTTAAAGACATTCAATAAATAATTTTACTCACTCCTACATAGGCTAATGCAATATACTAAGTTACTGCCAGCATACTTCACACATAATAAATGCCCTAATGCATTAATAAAAAATTGTTACATAATCTACACTGTACTATATAAGAATAAGTATCCTACTGGACTCTCTTATTGCTTTTCTAAAAGATTCTAACACTAGTGACCATAACAACCTCATCATTAAAATAATGGAAAAACTATGAAATCTTGGGCCACCAAGTAATTTATCTAACTTTACCTCATTAATGAAAACTATATGTAATAATAAAAGGCACCCTCATCTGCTTTTCCAATAAACAGTGGTGTCTTTCAAGGCATCATTCTTTACCCTTTACCAGGGTTTGTATACCTTTAATGTTCATAAATAAAAGCAAACAATAATTATTGCCACTGTAGTCTTAAGTTAGGTTAAATTTGCTTGAAATCATCTACATAACCATGGGCTTCCTGCACTCACAACCAAATACCTCATTTTTTTATTTTATTATCACACTGGCCGATTCCCACCAAGGCAGGGTGGCCCGAAAAAGAAAAACTTTCACCATCATTCACTCCATCACTGTCTTGCCAGAAGGGTGCTTTACACTACAGTTTTTAAACTGCAACATTAACACCCCTCCTTCAGAGTGCAGGCACTGTACTTCCCATCTCCAGGACTCAAGTCCGGCCTGCCGGTTTCCCTGAACCCCTTCATAAATGTTACTTTGCTCACACTCCAACAGCACGTCAAGTATTAAAAACCATTTGTCTCCATTCACTCCTATCAAACACGCTCACACAAACCTGCTGGAAGTCCAAGCCCCTCGCACACAAAACCTCCTTTACCCCCTCCCTCCAACCTTTCCTAGGCTGACCCCTACCCCGCCTTCCTTCCACTACAGACTGATACACTCTTGAAGTTATTCTGTTTCGCTCCATTCTCTCCACATGTCCGAACCACCTCAACAAACCCTTCCTCAGCCTCTGGACAACAGTTTTGGTAATCCCGCACCTCCTCCTAACTTCCAAACTACGAATTCTCTGCATTATATTCACACCACACATTGCTCTCAGACATGACATCTCCACTGCCTCCACCCTTTTCCCCTCGCTGCAACATTCATCACCCATGCTTCAACCCCATATAAGAGGTTGGTTAAAACTATACTCTCATACATTCCCCTCTTTGCCTCCAAGGACAAAGTTCTTTGTCTCCACAGACTCCTAAGTGTACCACTCACCCTTTTCCCCCTCATCAATTCTATGATTCACCTCATCTTTCATAGACCCATCCGCTGACACGTCCACTCCCAAATATCTGAATACATTCACCTCCTCCATACTCTCTCCCTCCAATCTGATATCCAATCTTTCATCACCTAATCTTTTTGTTATCCTCATAACCTTACTCTTTCCTGTATTCACTTTCAATTTTCTTCTTTTGCACACCCTACCAAATTCATCCACCAATCTCTGCAACTTCTCTTCAGAATCTCCCAAGAGCACAGTGTCATCAGCAAAGAGCAACTGTGACAACTCCCACTTTATGTGTGATTCTTTATCTTTTAACTCCACACCTCTTGCCAAGACCCTCGCATTTACTTCTCTTACAACCCCATCTATAAATATATTAAACAACCACGATGACATCACACATCCTTGTCTAAGGCCTACTTTTACTTGGAAATAATTTCCCTCTTTCTTACATACTCTAACTTGAGCCTCACTATCCTCGTAAAAACTCTTAACTGCTTTCAGTAACCTACCTCCTACACCATACACCTGCAACATCTGCCACATTGCCCCCCTATCCACCCTGTCATATGCCTTTTCCAAATCCATAAATGCCACAAAGACCTCTTTAGCCTTATCTAAATACTGTTCACTTATATGTTTCACTGTAAACACCTGGTCCACACACCCCCTACCTTTCCTAAAGCCTCCTTGTTCATCTGCTATCCTATTCTCCGTCTTACTCTTAATTCTTTCAATAATAACTCTACCATACACTTTGCCAGGTATACTCAACAGACTTATCCCCCTATAATTTTTGCACTCTCTTTTATCCCTTTGCCTTTATACAAAGGAACTATGCATGCTCTCTGCCAATCCCTAGGTACCTTACCCTCTTCCATACATTTATTAAATAATTGCACCAACCACTCCAAAACTATATCCCCACCTGCTTTTAACATTTTTATCTTATCCCATCAATCCCGGCTGCCTTACCCCCTTTCATTTTACCTACTGCCTCACGAACTTCCCCCACACTCACAACTGGCTCTTCCTCACTCCTACAAGATGTTGTTCCTCCTTGCCCTATACACGAAATCACAGCTTCCCTATCTTCATCAACATTTAACAATTCCTCAAAATATTCCCTCCATCTTCCCAATACCTCTAACTCTCCCTTTAATAACTCTCCTCTCCTATTTTTAATGACAAATCCATTTGTTCTCTAGGCTTTCTTAACTTGTTAATCTCACTCCAAAACTTTTTCTTATTTTCAACAAAATTTGTTGATAACATCTCACCCACTCTCTCATTTGCTCGCTTTTTACATTGCTTCACCACTCTCTTAACCTCTCTCTTTTTCTCCATATACTCTTCCCTCCTTGCATCACTTCTGCTTTGTAAAAACTTCTCATATGCTAACTTTTTCTCCCGTACTACTCTCTTCACATCATCATTCCACCAATCGCTCCTCTTTCCCTCCCGCACCACTTTCCTGTAACCACAAACTTCTGCTGAACACTCTAACACTACATTTTTAAACCTACCCCATACCTCTTCGACCCCATTGCCTATGCTCTCATTAGCCCATCTATCCTCCAATAGCTGTTTATATCTTACCCTAACTGCTCCTCTTTTAGTTTATAAACCTTCACCTCCCTCTTCCCTGATGCTTCTATTCTCCTTGTATCCCATCTACCTTTTACTCTCAGTGTAGCTATAACTAGAAAGTGATCTGATATATCTGTGGCCCCTCTATAAACATGTACATCCTGAAGTCTACTCAACAGTCTTTTATCTACCAATACATAATCCAACAAACTACTGTCATTTCGCCCTACATCATATCTTGTATACTTATTTATCTTCTTTTTCTTAAAATATGTATTACCTATAACTAAACCCCTTTCTATACAAAGTTCAATCAAAGGGCTCCCATTATCATTTACACCATTACATATATTATTTGCTGTAATATATGGATATAAAATAAACTAACCTGATAGATCTCAAAATATATAACATATACTATACAGTGCCAGGGAAATTGGAGATAATTAGGTTTGATCCAAGGAAAGGAAGGGTACCTCTAATTCCCTGTATCAAGAGCCCTTCACCAACATCAAGATGCCTCCCTCCCATACAAAGATAAAGGACTAAGAAAAGACTCCAATGCATCACCTTGAGAGCCACAATTAGATTCTCCCAAGCAAACAAGGTGACAAGCAAAATTACCCACCAGAAGTACTTCAGATAAGACTGACAGTAGGGGATCTACATATTCACCTGTCATGTAAATACATGTACAAGGAGCAAGAAGAAGAGATATACACAGTAAACAAGATATGATGTAAGGTGTAATGACAGTAGTTTGTTGGACTATGTATTGGTAGAAAAAATGCTGTTGGGTAGACTTCAAGATGTACATGTTCACAGAGGGGCCACAGATATATCAGACCACTTTTTAGTTGTAACTACAGTGAGAGTACAAGGTAGATGGGATACGAGGAAAATGGAAGCAACAGGTAAGAGAGAGGTGAAGGTTTATAAGCTAGAGGAGGAGGCAGTTAGGGTAAAATATAAACAACTAGTGGAGGATAGATGGGCTAGTGCGAGTATAGGCAATGGGGCTGAAGATGTATGGGGTAGGTTTAAGAACGTAGTGTTAGAGGATTCAGCAGAAGTTTGTGGTTACAGGAATGTGGGTGCAGGAGGGAAGAAGAGCAATTGGTGGAATGATGTAAAGAGATTAGTAAGAGAGAAAAAGTTAGCATATGAGAGGTTTTTACAAAACAGAAGTGATGCAAGGAGGGAGGAGTAAATGGAAAGGAAAAGAGGGGTTAAGAGAGTGGTGAAGAAATGTAAAAAGAGAGCAAATGAGAGAGTGGGTGAAATGCTATCAACAAATTTTGTTGAAAATAAGAAAAAGTTTTGGAGTGTAGAGGAAGCCTAATGAACGAATGGATTTGACAGTTAAAAGTAGGAGAGGAGAATTATTCAATGGAGAGTTAGAGGTATCAGGAAGATGGAGGGCATATTCTGAGGAACTGTTGATGAAGATAGGGAAGCTGTGATTTCGTGTATAGGGCAATTAGGAATAACATCTTGTAGGAGTGAGGAGGAGCAAGTTGTGAGTGTGGGGGAAGTTTGTGAGATAGTAGGTAGAATGAAAGAGGGTAAGGCAGCTGAGATTGATGGGATAAAGGTAGAAATGTTAAAAGCAGGTGGGAATATAGTTCTGGAGTGGTTGGTGCTTTTATTTAATAAATGTATGGAAGAGGGTAAGGTACCTAGGGACTGGAAGAGAGCATGCATAGTTCCTTTGTATAAAGGTAAAGGGGACAAAAAAGAGTGCAAAAATTATAGGGGAATAAGTCTGTTGAGTATACCTGGTAAAGTGTATTGTAGAGTTTTTATTGAAAGAATTAAGAGTAAGATGGAGAGTAGGATAGCAGATGAACAAGGAGGTTTTAGGAAGAGTAGGGGGTGTGTAGAGCAAGTGTTTACAGTGAAACATATAGGCGAACAGTATTTAGATAAGGGTAGAGAGGTTTCTGTGGCATTTATGGATTTGGAAAAGGCGTATGACAGGGTGGATAGGGAGGTAATGTGGCAGATGTTGCAAATGTATGGAATAGGAGGTAGGTTATTGAAAGCAGTGAAAAGTTTTTCTGAGGATAGTGAGGCTCAGGTTAGAGTATGTAGGAGAGAGGGAGGTTATTTCCCAGTAAAAGTAGGCCTTAGAAAAGGATGTGTGATGCCACCATGGTTGTTCAATATATTTATAGATAGGGTTATAAGAGAATGCTCGAGTGTGGGTAAGTGCTGTGGGGTTAAAAGATAAAGAATCTAACACAAAGTGGGAGTTGTCACAGTTGCTCTTTGCTGATGACACTGTGCTTTTGGGAGATTCTGAAGAGAAGTTGCAGAGGTTGGTGGATGAGTTTGGTAGGGAATGTAAAAGAAGAAAATTTCAAGTGAATACAGGAAAGAATAAGGTGATGAGGATAACAAAAAAATTAGGTAACAATAGATTTGAAATCAGACTGGAGGGAGAGAGTGTGGAGATGAATGTATTCAGATATTTAGGAGTGGACATTTCAGCAGATGGGCCTGTGAAAGATGAAGTGAATCATAGAACTGACAAGGGGAAAAATGTGAGTGGTGCACTACAAGTCTGTGGAGACAAAGAATTTTGTCCAGTGACAGCTCATAGCTAAAATTAGTGGAGGTGCTGCTTCAGAAAATGTTTAGCTATTGTTTTAATATTGTGTAAAGTGAAACAAGCATATAAAAAGAAAATTTATACATGAGCTTGATAAAATCATAAATGTTGCTGAGTCAAAAAGAACACTACCTTACACTTGCACAACAGGGTCAGCACTGTGTCAGCAACAGTGCTTTCTCTACCTAGTGTGCAGCATCTTATCTTTGACATGTGCACATGCGCACAACAGCCAAACACTGAGTCGCTGGAACTGTGAAGCACACAGTTCCATACAAGAATTTTTGTAATTTTTTCATGTACAGTGGAACCTCAAAAAACGAACTGCTCCCAACTCAGCCAATAATGTAAGTGTATTTTTGTAAGTGCTTTTATAAGTGTATTTTTGAGGGTCTGAAATGGACTAATCTAATTTACATTATTCCTGATGGGAATAAATTCGTTCGGTAGCGGCACTCGAACAGCCTTCTGGACCGAAGAAAGTTCGATATTTGAGGTTGCAATGTACTAGGGGATTGCTACTGACATTAAGCTTAAGGATTATATAAGGTACAAGTATAGAGAAAGAATTAAAGAAAAAAAAAGACTCATTATATTGAATGCTATCGATAATATCGAGTGAAAATAGGGGGTGCTGCAGCTCCACAGTGCCTATACACGATTTTGTCCATGGAAGCAAAGACGGGAATGTATGAGATTATAGTTATATTAATGCTCTTATATGGGTGCGAAGCATGGGTGGTGAATGCTGCAACAAGGAGAAGGCTGGAGGCAGTGAAGATGTCGTGTTGGAGGGCAATGTGTGGTGCGAATATAATGCAGAGAATTCGTAGTTTGGAAATCAGGAGGAGGCGCGGGATTACCAAAACTATTATCCAGAGGGCTAAGGAGGAGTTGTTGAGATGATTTGGTCATATAGAGAGGATGGAACGAAATAGAATGACTTCGAGAGTGTATGAATCTGTAGTGGAGGGAGGGCGGAGTAGAGGTCAGCCTGGGAAAGGTTGGAGGGAAGGGGTAAAGGGGGGTTTTGTATGTGAGGGGCTTGGATTTCCAGCAAGCATGCATGAGCGTGCTAGGTAGGAGCGAATGGAGACAAATGGTTTTTAGGGTGTGACGTGCTGTTCAGTGGTGCCGTAAAGGATGGGGGTGTCCCAGGTGACACCATTTAGGGGGTGACACCATAGAGCCTCTAAAGAAGGTGACACTAATGTACAAAACTGTGCTGCAGCAACATAAGAGAAAAATTCTTCATTTCTATATAGCCTATTAGTAATCTATTTCTACAAGTATGTATGTACATGTACAAATCAGTAAAGATTGGTACGTCAAATTCAGATTTTTTTATTTCAGCATGATACAATGTCTGTACAGAGATGTTATATATTACATAATCTAATGGTTGAAATTATAACCATGTTTTTTAAAGGGGTAGAAGGACTCGGTCAGATGACCAAAAGCTCCAGTGGCGGGTCATAATATGAATAAGACCCGTGTTAGGAAACATCTATCCTGTTTCCTGACAAACCTTACCTAACCTAATGAGCGAAATTTAGGTGTACATGCAGAAAGCCCCTTAGTAGGCAGAGTATTTCAGGCAAACTGAAACCTGTATATTAAAGTACATGTACAAGAAAAGCCAAGATTGATTGATTTACCCAGCAGTGGCTTAGACACAGTTCTAGGGCATTATGGTATCTGACAAGGAAAGCTGCTATAAACTAGACATAGCTGATGTGAATATATATAATGAATAATGCCGTGATCAACTTGTAAAAATGCAAAATTCATACACATGCATAGGTTCATGCAAGTTTAGTGTTGAAGTTGATGCCAAACTACATCTTCCATACAGAAATGTAACTGATACATGAAGAGATTTTGTTAAAATGCACTGGACTATTATACAAATAATAACTTATACTATACTACAGTATAACCATATTACTCGGCATGCAAACATTTTGCCTCTTTGTGAATTGCTAGGCATTACGCAGTATATTTAAAATGATATGATCATGCACTCTTATTTATACACAGTAAACCCTTGATTTAGCATATTAATGGTGGAAGGGAGGATGGTGGACAAAGATGACGCTGTTTTGACATGATGGTAACAATAACAGACAATCCTGCATCAAATGACCCATCAGATTTTGTCCAGTAGTTCCAAAGTCCATTGAATTGAGGTTGATTAAAGCAATAGTTTACTGTGTATATGTGTGTATGAATAAAGAGAGGGATGGATGGGTTCATAAAATGACAGGCCCAGCTTGTTACTGCTTCGACCGCTGGACTTCTAATAGGCTGAAGCAGTCGAGCGCTGGGCCTGTCAATTTATGACCACAGTTTGAGCCTCCTGTCCATCCTTCTATTTATTCATTGGCAGTTTTTTATTATGACTTAATCAGAGTTCATATGTATGTATATCTTTGATGTATATATATGTATACCTTCGATGAGCTTCAAGAGTCTTACTACTTCCAGAGCCTGGTCATGGGCCATGCTCATCTGGTATACTGTACACTTAGGTAAGTAATGAAAGATAACAATTTGATGTAATAACTGTAAACATCAGAGAAAGACAGTACAGCATGTCCATTAGCTTTCATAACAAATATTTCTATGGTGTCAAAATTGAAATATTTCAGTATCATATGAAGTGTTTCAGGGGAAACTGAACAATCAACATACGTACTTATAATAACAACAGTCAAACAACTTCAAGAATTTCCTTCCAAAACCTCCTTTTCAATAAATAAATTTATATAACAACTTTTTTTCTCTAAATTTTAAATATTTTTACCTGGTAACATTTAATATTGTAAATTTTAAAAAAAATTTGTCTGTCTGCTTTATTAGCTAAAGGAAATACAGTCAGAACCCAAATTAACTCAGCTCTTAAAAATTAGACTTTTCAAAAATAAATTTAAAGACTGACATATATTTTCATTGACAATGAACAAAAATCTGCCTCAAGGTTTAATACATGGACACAAGTTAGTGGTATTTGCAAATTCTGAATTTATGGTGACTTCTGTAATGTTAATCCTTGCAATTTGTTGCATCAACTGTACAGTGTTTCCTTAGGGGCAAATATGCTGATATTTTCAAGACTATTGATTTGTCAACCAATTTTGATACTATGTCTTTTTTTCTATTAAACTAAAATTAATACCAAAAACTTCATAACCTTAAAATTATAAAATAAAGTACCAGAGCGGGGTGCCTGAAATGCTTTGAGACAAGCAGTTAAAGATACAATTAATTTAGATGCCAATTTGTTTTGAGAATGAACTTGTAGTGTACTGTAGTGTACTGGTACTGTAGTGGTACTGTACTTGTACTACACTTGTATTGCACTTGTACTGCATCTGTACTGTACTTGTACTGCACTTGTACTGCACCTGTACTGCACCTGTACTGCACTTAATATGCCCATCGCTTGAGACTATCACATTTTCAAATGTCAGACTTTAAATTTTTTCCTGTATGCCAAAAATGTTTGTTTTCTTCTATCATGATTCTTACAGATTGAGCACTTTACAGATATTAAAAAAGTACTGGCAATCCCTATCATGGTTAATGCTAACAATAAGAGTGGAAAAGATGGTACTAAAGCAACCAAAATATGCAGAGCAAGCTTATGCAAAATACCAAACTAGAAGTGTTCCTTTACTAGACTCAAACTATGCTTTTAACATCCATTTATGAAAGACAGTGTACGTACACTAAGAAAATACTTACATTAATAGTGAAGTTACAGTTGAGGTGAGACTGATTGAATTGACTTTCATAACATGAGAGGAAAGAGGAAGTAACCCACAAACCAGCCAGGTTCCACTAATAATTAATTAACCTAAAACTAACTCACAATATAGAGAAGAAACTATATATGACATTTTTGATAATGTGATGTAAATGGCTTAGAAAACTGACAAGTTGAAGAATGAGACACTTGTGCAACATTTGGGAATCTTTATTAAGGAAATGTTTTGCCAGCCAGTGGCTTCTTCAGTCCAACACATCGACTCAAGGTGTCCTGTAGTTCAGTCGCTACTGTGCTCAGCTCACACACTGAGGTCCAGAGTTCGAATCTCCGGTATGGCTGGAAAACATTAGGATGTGTTTCCATAAGACACCTGCTGTCCCTGTTCACCCATTAGTGTAAAATGAGTACTTGGGTGTTAGTCGACTAGTGTGGGTTGCATCCTGGGACAAAACTGACCTAATTTGCCTGGAATGCTCTGCATAACAAGTGGCTTTCTATATAGTAGTATGTCAGTGATGTCAGCTAGGCCTGTATACCTTGTATATGTACTTGTAGAAATAAAGATATTATTATTATTATTAAGGCCGAGGGACTGATTACCTCAAACTCGCCTTGGTCTTCCACTGTTCTTTGCACTGAACTGAAGATGCCTCTAGCTGATGAAATGTTTCTATAATAAAGATCCCCAAATGTTGCACAAGTGTCTTAGTCTTAACTTTTTATAATGCTCTGGACAGACCAAAATATCATTTAGAGTTTCCTCTCTAAATTTTGAGTTGCTTGTGAGTTGTCCAGTCATGCATGGTATTGTGACTCTCACTCACAATTAATATCTGAGGAAAGTTATGTGAGGCAGGCAATATCAAGGATAACACTTAAAAAAAACATGGAATGGGTAGGATTTAAGCCCCTGGTGAGAGAGTTCTAAAACTCCAGACTATGGGTTCTAACCCCACCAATTCCGTGGTTTATTTGCAATCATGTTATTACGATTTTGTGAGACACATTTAATGTATCATAAACCAGGAAAGTAGTTTAACTCAAAATTAATTTCTGTAATCAGAAACATAAAAAAAATAATTCATTATTAAGACTATTCATAAGAGATATTTTCATAAAAAAAATTTAATGTATTAGGTTTTATTTAGAATGTGTATAACAGATCAAATTCTAATGCACAGTGTTGTATAACTAAACATTTATAGCAAAACATGTGTTGCATTAACTACAATATTATCTGGCACATAAGATGCACTTTTTTTTATCATGAAGTCTCTCGGAAAATCACCTTGTGGCTTATATGCTGAAAGTCAGGGTCAAGGGTAGTCTTTGGGTTACTAGCAAGTGGTGTTTTATAAAAAGACATGCAGTTCATTATAGTGATAAAGTTGTAATCAATGTTAAAGTCAAAAGCTTGTGCACATTGTGTGCTTGTGCACCTTATATAGTAATGATTTGTGTATCAGGCCATGTTGATCAGGCCCTGATCCACCGTGAGGCCTGGTCACAGACCAGGCTGCAGGGGAGTAGATCCCTGAAACCCTCTCCAGGTATCTCTAAGACTATCTTTATTTTTGCTAAATCAGCATGAGCACTGAATGAATGATGGTGAATGCATTTCCTCTTTTGGGACTAACTCTTTGGTGAGAGATAGCCAATGTGGTTTACAATTATATATTCCAGATGGTTTTTTTAAGATGCTGGTTGTCTCCCACCAAGGCAGGGTGACATGAAAAAGAAATGCATTCACCATCATTCACACTATCACTGTCTTAACAAAATTTCCCTGTGGGGAGAGTATTACCCCATGGGGAGAGTAGCACCCTGTGGGGAGAGTAGCACCCTGTGGGGAGAGTAGCACCCTGTAGGGAGAGTAGCACCTGTGGGAGCATGAAACCCTTACAAAGAAGACCCTAATCCTAATCCCCACCAAAGTATTTGATTGACCCAGCACTAGGGGCCCTAAGGTAGGGTAACTTAAAGAAGAAAACACATTCACCATTACTCTTTCAACAGCTATCTTGCCAGAGGTGAGTAGACCTCACAAATTTGTACTTCTCCCTTCACCTCAGTGGTAACCATTTTAACCTGAATCCCTTCTCTGTTCACTTCAACAGACTCATATATCTACTAGATGATCAAGCACTTAACATTCTAAACCCTTCACTTCCCCTTCCTGCACCCCTTCCTAAGATGCTCCCTACCCCTTCTTCCATTCACTCTGCATTTATACTCCTCCTTGATCAACCTATTCTGCTCCATCCTTTCTAAATGACTAAACCATCTCAACAAACCCTCATGTATTTTCTGACTTATGCCTTTTGACATTATCACACTGCCTTCTAATGTCTATGTCCCTTATTCTCTGCATAACATTAACACTACACACTGATCTTGGACGTGCTATTTCCAATGCTTTCAGCAGTGGAACATTCGAAGTCTTTGCTTTATTTTCATATTAAATAAAGAACAATACCCATATAAACTGCACATAGGAGAAAGAAACTTATGATGGCATTTTGGTCTGACTTGGACCATCAATGGTTCAAGTCAAACCAAAAACTCACCATAAGTTTCAGGCTTTTATGTGTGGGTTATTTGTGTATTATCCACATTAGATCATTAGAACCATTAAGTTCCTTGTCCTGCACCCACTGAAAAACTTCACTTATGCAAGTTTTGAAATGCTGCACTTTGATTACTTTCTTCCCTTATCTATCCTGTGAACCACCTTGTTTTTCATAAACCTATCTGCTGATATATACACTCCCAAATCTTTTAATAAAGTACATTTCCTTTCCCAATAATTCTTCCTCCCAATTTGATGTTCAATCTTGCATTCCCTAGACTTCTAAATATTCCATTTGTTTTTTTCCTGTGCCCAATTTCAATTTCCCTTTACACACTCTTCTAAGCTCATCTACCAGCTCCTCAATTTTTATTTTTATTTTTTTTGTTCTTCTAAAAGCAATGTTTTTTTTTTTAACACATCAGCCGTTTCCCACCGAGTAAGGGTAACCCAAAAAGAAACAAAAAACTTTCATTATCATTCAACACTTTCGCCATCACTCATACATAATCACTGTCTTTGCAGAGGCACTCAGATAAGACAGTTTAGATAGTCACTCCAAACTGCCAATATCCCAAACCCCTCCTTTAAAGTGCAGACATTATACTTCCCATTTCCAGGACACAAGTCTAGCTAACCGGTTTCCCTGAATCCCTTCGCAAAATATTACCCCAATCACACTCCAACAGCTTGTCAGGTCCCAAAAAACATTCGTCTCCATTCACTCCTACTTCATGCACGCTTGCTGGAAGTCCAAGACCCTTGTCCACAAAATCTTCTTTACCCCCCTCCCTCCAACCTTTTCGAGGGCGACTCCTACCCCGCCTTCCTTCCCCTATAGATTTATACGCTCTCCAAGTTATTCTACTTTGTTCCATTCTCTCTAAATGACCAACCCACCTCAATAACCCTCTGACTAATGCTTTTAGTAAGTCTACACCTTCTCCTCATTTCCACACTACGAATTCTCTGCATAATATTTACACCACACACTGCCCTTAGACATGACGTCTCCACTGCCTCCAGCCACCTCCTTGCTGCAACATTTACAACCCAAGCTTCACACCCATACAAGAGTGTTGGTACCACTATACTTTTGTACATTCCCTTCTTTGCCTCTATGAATAACGTTTTTTTGTCTCCACAGATACCTCAAAGCACCACTCACCTTTTTTCCTTCATCAATTCTATGGTTAACCTCATCCTTCATAAACCCATCCTCTGACAAGTCAACTCCCAAATATCTGAAAACATTCACTTCTTCCATACTCCCTCTCTCCAGAGTGATATCTAATTTTTCTTTATCTAAATAGTTTGATACCCTCATGACCTTACTCTTATCTATGTTCATTTTTAACTTTCTACCTTTATACACTCTCCTTAAAAGCAATGTCATCACCAAAAGCAGCAGTGATAACTCCCACTGAATATCAGATTCATTATCTTTTAGGCCACACTTCTCCCTAACAATCTAGCATTCACTTCATTCACAACACCATCTATAAGGATGATAAACAACCATGATAATGTCTCACATTTCTATTTTTCTTTCTTTCCTGTACACCTTAACCTGCTGAAGAGGACCCCAGAAAGGGTGTCAAAATATACAGGTCAATTAATCTCCTGAGTTTCTGTCTCCATGTGGGTTATTATTGAGCAGTGACAAGTGTTCATTATATGTACTTCAGGTATTTACCCTATAAAAACATTTTATACTGTTCAGCGGATGGGTCTATGAAAGATGAGGTGAATCATAGAATTGATGAGGGAAAAAGAGTGAGTGGTGCACTTAGGAGTCTGTGGAGACAAAGAACTTTGTCCTTGGAGGCAAAGAGGGGAATGTATGAGAGTATAGTTTTACCAACGCTCTTATATGGGTGTGAAGCGTGGGTGATGAATGTTGCAGCGAGGAGAAGGCTGGAGGCAGTGGAGATGTCATGTCTGAGGGCAATGTGTGGTGTGAATATAATGCAGAGAATTAGTAGTTTGGAAGTTAGGAGGAGGTGCGGGATTACCAAAACTGTTGTCCAGAGGGCTGAGGAAGGGTTGTTGAGGTGGTTCGGACATGTAGAGAGAATGGAGCGAAACAGAATGACTTCAGAGGTGTATCAGTCTGTAGTGGAAGGAAGGCGGGGTAGGGGTCGGCCTAGGAAGGGTTGGAGGGAGGGGGTAAAGGAGGTTTTGTGTGCGAGGGGCTTGGACTTCCAGCAGGCATGCGTGAGCGTGTTTGATAGGAGTGAATGGAGACAAATGGTTTTTAATACTTGATGTGCTGTTGGAGTGTTGAGCAAAGTAACATTTATGAAGGGATTCAGGGAAACCGGCAGGCCGGACTTGAGTTCTGGAGATGGGAAGTACAGTGCCTGCACTCTGAAGGAGGGGTGTTAATGTTGCAGTTTAAAAACTGTAGTGTAAAGCACCCTTCTGGCAAGACAGTGATGGAGTGAATGATGGTGAAAGTTTTTCTTTTTCGGGCCACCCTGCCTTGGTGGGAATCGGCCGGTGTGATAATAAAAAAAAAAAAAAAATTATTATTTTTGTATTATTATCACACTGGCCGATTCCCACCAAGGCAGGGTGGCCCGAAAAAGAAAAACTTTCACCATCATTCACTCTATCACTGTCTTGCCAGAAGGGTGCTCTACACTACAGTTTTTAAACTGCAACATTAACACCCCTCCTTCAGAGTGCAGGCACTGTACTAATAATAATAATAATAATAATAATAATAATAATAATAATAATAATAATATTTTATTTCAGCATGATAAACGTTTGTACAAAGGAATATAATGCTTGGGTGTACATGCCAAAAGGCCCTTTATATGCAAAGCATTTTGGGCAAACTTAAAACTAACTTGAAATTAATAAGGCAATAACAGTACATATAATCATTAGGTGAGTTACAATGAATACAAGATAACTGAATATTCTATTAAGTCATGCTATATGTCTTTGATAAGTTTTGTAGGGAAGAATTACAATTTTGATTATTAACCTTAGGTGGACACAATGGAGTGATTAACATTGGAGGTGAATACAGATATTGAGAGTAAGTATATACTGATTATAAAGTTTTACGTACCTATGTTCATGATATTGAGCAAATTCATGAATAGTTTTTACATTATGTATTTATGATGGGCTGGGATAGGTTAAAGAGATAAGGTGTTTTTTAATTGTAGTTTTAAAAATAACCTTTTACACATACATAAATACAACAAATATATATGTAACATATTTATAATTTTGTTGAAAATAAGAAAAAGTTTTGGAGTGAGATTAACAAGTTAAGGAAGCCTAAAGAAAAAATGGATTTGTCAGTTAAAAATAGGAGAGGAGAGTTATTAAATGGAGAGTTAGAGGTATTGGGAAGATGGAGGGAATATTTCGAGGAATTGTTAAACGTTGATGAAGATAGGGAAGCTGTGATTTCGTGTATATGGCAAGGAGGAATAACATCTTGTAGGTGTGAGGAAGAGCCAGTTGTGAGCGTGGGGGAAGTTCGTGAGGCAGTAGGTAAAATGAAAGGGGGTAAGGCAGCCAGGATTGATGGGATAAAGATAGAAATGTTAAAAGCAGGTGGGGATGTAGTTTTGGAGTGGTTGGTGCAATTATTTAATAAATGTATGGAAGAGGGTAAGGTACCTAGGGATTGGCAGAGAGCATGCATAGTTCCTTTGTATAAAGGCAAAGGGGACAAAAGAGAGTGCAGAAATTATAGGGGAATAAGTCTGGAGGCAGTGGAGATGTCATGTCTGAGGGCAATGTGTGGTGTGAATATAATGCAGAGAATTCGTAGTTTGGAAGTTAGGAGGAGGTGCGGGATTACCAAAACTGTTGTCCAGAGAGCTGAGGAAGGGTTGTTGAGGTGGTTCGGACATGTAGAGAGAATGGAGCGAAACAGAATGACTTCAAGAGTGTATCAGTCTGTAGTGGAAGGAAGGCGGGGTAGGGGTCGGCCTAAGAAAGGTTGGAGGGAGAGCGTAAAGGAGGTTTTGTGTGCGAGGGGCTTGGACTTCCAGCAGGCACGCATGAGTGTGTTTGATAGGAGTGAATGGAGACAAATGGTTTTTAATACTTGACGTGCTGTTGGAGTGTGAGCAAAGTAACATTTATGAAGGGATTCAGGGAAACCGGCAGGCCGGACTTGAGTCCTGGAGATGGGAAGTACAGTGCCTGCACTCTGAAGGAGGGGTGTTAATGTTGCAGTTTAAAAACTGTAGTGTAAAGCACCCTTCTGGCAAGACAGTGATGGAGTGAATGATGGTGAAAGTTTTTCTTTTTCGGGCCACCCTGCCTTGGTGGGAATCGGCCAGTGTGATAATAAAAAATAAAAAAAAAGTCTGTTGAGTATACCTGGTAAAGTGTATGGTAGAGTTATTATTGAAAGAATTAAGAGTAAGACGGAGAATAGGATAGCAGATGAACAAGGAGGCTTTAGGAAAGGTAGGGGGTTGTGTGGACCAGGTGTTTACAGTGAAACACATAAGTGTTTCACTAAAGAGGTCTTTGTGGCATTTATGGATTTGGAAAAGGCGTATGACAGGGTGGATAGGGGGGCAATGTGGCAGATGTTGCAGGTGTATGGTGAAGGAGGTAGGTTACTGAAAGCAGTGAAGAGTTTTTACGAGGATAGTGAGGCTCAAGTTAGAGTATGTAGGAAAGAGGGAAATTATTTCCCAGTAAAAGTAGGCCTCAGACAAGGATGTGTGGTGTCACCGTGGTTGTTTAATATATTTATAGATGGGGTTGTAAGAGAAGTAAATGCGAGGGTATTGGCAAGAGGCGTGGAGTTAAAAGATAAAGAATCACACATAAAGTGGGAGTTGTCACAGTTGCTCTTTGCTGATGACACTGTGCTCTTGGGAGATTCTGAAGAGAAGTTGCAGAGATTGGTGGATGAATTTGGTAGGGTATGCAAAAGAAGAAAATTAAAAGTGAATACAGGAAAGAGTAAGGTTATGAGGATAACAAAAAGATTAGGGGATGAAAGATTGGATATCAGATTGGAGGGAGAGAAGAGTATGGAGGAGGTGAATGTATTCAGATATTTGGGAGTGGACGTGTCAGCGGATGGGTCTATGAAAGATGAGGTAAATCATAGAATTGATGAGGGGAAAAGGGTGAGTGGTGCACTTAGGAGTCTGTGGAGACAAAGAACTTTGTCCTTGGAGGCAAAGAGGGAAATGTATGAGAGTATAGTTTTACCAACGCTCTTATATGGGTGTGAAGCATGGGTGATGAATGTTGCAGCGAGGAGAAGGCTGGAGGCAGTGGAGATGTCATGTCTGAGGGCAATGTGTGGTGTGAATATAATGCAGAGAATTCGTAGTTTGGAAGTTAGGAGGAGGTGCGGGATTACCAAACCTGTTGTCCAGAGGGCTGAGGAAGGGTTGTTGAGGTGGTTCGGACATGTAGAGAGAATGGAGCGAGACAGAATGACTTCAAGAGTGTATCAGTTTGTAGTGGACGGAAGGCGGGGTAGGGGTCAGCCTAGGAAAGGTTGGAGGGAGGGGGTAAAGGAGGTTTTGTGTGCGAGGGGCTTGGACTTCCAGCAGGCATGCGTGAGAGTGTTTGATAGGAGTGAATGGAGACAAATGGTTTTTAATACTTGACGTGCTGTTGGAGTGTGAGCAAAGTAACATTTATGAAGGGGTTCAGGGAAACCGGCAGGCCGGACTTGAGTCCTGGAGATGGGAAGTACAGTGCCTGCACTCTGAAGGAGGGGTGTTAATGTTGCATTTTAAAAACTGTAGTGTAAAGCACCCTTCTGGCAAGACAGTGATGGAGTGAATGATGGTGAAAGTTTTTCTTTTTCGGGCCACCCTGCCTTGGTGGGAATCGGCCAGTGTAATAATAAGAAAAAAAATTTTTTTTTTTTTTTTCAAATAATTAAGAAATGCTTCAACCACAATAAAACAAATTCCTCAGAAATATCTTTCATTACCTTCAGTTGGGACAGCTTCGAAGGTGTCATCGAGGGTGAGCCTTGGAGGGTACTCCTCCAGACTTGGGAAGACATCAATGGTGGTGCTCAGAGGTCCTGACAGTCGCCGGGCTAGATCATCAGGATCCACCAGTGTTGATTCAACCAAGGGTGACTCTGGCACGGTGTTCTGAAGTGATAGTACTGAAGTAGTAGTAATAGTAACACTACTAGTGCTCAAGTAGTAGTAACAGTAACACTACTAGTGCCATCATTAGTATTGTATTCACCAAGAAGGGATGGAAATTAGTTGTGATCCAAGGGAAGAGTCATATCAAGTTTTTGAATCAAGAGCACTTCACATGCACCAAGGCCTTCCCTTAAAGGAAAAATTATAGTAGACAACATAATACCACCCTATCTGAAGAAAATTATCTCTGAGGTTTATGATGATTCTGGGAAAAGTTCAACATCAATAAGTATGTTAGGTAAGACACATATGCAACAGTTAGGTATCTTTATTATGAAATGTTTTGCCTACACAGTAGGCTTCTTCAGTCAAGTACAGAAAAGTTGATAGAAGCAGAAGATACTTGAAGACGATGTAATCAGTCCATCACCCTTAAAGTTTTGAGGTGGTCAGTCCCTCAGTCTGGGACCACCTCAAAACTTTAAGGGTGATGGACTGATTACATCGTCTTCAAGTATCTTCTGCTTCTATCAACTTTTCTGTACTTGACTGAAGAAGCCTACTGTGTAGGCGAAACGTTTCATAATAAAGATACCTAACTGTTGCATATGTGTCTTACCTAACAACCTGTCGGTATTTTATACCATTTTAATGTTCATCAATAAGTATATACACAGAATTTTTCAAACAAAATAAATCAACACAGTATACATTGTTCAAAGTAAAGAGGGTATTAATGAAACAATGGAAATACTTTACTATTAACTCTAACAATTAAAATAATGAATAGATCTAGAGAACCAATGTTGATTTTATTATTAATATAAAATTTTAAGTTTTAACTTCAAACATTTATTTCCCCCTGAGCTTCTTGAAACAAAAAGATTTTTTTGTAATACACTGGCTGTCTCCCACTGAGGCAGATGCTCCCCTATTATCATTTACTCCTTAGTTCAAAACTCACTAAAAACTTCCCAAAATATCTCTCAATCTCTCTTTCTCTACCAGCCTACTACCTGTACCTACAAAAAATAGATTCACTACAATGCAGTAATCAAAATGGTTCTCACCTGTGACACAGCACGAGCATTTCTTGAGTGTTCCTGAGCCTCAACAACAACATCCCCAGACACCGTTAATGACCCAGGAGAGACAACCTCAATGTGCCGAGCACGACGGAGAGATTCCGAGCTGGAGACATCATCCACATCAAGGGGACGAGCATGGTACACGTCCACATTTCGAAACAGGTCAACCTCGTAATGCACTTGACGGTCAGCGTGTGAGGTGGGGAATGTACGTCCTGGGCACGTAAGTACATATTTTCATTAAAGCTTTATTCCTATACAGGAGGGCCCTGCTTTACAGTGCTTCACTTTGCAATATTTTGCTTTACAGCAGTCTTCAATATACACATTCTTCATTTATTCAGGCTTCCTACAATAAATATATTCACCACTCACTATAAGCTAACTACAAAAGTATTTGAAGGTAAGTAATGTGTAATGTATATGCATTTTTTAGGCCTAGGGCACTTAATGTATGATAAAGTAAACATGTTGTCAGGTTTTTATGTGGATTTGAAAGTGAAAAAACTATGTATCACTTTACAGCGATTTTTGCTTTACATCAGTAGCCTGGAACCTAACCTGCTGTGTAAGTGGGGCCCTCCTGTATTCATAGGGAATTTGTGAATGAAAATACAATACCAACTAATATTTAAGAGTTTAGTGTTTCATCATACTGGACAATTCCTGGTATACTGTACTTGCATACGAATTTATCTTTAAATATTTCAGCCAACAATCCTGTACGTTCTAAAGGAAAAGTCCTATGCTGAAGCTTGTACGTTGGACTATGTGTGCCAGCAGTAACAGCCTGGTTGATCATGCCCTAATCCACCAGAAGGCCTGGTCATGGACTGAGTCATGGGGCGTTGACCCTCGGAACACCATCCAGTAAACAAGTGACAGAATGAAGATATTACCTGAGAAAGTCATGGAAGGTCTTGTGAAAATTGGAGAGTTGAGCACTCGTTGTAATTCCCTCTGGCATTCAGTGAGGCCAACTTCACAGTTTACTGGAGAGTTAAACTCATCGACAAACTGCACCGAGCAGCCGCCACAAGGATTGACTCTGCAGACAGCGTGGGGATGGGAGAAACACACCTGGTTTTCACACAGGCTCTTGTCACATACGTGGACTATCTGACCAGGCTCACAGACTGAAATTTGATTTTATTAATTAAGGTTTAGCAACAATAATAGACAGAAAGCTTTTTTTTTTTTTTTTTTCAAAAAAACTGATTGAATCCCACTGAGGCAGGGTCACCTAAAAAGAAAAACAAAAGTTTTTCTTTTTAAATTTAACAACGTATACAAGAGAAAGGGTTACTAGCTCCTTGCTCTCAGCATTTTAGTCACCTTTTATGACATACATGGCTTATAGAGGAAGAATTCTGTTCCACTTTCCCATAGAGAGAAAGCTATTTAGTATTACAGTTGAACCTCAAAAATCGAACTGCTCCCAACTCAACCAATTATGCAAGTGTATTTTTGTAAGTGCTTTTATAAGTGTATTTTTGAGGGTTTCAAATGGACTAATCTAATTTATATTATTCCTGATGGGAATAAATTCATTCGGTAACGGCACTTGGACAGCCTTCTGGACTGAAGAAAGTTCGATATTTGAGGTTCCACTGTATATAAATACTGTAGCTACATAAACACAAGAAATAAATTTTGCTCCTAGTGTCAAGAAAAATAAGGAAAATTATACTGTTCTTCCACATACTACTGCATCCTTCATTTGATCTTCATGTTCAGTGTATGTTTTTACCTCAAGTTAATGTTTATCCAAGACCAGAAAATATGTATGCTATATCCCTTTTACTCCTAAACAATGCTTCTACCCACACAACCGCCTGTCTTACCCAAGATATGAGTTTCAGTCTGCCCATATAAATATGTATCTGTCCTTACACTAAAGAGCCTGCTGCTTTTGAAAGGTATTAAATTATACACACTTTCAATGCAATTAAAAATATACACTTTTAGCTATGTAACGAAAATAAAAAAAAAATTGAAAAAAAAAAAAAAAAACAATAATAATAACAACAACAATACAAGAATAATAATAAATAATCACAACAACAATGATAATAAAATAATAATAATAATTTTTTAATAATTATTATTTTTATTATTTGGAAGTGGATGTGTCAGTAGCTAAGTCTATGAAAGACTACGCAGAAAACTTATTTGCCATCGCTACTTTGTTTAAGAAATCTTTATAAATCAGAACTTTGCCAATCATGCTTAAGATAGCAAGGGTTACCCCAATACACAAAGGAGGTGATCCAACTAATGCAAATAACAATTGCCAATATCCAACTTACCACTGTTATTAAAAATCTTTTAATAATGTTGGTAGAATTACCGACAAGTGAGTGTAAAACAAAAGCCTGTAAGTGTTTTACATGATGGTAGGATTGCTGATGTCTTTTGTCTGTCTCATAAATATGCAAGATTACAGGTATGTCTTGCTACTTCTACTTACACTTAGGTCACACTACACATACATGTACACATTTATTTATACACACTCATCTGAGTTTTCTTTGATTTTATCTTAATAGTTCTTGGTCTTATTACTTTTCCTTTTATATCCATGGGGAAGTGGAATAAGAATCTTTCCTCCGTAAGCCATGCGTGTTGTAGAAGTCAACTAAAATGCCGGGAACAATGGGCTAGTAACCCCTTTTCCTGTAAAGATTACTAAAAAGAATAAGAAGAAGAAAATTGTCAAAGTGGGAAGTCTGAATGTGCATGGATGTTGTGCAAATGATAAGAAAGAGATGATTGTGGATGTTATGAATGGGAAGAAGCTGGATGTCCTGGCTTTAAGTGAAACAAAGCTGAAGGGGGTGGGAGAGTTTCAATGGAGAGGAATAAATGGGATTAGGTCAGGGGTTTCAAATAGAGTTAGAGCTAAAGAAGGAGTAGCAATAATGTTGAAGGATAAGCTATGGCAGGAAAAGAGGGACTATAAATGTATTAATTCAAGATTATGTGGAATAAAATAAAGATTGGATGTGAAAAGTGGGTTATAGTAAGCGTGTATGCACCTGGAGAAGAAAGAAGTGTAGAGGAGAGAGAGAGATTTTGGGAATGTTGAGTGAATGCGTGGGAGTTTTGAATCAAGTGTGAGAGTAATGGTGGTTGGGGATTTCAATGCTAAAGTGGGTAAAAATGTTATAGAGGGAGTAGTAGGTAAATTTTGGGGTGCCAGGGGTAAATGTAAATGGGGAGCCTTTAATTGAGCTATGTGTAGAAAGAGATTTGGTAATAAGTAATGCATATTTTATGAAAAAGAGGATAAATAAATTACAAGGTATGATGTAGCACGTAATGAAAGTAGTTTATTAGATTATGTATTGGTGGATAAAAGGTTGATGGGTAGGCTCCAGGATGTACATGTTTATAGAGGGGCAACTGATATATCGGATCATTATTTAGTTGTAGCTACAGTTAGAGTAAGAGGTAGATGGGAAAAGAGGAAGGTGGCAACAACAAGTAAGAGGGAGGGTGAAAGTGTATAAACTAAGGGAGGAGGAAGTTTGGGTGAGATATAAGCGACTATTGGCAGAAAGGTGGGCTAGTGCAAAGATGAGTAGTGGGGGAGGGGGGGTTGAAGAGGGTTGGAATAGTTTTAAAAATGCAGTATTAGAATGTGGGGCAGAAGTTTGTGTTTATAGGAGGGTGGGGGCAGGAGGAAAGAGGAGTGATTGGTGGAATGATGAATTAAAGGGTGTGATAAAAGAGAAAAAGGTAGCTTATGAGAGGTTTTTACAAAGCAGAAGTGTTATAAGAAGAGCAGAGTATATGAAGAGTAAAAGAAAGGTAAAGAGAGTGGTGAGAGAGTGCAAAAGGAGAGCAGATGATAGAGTGGGAGAGGCACTGTCAAGAAATTTTAATGAAAATAAGAAAAAATTTTGGAGTGAGTTAAACAAGTTAAGAAAGCCTAGGGAAAGTATGGATTTGTCAGTTAAAAACAGTAGGGGAGTTAGTAGATGGGGAGATGGAGGTATTAGGTAGATGGTGAGAATATTTTGAGAAACTTTTAAATGTTAAGGAAGAAAGAGAGGCAGTAATTTCATGCACTGGTCAGGGAGGTATACCATCTTTTAGGAGTGAAGAAGAGCAGAATGTAAGTGTGGGGGAGGTACGTGAGGCATTACGTACAATGAAAGGGGGGTAAAGCAGCTGGAACTGATGGGATCATGACAGAAATGTTAAAAGCAAGGGGGGATATAGTGTTGGAGTGGTTGGTACTTTTGTTTAATAAATGTATGAAAGAGGGAAAGGTACCTAGGGATTGGCAGAGAGCATGTATAGTCCCTTTATATAAAGGGAAAGGGGACAAAAGAGACTTTAAAAATTATAGTTTACTGAGTATACCAGGAAAAGTGCACGGTAGAGGTTATAACTGAAAGAATTAGAGGTAAGACAGAATGTAGGATTGTGGATGAGCAAGGAGGTTTCAGAGTGGGTAGGGGATGTGTAGATCAAGTGTTTACATTGAAGCATATATGTGAACAGTATTTAGATAAAGGTAGGGAAGTTTCTATTGCATTTATGGATTTAGAAAAGGCACATGATAGAGTGGATAGAGGAGCAATGTGGCAGATGTTGCAAGTATATGGAATAGGGGGTAAGTTACTAAATGCTGTAAAGAGTTTTTATGAGGATAGTGAGGCTCAGGTTAGGGTGTGTAGAAGAGAGGGAGACTACTTCCCGGTAAAAGTAGGTCTTAGACAGGGATGTGTAATGTCACCATGGTTGTTTAATATATTTATAGATGGGGTTGTAAAGGAAGTAAATGCTAGGGTGTTTGGGAGAGGGGTGGGATTAAATTTTGGGGAATCAAATTCAAAATGGGAATTGACACAGTTACTTTTTGCTGATGATACTGTGCTTATGGGAGATTCTAAAGAAAAATTGCAAAGGTTAGTGGATGAGTTTGGGAATGTGTGTGTAAAGGTAGAAAGTTGAAAGTGAACATAGAAAAAGAGTAAGGTGATGAGGGTATCAAATGATTTAGATAAAGAAAAATTGGATATCAAATTGGGGAGGAGGATTATGGAAGAAGTGAATGTTTTCAGATACTTGGGAGTTGACGTGTCGGCGGATGGATTTATGAAGGATGAGGTTAATCATAGAATTGATGAGGGAAAAAAGGTGAGTGGTGCTTTGAGGTATATGTGGAGTCAAAAAACATTATCTATGGAGGCAAAGAAGGGAATGTATGAAAGTATAGTAGTACCAACACTCTTATATGGGTGTGAAGCTTGGGTGGTAAATGCAGCAGTGAGGAGATGGTTGGAGGCAGTGGAGATGTCCTGTTTAAGGGCAATGTGTGGTGTAAATATTATGCAGAAAATTCGGAGTGTGGAAATTAGGAAAAGGTGTGAAGTTAATAAAAGTATTAGTCAGAGGGCAGAAGAGGGGTTGTTGAGGTGGTTTGGTCATTTAGAGAGAACGGATCAAAGTAGAATGACCTGGAAAGCATATAAATCTATAGGGGAAGGAAGGCGGGGTAGGGGTCGTCCTCGAGAGGGTTGGAGAGAGGGGGTAAAGGAGGTTTTGTGGGCAAGGGGCTTGGACTTCCAGCAAGCGTGCGTGAGCGTGTTAGATAGGAGTGAATGGAGACGAATGGTACGTGGGACCTGACGATCTGTTGGAGTGTGAGCAGGGTAATATTTAGTGAAGGGATTCAGGGAAACCGGTTATTTTCATATAGTCAGACTTGAGTCCTGGAAATGGGAAGTACAGTGCCTGCACTTTAAAGGAGGGGTTTGGGATATTGGCAGTTTGGAGGGATATGTTGTGTATCTTTATATGTGTATGCTTCTAAACTGTTGTATTCTGAGCACCTCTGCAAAAACAGTGATAATGTGTAAGTGTGGTGAAAGTGTTAAATGATGATGAAAGTATTTTCTTTTTGGGGATTTTCTTTCTTTTTTGGGTCACCCTGCCTCGGTGGGAGACGGCCGACTTGTTGAAAAAAAAAAAAAAATGTTACTAATGGTAACGGTAATGGCTTGACTAATGGTAGTGGTAATGGCTTACAAAGCTCCTGAAGAGTGAAACGTTGCCACAATAAAATGTCACATTAGTTGCACATATGTCCTTTTACCTATTTAAAATCTTCAAAAAATTAATTTATATAGTGTGCCACAATATACTCAATCCCTTATGGTTTGGTTTCAGGCCCCCCAAAAAAAGTACAAATGATGCAATTATAAAAATTTTTGAATTGTTTTATGCATCTCTTGAAAATAATGAATATCTCTGGGCCTCTTCACAGACCTTCAGAAAGCTTTCGATACAGTGGACTACAACATCCTGCATCTTAAACTTATTTACAGTCTTATTACTTAAAGTTTTATCTTATTAGCAGACATCAATATGTCTTCATAAATGGCATAATCTCATCAACTTGGTCTGTTGACATAGGAGTGCCTCAATGCAGTGTTCTTGGACCTTTGCTCTTTCTCATATATATAATTATATCAATGATCTCCCCATGTACTTTGTCTTTTTGAACTTGTTCTGTTTGCAGAAGACACATTAGCCATCTACCACTCAAATCAAGCTTCTCTCAACAACACTGTCCATGAGGAGGCCCTAAAAAAATATCTGCATGGATGATTACCAATAAACTCACTCTTAATTTTGACTTTTGACTAGTTAATTACACAAGAAGTCTCACATAACAGGCTATGTCTAGTTCTCAAGTAGTATGTAAGCCTTATTAGTTTCCCAAAATGTACTGAAAAATTAGTAACTTTCTTTTGTGCCTACTATTGTACTCAAGCACCTACTTGTATTTTTTTAGTGTACCGGCCATCTCTCACCAAGGAAGGGTGAACTAAAGCAAAAAACAGAAGTTTTCCTTCTTTTAACACTTAGTAATTTATACAGAAGGGATTACTAGCCTTTTGCACCTGGCATTTTAGTCATCTCTTATGTAAGCATGGCTTACAGAGAAAGGATTCTTTCCATTTTCCCATGGAGAACCTACCCATGTGTCTACATGATCTATAAGGCTCAAAGAAATAAAACATTACCATTATCATTATTATTACTGCATGAAGGGAAAACAGGGAATGTACCAGAACAAAGTACAGTAGGAGCCTCGTATCCATGGGTCCTGTATTAGTGGTTTGTCTTGGTCTCAAAATAACCCATAATTTTGCTTAATAATGGCCTCAGAGCGCAAAAGTAGTGATGCTGGCAGGTCTTCAAAGCCTAAGAGAAGTCGTGAAGTGCTTCCCATCAGTAAAAAAGTGATAATTCCCCACTTATTATGCTTAATTTATTAATTAAACTTTATAATAAGTGTTTGTAAAATATAGTACCAACACTTTTATATGGATGTGAGGTATGGGCCTTGAATATTTTTTCAACATCATTAAACATTCTTTCAACACACAGGCAGTATCCCACCGAGGCGGGGTGGCCCAAAAGGAAAAATGAAAGCTTCTCCTTTTACATTTAGTAATATATACAGGAGAAGGGGGTTACTAGCCCCTTGCTCCCGGCATTTTAGTCACCTCTTACAACACACATGGCTTATGGAGGAAGAATTCTGTTCCACTTCCCCATGGAGATAAGAGGAAATAAACAAGAACAAGAACTAGTAAGAAAATAGAAGAAAACCCAGATGGGTGTGTACATATATATATATGCTTGTACATGTATGTGTAGTGTGACCTAAGTGTAAGAAGAAGTAGCAAGACATACCTGAAATCTTGCATGTTTATGAGACAGAAAAATGGACACCAGCAATCCTACCATCATGTAAAACAATTACAGGCTTTCGTTTTACACTCACTTGGCAGGACGGTAGTACCTCCCTGGATGGTTGCTGTCTACCAACCTACTACCTAGGATCATTAAACATACACACATCTAAAGTGTATATCCAGAAATGCTCAATTTGGACAAAAACACATACTCATATTGGTTGGAGTTGTTGGATCAAAGTTCATCCTCCTAGATGACCTGGCAGTGCCCTGGCACTGAGGGGCACCCCGTGTGAGGGAGCCTGGCACCTGGTCACCCTGGGGAGTCACACACCAACACACACCTAGCTCCTCCAGACACTGCTCTGGAAGCCAGGCTCCTCGACTCTTGTCACATTTTGGGATGAATGTTACCTGCAATGCCAAGTCATTAATAATAGTAACAAGTAAAAGACATACAATTGTAAATATACATATATTAATAAAATGTAAAAAGAAAAACTCTCACTTCTTTTTTGGATCACTCTACCTCAGTGGGTAGGTGTAACTACCTTCCTGCTATATATAAAGCAGCTGGAACTGATGGGATCATGACAGAAATGTTAAAAGCAGGGGGGGATATAGTGTTGGAGTGGTTGGTACTTTTGTTTAATAAATGTATGAAAGAGGGGAAGGTACCTAGGGATTGGCGGAGAGCATGTATAGTCCCTTTATATAAAGGGAAAGGGGACAAAAGAGACTGTAAAAATTATAGAGGAATAAGTTTACTGAGTATACCAGGAAAAGTGTACAGTAGGGTTATAAATGAAAGAATTAGAGGTAAGACAGAATGTAGGATTGCGGATGAGCAAGAGTTTCAGAGTGGGGGTAAGGGGATGTGTAGATCAAGTGTTTGTACATGAAGCATATATGTGAACAGTATTTAGATAAAGGTAGGGAAGTTCATTTATTGCATTTATGATTTAGAAAGGCAAATGCGATAGGAGTTGGAAGAGGAGCAATGTGCAGAGTTGCAAGTATAAGGAATAGGTGGTATGTTTACAAAATGCTGTAAACAGCTTTATGAGGTAGTGAGGCTCAAGTTAGTGTGTGTAAAGAGAGGGAGACTACTTAACGTAAAAGTAGGTCTAGACAGGATATGTAATGTCACCGGGTTGGTTAATTATTTTATATGATGGGGTTGTAAAGGAGTAAATGCTAGGGTGTTTGGGAGAGGGGTGGATTAAATTTTGGGGAATCAAATTCAAAATGAGGGAATTGCACAGTTTACTTTTTTGCTGATGATACTGTCTTATGGGGATTCTAAAAGAAAAAATTGCAAAAGGTTCGTGGATGAGTTAGGGAATGTGAGTAAAGGTAGAAAGTTGAAAGTGAACATAGAAAAGAGTAAGGTGATGAGGGTGTCAAATGATTTAGATAAAGACAAATTGATATCAAATTGGGGGAGGAGTATGAAAAGTGAATGTTTTCAGATACTTGGAGTTGACCTGTCTGCAGAATGGATTTATGAAGGATGAGGTTAATCATAGAACTGAATGAGGGGAAAAAAGGAGAGTGGTGCATTGCGGTAGATGTGGAGTCAAAAACGTGTTTAAAATCTATGAGGCAAAAAGGGAATGTATGAAAGTAATAGTAGTACCAACACCTTATATGGTGAGAAGCATGGGTGGTAAATGCAGCAGTGCGGAGACGGTTGGAGGCAGTGGAGATGTCCTGTTTAAAGGGCAAATGGTGGGTGTATATATTAATGCAGAAAATTCGCGGAGAGCGGAAATTAGGAAAAGTGTTGTATTTAATAGAAGTCATTTTAGTCAGAGGGCAGAAGAGGGGTTGTTGAGGTGGTCTGGTCATTTAGAGAGAATGGATCAAAGTAAATGCGACCTGGAAAGCATATAAATCTATATGTGAAGGAAGGCAGGGTAGGGGTCGTCCCTCGAAAGGGTTGGAGAGAGGGGTAAAGAGGGTTTGTGGGCAAGGGCTTGGACATCCAGCAAGAGCCGTGCGTGAGCGTGTTAGATAGGAGTGAATGGAGACGAATGGTACTTGGACTGACGAACTGTTGAGTGTGAGCAAGGTAATATTAGTGAAGGGATCAGGGAACCGTTATTTTCATATAGATGGACTTGAGTTCTGGAAATGGGAAGTACAATGCAGCACTCTAAAGAGGGGTTTTTGGGAAATTGGCAGTTTGGAGGGATATGTTGTGTATCTTTTATATGTGTCTGCTTTCTAAACTGTGTATACTGAGCACCTCTGGCACAAACAGTGCTAATGTGCGAGTGTGGTGAAAGTGTTGATGATTATGAAAGTACTTCCCTTTTGGGGATTTTCTTTCTTTTTTGGGTCCACCCTGCCTCGGTGGGAGACGTGCCGACATGTTGAAAAAAATATACAAATATATATATAATTATAAATATTAAAAATATATAAAATAACTATATATATCTATAAATATATATATATATATATATATATATAATATATATATATATATACAGTGGACCCCTGTTACGATTTTAATCCGTGCGAGATAAGGATAATTGTTTATGCGAAATAATCGTTATGCGAATGAATTCCCCCATAAGAAATAATGGAAATAATATTAATCCGTGCAAGACGCCCACAAGTATGAAAAAATTTTTTTTTACCACATGAAATGTTAATTTAATACACCACAAACTAAAAAGGGCATGCACAATTACAATGACACTTACTTATTATTGAAGATTGGTGATGATTGACGGGATGGAGCAGGGAGAGCAATTATCTTCTTACTGTTAGGGGGAATCCCCTAATCCCATAAGGTACTTTGAGTATGAAGTACCTTTTTCTGGGGTTACTTCCCTTCTTTTTTTTAAATGCCACTAAGGCCAGCTCAGAGTCACTAGGACTTCTATCGCACAAGATATCTGTCCAATGGCCTTACCTCTCGTTCCTTTATGACTTGCTTAAAGTGTTTCACACATTGTCATGTAATAACTCACCACACGGCTTACAATACTGTGCTGAGGTGAATTTTCATCCATGAAGGTTTGCACTTCAACCACTTATCACAGATTTCCTTTTTCTTTGTAGTAGGGGGCAACTTCTTCAATTTTCACCACTCCCCTCCTCTAACCATTTCCCAGTCTGGCCCTCTTCTCTTGAAGTTGATCTATCAGCTCATCAGTGGGTTTAAGTTCTTCAGTGACCTCCTCCACCAACTCTTCCACATCCTTCCCCACTAACCTCCAACCCCAAGGACTTTCCCAATGCCACAATGGAATTCCTCAACTGGCACAGATTCTCAGGGTTAGCCCTCAAACCCTTCAAAACCCTTTGTCCTACACCATTCTGGGCCACAGTTTCTTCCAAGCAGAGTTCAAGGTCCTCTTATCACTTCCTCCCAAGCCTTACCTATAAGTTTACACAATGGAGACAATTTACAGTATCTCTCCAAAACTCTTCTTAGAGTCAGTTGAGTTTTCTGAGGTCATTACAAAAGCACCTTCAAACAGAAGCTTTTGTGTACATTTCTGAAGTTGGAAATAACCTCTGTTCCATGGGCCTGCAGGGAGGAGTGGTAGTAGAGGCAAAAACTTCACCTTAAGAACTCATGTCCCCATAAAAGTCGCTCTGCTGGGCCACGTCTTAGATGGACCAGGGGCTGGTCCTAACCAAACCCAAGAGCACTTAAGTTCTAATTTCCTTTTCAGTTAGGTAATTTTTTCACATTGGGGGCAAATGCATGGTGTAACCAGTTTTATAAAAAAATTCCCTATGACCCATGCCTTACTGTTTGCCCCCCAGCACACACAAATTATCCATTGTAGGACATTCTTTTGCCTGAGACGCTTCTGGAAGTTTTTTCAGAGTGATTACACTAATAAAGGCTTCACTTTGCAATCACCAGTAGCATTGGCCCACATCAACAAAGTAAGCCTGTCTTTTCATAGGCTTATGGTCCCTGGAGTGCCTTTTCCTCCTGAGTATAATTAGTCCGGCTTCTTGGCATTTTCTTTCCCAGAAAGGCCTGTTTCATAACAATTAAACATTTGTTAGGTTTCAGTCCGTCAGTTATCTATGTACTCCTTAATTCCATCACAATATTTTTTCAGCCGCCTTTGTGGTCCGAAACTACTGGCAGCTCACCATGCCTTATCAAACTATTGGATGCCACTACGCTTCTTAAATCTCTCAACGCAACCTTTGCTGGCTAAACATACACTCACATCATCACTAGTTTTGCCAGGCATTTTTTTTAATTTAATCCTCATGCAACTTCCTAGCCTTTTTCACATATGATCGCTTGAGAGAAGCTATCTTCCTGCTAGCTGTTTTTTTCATTTATCCACCCCAATTAAGAGTCTCTCAACATCTTCCATCCACGTGCGAACTTTGTTTCGAAAAACACAGTTTGACCGCTTTGGCCAAGAACAGCTTGCCTTGATTGTCTTTCAGGTGCCCACAATATAGCGATGGTTTGTGAATGGGGGTTTCTTGTACAGCTTTGACTAGGTCGGCTATAACGCACTCCCACTTTCATGACTTATCAATTTATCTCTTTCGTCATTTTTCTATATAATTCTTGTACACCTTTGAGGTGTAGGGTTGGCACTTAGAAGCTTTCTTGGGCCCATGGTCACTTATTTTTCCCAGAAACAGCACCGAAAATACTGTAAGAATACAAATATTCCGAGTGAGTATGCCTTGGATGTTACCGCGGAGGCTGGCTGGTAAACTATGGGACGGCCGTCACATGTGGAGGCTGGCTGAGGGCACATTGGACGCGTCTCGGACGAAAATCGGTAAGCGGGTTTTTAATCGATAAAATGGCGCGGCAAAAAATTTTGCGATAAACGTAATCGGTATGCGGAAAAATCGCTATGTGATGCCAATCGTAATGCGGGGGTCCACTGTAAATAACTATATATATATAATATATATATATATATATATATATATAATCATATAGACATGTGGACCCCCGCATAACGATGGCATCACATAGCTATTAATTCGCATACCGATTACTTTAATCGCAAAATTTTTTGCCGCGCATACCGATTAAAAACCCGCTCACCGATTTCGTCCGAGACGCGTCCAATGTGCGCCCTCAGCCAGCCTCACATGTTGCCGCCCGTGCCATTGTTTTACCAGCCAGACCTCCGCGGTAACATCCAAGCATACATTCGGAATATTTCGTATTATTACAGTGGGTTTTCGGGGCTGTTTCTGGAAAATAAGTGACCATGGGCCCCAGAAAGCCTCTAGTGCCAACCGTACACCAATAAGGGTAAGAATTCCCATTGAAATGAAGAAAGAGGATCATTGATAAGTATGAAAGTGGAGTGCGTATCGCCGACCTAGTCAAGGTTGTACAAGAAACCCCATCAACCAACGCTACTATTGTGCACCAAAAAGACAATCAGGGGAAGCTGTTCTTGCCAAAGGTTTTAACTGTGTTTTCGAAACAAAGATGGGAGATGATGGAAGATGTTGAGAGACTCTTATTGGGGTGGTATAAATGAAAAACAGCTAGCAGGAGATAGCGTCCTCTCAAGCGATCATATGAGAAAAAGGCTAGTAAGATGCATGAGGATTATAATTACAAAAATGCCTGCAACCTAGTGATGATGTGAGTGAATCTTTAAGGCCAGCAAAGTTGGTTTGAAGATTTACAGAAGCGTAGTGGCATCCATAGTGTGAAAGGCATGTGAGGCTGCCAGTTTCGGACACAAAGCGGCTGAAAAAATATGTGCAGGAATTTCAGGAGAACATAGAACCTGAAGGACTGAAAACCTGAACAAGTGTTTTAATTGTGGATGAAACAGGCCGTTTTCTGGAAGAAAATGCCAATGCAGGACCTACATTAACTCCAGGAGGAAATGCCACTCCCAGGACATAAGCCTATGAAAGACCGCCTTACTCTTTCTCCTGTGTGCCAATGCTACTGGTGATTGGCAAGTGAAGCCTTTATTAGTGTATCACTCTGAAACTCCCCAGGAGCGTTCATGCAAAAGAATGTCCGTCAAGGATAATATTGAGAGGGTGCTGTGGAGGCAAACAAGTTAGGCCATGGGTCACAGGGAATTTTTCTATACTGATACACCATGCAATTTGCCCCCCAATGTGAAAGATTAACCTAACTTGAAAAGAATTAGAACTTAAGAGCCTCTGGTGTAGACAATGCCCCTGGTCACCATACAGACGGTGGCAGAGAGCGACTTCATGGGGACATACCTTCATTAAAGTGAAGGTTTTTACGCCTCCTAAAACCACTCCTCTCCTGCAGCCCATACCAGCAGGTATTTCCAACTTCAAGAAACCTGTAACACAAAAGCGCTGTTTGAAAGGTGCTTTGAAGACCTCAGAAACTCAACTGACTCTAAGAGAGTATTTGGAGAGATCACTTTAATATCCTCAATATGTGTAAACCTTATAGGTAAGGCTTGTGAGAAGTGACTAAGAGGACCCTTTGAACTCTGCTTGGAAGAAACTGTTGGCCCAGAATGTGGTAGACAAAAGGGATTTTGAAGGGTTTGAGGCTAACCCTGAGAATCCTTGCCAGTTGAGGATCCATTGTTGGCATTGGAAAAGTCCTTGGGGTAGGAGGTTAGTGGGGAGGATGTGAAGAGTTTGGGGAGGAAGACAATGAAAGAACTAACCCACTGATGAGCTATAGATCCACTTCAAGAGCAAGAGGCCAACATGGGGAAAACTGGTTCAGAGAGGGGAGAGAGAAATTGAAGAAGTTCCTACTACAAAGATACAAGGAAATTCTGTGCAAAGTGGCCTTGAAAGTGCAAACCCTATCATGGATGAAAATCACCTCACACAGCAATTGCAAGCGTGTTGGCAACCTGTCCACTGCGACAAATGTAGTGAAACCCTTTAAGGGAAGTGAAAAAGGAACGAGCAGGTACAGGCCACTATGAACAGATTCTTGTGGCGAAGAGTCCAGTGACTCAGAAGCTGGCCCCTAGTGGCATTAAAAGAAGAAGGGAAATAACCCGCAGAAAAGGAATTGCTACCTCAATCCTAATGGAAGGGTTCCCCTTCTAAACAGTAAGAAATAATCTCCTCCCCTCCTCCCATCCCATCAATCATCACCAGATCTTCATAAAAAAGAAAGTGTCAGTAAGTGTGCATGCTTTTCAGTTTGTGGTAAGAAAATAATATTTCATGTGGTAAAAAAAGTTTTTTTTTCATACTTTTTGGGTGTCTTGCCCGGATAATATTATTTCCATTATTTCTTATGGGGAAAATTCATTCACATAACGATTATTGTGCATAACAATTACCCCTCCTTGCACCGATTTAAAATCGTTAAACCGGGTCCACTTATATATATACAACACACTACACATGTAAATATATATTTTTTTTTTCAACAAACCGGCCGTATCCCACAAGGCAGGGTGGCCCAAAAAGAAAAACGAAAAGTCCTCTCTTTTTTAAATTTAGTAATTTATACAGGCGAAGAGGTTAACTAGCCCCTTGTCCTGGCATTTTAGTCGCCTCTTAACAACATGCATGGCTTACGACCGAAGAATTCTGATCCGCTTCTCGGCAGGAGGTAAGAGAAATGAACAAGAACAAGAACTAGTAGAAAACCAGAAGAAACACCCAGATGGTGTGTACATATAATATACCTATATGCTTGTAATGTATGTGTAGTGTGACCTAAGTGTAAGTAGAAGAAGCAAGACATACCTGAAACCTTGCATGTTCATGAGACCGAAAAAATGGACACCAGCAATCCTACCATCATGTAAATCTTTGTATAAAATTGTGCATCCCTGCATCTCATTTTTTCCAAATATACATTTGTTTTGTTATGACAAAAGAAGCCGAAGAAAGATACCCTTCAAAAATTAGTTCTAAAAGAAGCTTATACAGTTCCTGAGAGCTCATTGTTATGCGAAATTATCATTATGCGAATGAATTTTCCCCATAAGAAATAATGGAAATCAAATTAATCCGTGCAAGACACCCAAAAGTATGAAAAAAAAAATTTTTACCAACATGAAAAATACATTTTCCTACGACACAAAAGAAGGAAACATGCACAATAGTAGATTAGAACATGCACAATATATATGTGCATGTATCTACTCTACTAAATGAAGAATAAAATGACACTTACCTTTTTATTGAAGATGCAGCAATGAACTGAAGAGACCACTGTGTCCTGGGAGTGCCTTTACCTCCTGAGTACTGTAGGTCCTATTGACATTTTCTTCCCAGAACAGGCCATAGCACACTGTGTATGCCACTACGTTTCTTAAATCTCTCAAACAACCTTTGCTGGCTTTAAATTGCCACCATAATAGCACTAGTTCCAGGCATATTTCCCTGTTCACCTGGGGTGGTTAGGTGACTGGTGTGGTTGCATCCTGGAGACAAGATGAAGGACCCCAATGGAAATAAGTTAGACAAGTCTTGATGACACTGCTTTTTTTTGGGTTATCCTGGTGGCTAACCCTCTGGGGTTAATTGTCTTCTTGGTATTCTCACATAACACACCAACAACGGTGCTACAGCAGCAGCAGCAGCAATTGACAAGTGCTACAGCAGCAAAGCAGCAGCAGCCTTCGTGACAGTGCAACAGCAGCAGCAGCAAGCAGTTGACAGTGCTACAGCGCAGCAGCAGCAGCAGAAGCTGACAGTGCTAACAGCAGCAGCAGCAGCAGCAGCAGCTGACAGTGCTACAGCAGCAGCAGCAGCTGACAGTGCTACAGCAGCAGCAGCTGAACAGTGCTACAGCAGCAGCAGCAGCACAGCCAGTGCTACAGCCGAAGAGCAGCAGCAGTTGACAGTGCTACAGCAGCAGCATGCAGCTGACAGTGCTACCGCAGCAGCAAGCAGCAGCTGACAGTGCTCAGCAGCAGCAGACGGTGCTACAACAGCAGCAGATGGTACTACAGCAGCAGCAGCAGCTGACAGTGGTACAGCAGCAGCAGCAGCTGACGGTGCTACTACAGCAGCAGCAGCAGCAGCTGACAGTGCTACAGCAGCAGCAGCTGACAGTGCTACAGCAGCAGCTGACAGTGCTACAGCAGCAGCAGATGGTGCTACAGCAGCAGCAGACGGTGCTACAGCAGCAGCAGACGGTACTACAGCAGCAGCAGCAGCAGACGGTACTACAGCAGCAGCAGCAGCTGACGGTGCTACAGCAGCAGCAGCAGCTGACAGTGCTACAGCAGCAGCAGCATCAGCAGTTGACCATGGTACCACAGTATTTCGATAATATTTCTCACCCTTTTTACCACAGGGTTGGCCCTAGAAGCTTTCTTGGGGCCCATGGCCACTTATTTTGCAGATAAAATCACCAAAAACGCTTTAATAATACAAAATGTTCCGATTATATGCTTGGATATTACCACGAAGGCTGGCTTGTAAACAATGCCACCGGTGGAACATGTGAGGCTGGCTCAGGCCTTTCATAGACGCGTCTCGGACGAATAGCATTGAGAAGTTTTTTAGCGCTATGCGAGGCAAAATTTTAGTGATAAAATGTATCGCTATGCGGATTTAACATTATGTGATGCCAACGGTATGCGGGGGTCCACTGTAGAAAGTTAAGCTGGCTAATTATAAAACCAACTGTCATACTTAATAAATATACATATGGTAAAGGCTGTGAAATCAATACATGTATATATACAGTGGACCCTCAAGTTTCAAACGTACCAATTATCGAACTTTTCGAGTTTCGACCGCTTTCTCCGAGCCAATTTTGTTCCGAGTATCGAACTCTACCCGTCTTTCGAACCACCAGGTACCGGACCTGTCCGCCAGCCCGCTCTGTCCACATCCCCGTGCAGGTGTCGTGAGCAGTCTGGCTTTGTTGATGCTTGAATGAACACTAACCTGCACGCTCATTCAAATATTTCACTATTAATTCATTGTGTTTAGTGCTTGTGCGACTGTGAAATAAGCTACCATGTGCCCAAAGAAATTTGCTAGTGGTACCCCTGTGGTAAAGAAAGTGAGAAATGCCATAGACATGAAGAAGGAAATAACACAAAAATATGAGAGTGGTGTGAGACTTGTTGAGCTGGTCAGGATGTATGGCAAAAACAAGTCAATCAATGCTTCTATCCTGGCAAAGAAAGAACAAATCAAGGAAGCTGATGTTATGAAAGGTGTTGATATGCTAACCAAAAATAGACCACAGACAGTCGATCAGGTTGAGAAGTTGTTGCTGGTGTGGATCAAGGATAAAGAGATGGAAGGTGATAGTGTTTCGGAGAGATTATTTGTGAAAAGGCAAGGAAGTTGCATGCCAACGGTAAAGAAAACTCCTGGAACCAGTGAATTTAAGGCCAGCAAAGGCTGGTTTGAAAGATTTAAGAAGCGTAGTGGCATACACAATGTTGTAAGGCATGGTGAGGCAGCCAGTTCAGACAAACGGGCGGCTGAGAAGTTTGTACGGGAGTTTAAGGGGTACGGAGACACTGAAAAATTCAAACCCCAACAAGTGTTCAATTGCAACGAAACAGGCCTGTTTTGGAAGAAAATGCCAATGAGGACCTACATCACACAGGAGGAAAAGGCACTCCCAGGACACAAGCCTATGAAAGACAGGCTAACTCTTTTGTCTGTGCTAAAGCTAGGGGTGATTTTAAAGTAAAGCCTTTACTTGTGTATCACTCAGGAAATCCCAGAGCGTTTAAGAAAAACAATGTCATTAAGAACAAGTTATGTGTCTTGTGGAAAGCAAATAATAAGGTATGGGTCACAAGGCAAATTTTCAAAGAGTGGGTCCATGAAGTGTTTGGCCCCAATGTGAGAAAATACCTCCTAGGAAATAATTTGCCAGTCAAGTGCCTCCTGTTAATGGACAATGCTCCTGAACATCCTCCAAACTTGGTAGACCTACTGTCTAGGGACTACAGTTTCATCACAGTGAAGTTCTTGCCTCCTAACACCACTCCTCTCCTCCAGCCCATGGACCAGCAGGTCATTTCTAACTTCAAAAAACTACATAAAAGCAGTGTTTGAAAAGTGCTTTGAAGTGATCACAGACATTAAGTTGACCCTAAGAGAGTTCTGGAGGAATCACTTCAATATCTACAGCTCCATAAGCCTTATAGACAAGACTTGGGAGGGAGTGACTTCCAGGACTTTGAACTCAGCTTGGAGACAATTGTGGCCAGATTGTGTCCAAAAGAGGGATTTTGAAGGGTTTGAGGCTGACCCTGACCCTGCTGACCCTCTGCCTGTTGTGGACTCCATTGTGGCATTGGGGAACACCCTGGGGCTGGAGGTTAGTGGAGAAGATGTGGAAGAGTTGGTGAACGACCACAGGGAAGAGCTAACCACTGAAGAGCTGGAAGAGCCTCATCTGGAACAGCATCAGACCACAGCTCAGGAACTTGCTTCAGAGAAGGAAGAGGGAGTGGAGGAGGTGCCTTCTTCAGTGATTAAGGACATGTGTTGAAAAGTATCACCCTGACCAAGCTGTGTTGCAACCCCTGAATGGGTTGCAATATATATAATGTGTATTATGATTAAGAATATGTATATATATAATTATTAGCTTTTCATATAATTTTATATTGCTTATATTTGCGATAATAGCTAAATCGTAAATGTATTGCTTTATATTATTATTTGACTTAGCTAAATTTTGTGAGGTAGGATGTAACATATTATGTGCTCAGTTCAAGTCTTGATTGTCTAACTACTGTAATTATCGCTTGTGGCTCGTTAGACTGCCGGCTTCTGTTTCTGAGCTGCAGCTGTCCACGGAGCTATCACGTGATTGAGGGGGGGGTGTCATCACCTCACCTGAAGTATTCAGTCTGATCTAGACTCGCTTGGTGGTTGGACGTATCCCTGACAAGAGCCTAAATCTCCCTTATTGGCCCTTGTTGGAGGATCATCTCTGTAGCTTTGTTAGTTCTGTAGAACTGTTCACAGAACATTGTGTAGACTTAGTGATTTTCGACGTTGTACTGAGGTTGTGTGTCGCATAGACACTCTGAACAACTCAGGTCCTGAGCTGTAGCTTCTGACCTAATTTGTACTGGTTTCTGTGTACTGTCACAGTCGGGGATTTTCTTATGCTGAACTTCGATTCAGTAGTATGGGAGTTTTGTGACTTTTGTGGAGGATCTGCAGATGGTCCCTACTTAGTGTCGTTATATTATCTCCTTGTTCCTGATTCTGTGTCGCAGTTGCTTGTTATATTGCTATTGGGTTTAGCATTCTCTTTGTTGTTCAAGCAGACTGTTCTGATTGCCAGTTGGTCAAGAAGTTAGTTTATTTGAGGACTTTGTCAGTCACTTGTTTAAGTCTAGTCGAGTCGTGAGACAAAGCGAACTACTTAGAGCACTTACACACATACACACAAAATTACTTGTACATATTTGTAATATCTTATTAAATGTTAATGTACCAGACGGTACTTAAGAATTATAAATGTGATATGTGCTTTCAGCACAATAATATTGAACTCGAGAGAAGTGATATTATTTTGATTACTGTGATTAATTTAATTTAATTTAATTTGATAATATACCTCTAGACTTAATAAATTTATTAAATTTTAATTTCTCTAGTTAGTAGCCTACCAGTTGTAATCCTGAAGCACTATTGAATCATACTGAATTCTAATGGATAATTGGACAAGGATACTGACTACTTGTTATGAAAACCCAGTAACAGGCTGGATGCTAGAAGGGCAGTCCTTTTTAGTATTCACTGGAGATCTCTAAGCTTTCAGAATCGCATTTTTTGTAACAAGCTGAAACAAGCCATCTCTGCAACAAGTTCAGTGACAGAGTCATGTCCCACTTTAGGGAAATGCTAAAGAGGTGCCAGATACAGAGGACTGTGGACAGTTATTTTGCGAAACAGGAGTCCAGTGACTCTCAAGCTGGTCCTAGTGGCATTAAAAGACAGAGAAGGAAAGTAGCCCCAGAAAACAGCTTGTTACCTAAAGTCTTTATGGAAGGGGATTCCCTTCCAAACACTAACCCCCAACTGCCTCTGTCCTCCTTCCTATCTTCCAGATGCCATCACCAATCTTCAATAAAGGTAAGTAAAACTGTTATTTTATGTTTCTTTCTTTCAATGCACCAGCCGTATCCCACTGAGGTGGGGTGGCCCAAAAGGACAAATGAAAGTTTCTCCTTTTAAATTTAGTAATATATACAGGAGAAGGGGTTACTAGCCCCTTGCTCCCGGCATTTTAGTCGCCTCTTACGACACGCATGGCTTACAGAGGAAGAATTCTGTTCCACTTCCCCATGGAAAATTTTATATGTTTATTTAAACTTATTACTAATTGTACTATGTTTGTTGTGTGTATGCAAAACTATAATGTAATCTCTATAAAATGTATTTTTTTTATGAATATTTTTGGGTTTCTGGAACAGATTAATTGTATTTCCATTATTTCTTATGGGAAATATTGGTTCGACTTTCGAACATTTCGACTTTAGAACTAGCTCCTGGAATGGATTAAGTTCGAAACTCGAGGGTCCACTGTAAAGGGATTTTCTTGATGCTGTATTACAGGTGTCCCTCTCATGATGTAATACAAGTGTTCCTGGCTGATAATAATGCTAAATAATACATGTTAGAATGAATTGCTGAAGTGTAATGAACACTTGTCAGTGCTCAATAATAACCAACATGGAGACAGAAACTCAGGAGATTAATTGATATGTATATTTCAACACCCTTCTGGGATCCTCTTCAGCACATTCTCTGCTGAAGTGGATCCCAGAAGGGCATTGATTTTTTTTTTTTTAACAAGTTGGCCATCTCCCACTGAGGCAGGGTGACCCAAAAAGAGAGAAAATCCCCAAAAAGAAAATACTTTCATCATCATTCAACACTTTCACCTCACTCACACATATCAATTAATCTCCTGGGTTTGTCTCACCAAGGAGAAGTGGAGAAGAATCCTTCCTCCATAAGTCATGCATGTTGTAAGAGGCAAATAAAATGCCAGGAACAAGGGACTAGTAACCCCTTCTGTATAAATTACTAAATATAAAAAGAAGAAAAACTTTATTTCTTTTTTGGGTCACCCTGCCTCGGTGGGAAATAGTCGATGTGCTATAAAAAAAAAATTGTCTCCATGTGGATTATTACTGAGTATCTTAGAATGATTTTATGGCTACCTTTTTATCTTTGTCAGCATGTCTGATGTTCTTCTCTCGCATTTTCTCACAGGAGCTGAGAGCTGGGCAAGCAGAAAGACATTCATCCTCAGACTCAAAGTTGTTGAGGTTGCCTCCGCAGCCACCAAAACGGAAGGTCTCACAGCGATTGGATTCGGCATTAAAGAACCAGCGTTTAATAGATCCCTCACAGTATCCAGAATCTTTTCTCTCATAGCAAACTTCCCCTAAAAAAAGAATGCACTAAATTAGTTCAATAAGTAGAGAAGCCAAGAATATCACTGCAGTGATGAACAATAGAGAGAGATATTGGGAGACTATCAAATGTTGGTATGTTATAATGTAATACAGCAGAGTAAACATTCCAGAGTGCATGAAATCTAACATAAATTAAAAACTGAACTCTGCAAATAAATAATTCAGTGCACTTCTAGAAAGGCAGTTCAACCATTCTTGAAAAATATCCTGACTCTGCCCACTGTAAATGATGCATATACACTTAAACTTATTTTCCTGCGTGTGACCTAATTCACATCTGCATAAATAACTCATTACAATTGTAACCTGATATAAACGTAAATAGTTCGTTTCCACTGTAACTTGTATAGCTATCAAAACTTTGTGGTGCAGTCCCTGGACCCATTATGTGCTTTTGCAATCTTTTGACTACTGCTCACAGGATGGGTATTTATATCCATAGTAGATATATTAAACTAACTACAACCTCTCCTCACTTAGCAACATACTTGTTTACCAACAACTCAAATTTATAATGGGCTCTCCGACCTGTATGCATACCTAAACAATGTATATTATAGTTGATTTCTTCTGTTCTGTTTCTTACAATATACAGTACACTACTATATAAACATTTAAAAATATACTGAGGATATTATAAATGGTGCAAAGGTGACATTAAAACAATATCAAAGATGGCTGACACACACCCACTACCATTATAGTATGTTCCTTATGTGGTCTTATGAATGGAACTCCGTTGTTAAGTAAGGAGAGGCTGTAATAACTTTGGCAAAACAAAAATTGAATGAATGATGGTAAATGTGGTTTTTTCTTTGGTTCACCCAGGCTTGCCTGGAGATGGGAGTTGAGGTAAACAAAAAAAAAAAACTAATAAATATTTACATTATTATGCAAAATAACCAGTTGTGAATTTCCAAACACTTTCATGATTTTTCACATTATCAAAGGCCTGAGAATGTGCGAAATAACGAAAGTGCTTGGAAACTCACTTTTTTCCAGTGATTTTTTGCATATTGTGATATCACCTGTATACTGTAATCTTATTACATTCCATTATTATATTCACACTAATGCAACAAATTTGTGTAGGTACTGTATTGCTGGTACAATGTGACATTCAACCATTTGACTTTTGTTAATGATGTATACGAACAATCACATGAAAGTGTTGGGAACAACAGTTCCACATATATCTGATAAAAGTTCAAATAAAAACATAAAATACAGACAAGTCTTGATTACTGTGAATAATAAATCCTGTGAAGTGGTCACATTATTTATATTATGTGTAATTTTTGCACGCGATTTGATGAGACTCGGGGGGGGGGGGGGGAACTAGCATTAATTAATTTTGCACTTAAATCAAAATTTGTACTAAAGAAGACCTGGTTGTATTGTAAATAATATAATAATTCAGATAAAGTAGAAACTTTTTTCTTTTTTTAAGAAAGTGAAAATTGCTACCTAAGTTTAACTTATAAATACACAACATGAAAAGAGGACTTCACTTAAATTACTTACGAGGTTTGGGGCAGCAAAGTGCATATTCACCCAAGGGTGAGAGGTGACATTTATGGCTGGAGGGGCAGGTGCTCCCCTCTGGACCACACTCTACAACACTTTCATTCAGCCTCAGTGGTGAACCTGCAGAAAGGATTATGACTTTTAGGGCAATATGCAAACAGTAACAACAGAACTGGAAATCATTATTATTTTTTTAACATGTTGGCCATCTTCCACCAAGGCATGGTAACCTGAAAAAGAAGAATTTTGTTTTTTCCAACAAACTGGCCATATCCCACTGAGGCAGGGTGCCCTAAAAAGAAAAACAAAAGTTTTTCTTTTTACATATAGTAATTTATACAGGAGAAGGGTTTACTAGTTCCTTGCTCCTGGCATTTTAATCGCCTCTTAAGACACACGTGGCTTACGAAGGAAGGATTATTCTCCATTTCCCCATGAAGTTGAGATTACAATTATTCCAATCAAAATGAAGTGCTAAACTCACGAGGGTCATACAGCACTCTTAGCACTGGAGAAAGATGAAAATTGGCATGAATTTTCTTGCTGTCGCACATTAATTATAAACCTGAGCTAAGATAAACAATTTGGTGATACTATACAATGGTGAACATCACCAGCCAATTTAACCCTAGTAATGTATTCATGATTGTGAGTCGTGAAACAGAATTGTGAAAAGCATCACATTCACAGGTTCTTCATTATCAATATCATTTGATATATACCCAGCATTCTTCCTCCATAAGCCATGTATTTTCTAAGAGGCAACAAATGCGGGAGAAGGGGTTAACCTTTCCGGTATTTTACTAAATGTACAAAAAAAAAAGTTTTTTTTCTTTTTTAGGTAAACCCTCCTTGGGGGGTGCCCTAAAAAAAAAAAAAAATATTATATATATATATTATATTTATAAAAATTATATATAAAAATATATTTAATTATATTTTATTATATTATATATTTTTTTTTTTTTTTTTTTTTTTTTCAAAAAGTCGGCGTTCCCCCCGGGGCGGGTGACCAAAAAAGAAAGAAAACCCCAAAAAGAAAAATACTTTCTCTCATTCAAACTTTCCCCACACTCGCCATTATCACTTTTTTTGCAGAGGTGCTAGTACAACAGCTGAAGATAAACATAAAAAGTTTAACAAAACAATCCCCAAACTGCAATACCCCAAACCCCCCTTTTAAAGTGGGGCTTTGTATTCCCTTTCAGGACTCAAGTCCGCTATTGAAAATAACGGTTTTCCCCTGAATCCCTTCACTAAATTTCCCCTGCCACACCCCAAAACAGATCGTACCCCCAAGTACTTCGTCTCCATTCACTCCTATTAACCGTCCGCCGTTTGCTGGGTCCAACCCCCTTCCCCAAAAAAAACCCCCTTTACCCCTCTCCCCACCTTTTCGAGGACGACCCTACCCCCCCTTCCTACCCCTATAGTTTTTATTGTTTTCCATGTCATTCTACTGTGTCCATTCTCTAAAGACCAAAACCACCTCAACAACCCCTCTTCTCCCCTCTGATATACTTTTATTAACTCCCCCCTTCTCCTATTTCCAACTCCAAATTTTTCTGCATAATATTTACCCCACCTTTCCCCTTAAAACAGGACTCCCCGCTGCCCCCAACCGTCCCCTCGCTGCTGCATTTACACCAAGTTCACACCCAAAAAGATTTTTTGGATACTATACTTTCATACTTCCCCTTTTTTTCCCTCCTTAAAAAAAAAATTTTTTTGCTCCACTATACCTAACGCACCACCACCTTTTTTCCCTATCAATTCTAGATTAACCTCTCCTTCATAATCCATCCGCCGACCGTAAAACTCCCAGTATTGAAAAATTCCTTCTTCCTACTCCCCCTCCCAATTTGATACCCAATTTTTCTTTATCTAATTTTTTGCACCCCATCACCTTACTCTTTTCTATTTTCACTTTCAACTTTTACCTTTACACACTTTCCCAAACTCATCCACAAACCCTTTGCAATTTTTTTTTTAAAATCTCCCATAAGACAGATCATCAGAAAAAAGTAATGTGTAAATTTTCCCATTTTGTTTTTGATTCCCATAATTTAATCCACCCCCTCCAAACCCCCTAGCTTTATTTCCCTTTCAACCCCATCTATAAATTTTTTTAAAAAACCCATGGTGACATTACACACCCCCTGTCTAAGACCTATTTTCCCGGGGAAATAGTTCCTTTTTCTACACCCCCTAACCTGAGCCCCCTTCCCTAAAAAAAAAACTTTACAGCATTTAATAACTTCCCCCACCCATTTATTGCAAATCTGCCACTTGTCCTTATCATTATCTATGCCTTTCAAATCCAAAAATGCAATAAAAACTTCCCTATCTTTTTAAATAGGTTAATATATGTTTTAAATGTAAAACCCCTGACTAACATCCCCTACCCACTCTAAAACCCCCTTGCTCATCCGAAATCCTACTTTCTGTTTCCTCTAATTTTTTAAAATTATAACCCTACCGTACACTTTTCCTGTTTTACTCGTAGCTTATTTCCCTATAATTTTTACAGTCTTTTTGCCCCCTTTTCCCTTTTTTTAAAAAAGGGACTATACATGCTCTCGCAATCCGGTACTTCCCCCTTTTTAACTTTTTTAAAAAACAAAAGTAAAAAACCACCCCAAACCAAAACCCCCCCTGTTTTAACATTTCTGTCAGACCCCATCATTTCCCAGTGCTTTCCCCCTTTTCATTTTACGTAATGCCTCCGTACCCCCCCCCACACTTACATTTTTTTCTTCTTATTCAAAAAGAGGGTATACCCCCCGCCAGGCATGAAATTACTGCCTCTGTTTCTTCCTTAACATTTAAAATTTCCCTAAAAATTTTCCCCTCTCCCCAATACCCCCATCTCCCTCTACAAATCCCTACTTGTTTTTAACTGACAAATCATTTTCCCTAGGCTTTCTTAACTTTTTTAAACTCACTCCAAAATTTTTTCTTATTTTCATTAAAAAATTTTTGACAGTGCCTCTCCCACCTTCTTGCTCTCCTTTTGAACCCTCTCACCACTCTCTTTCCCCTTTTTTTTACTTCCAATACTCTGTCTTTTTTTAAAAACATTTTGCTTTTGTAAAACCCTCTCATAAGCTCCCTTTTTTCTTTTATCCCCCCTTTACTTCACATTCCACCAATCACCCCCTTTTCCCCCTCCCCCACCCCCCTTTAAAACCCCAAAAAACTTCCCCCCCACATTCAATTGCATTTTTAAAACTTTCCAACCCTTAAAACCCCCCACTACTCATCTTTGCCTAGCCCCCCTTTCTGAATGTCGCTTTAATCTCACCGAACTTCCTCTCCCTTTATTTTATACCTTTCATTCCTTTTATTGTTGTTGCCCCTTCCTTTTTTTCCATCTCCCTTTCTCTAATGTAGCTAAACTAATAATGACCCGATATATCAGTTGCCCCCTCTAAAAAACATGTACTCCTGGAGCCTACCATACCTTTTATCCCCCAATACATAATCAATAAATACTTTCATGTGCTACATCTCCTTGTTATTTATTTACCCTCTTTTAAAAATATGTATTCTTATTCCCCAAATTTCTTTTACACATAGCCAATTAAGGTCCCCATTTACTTTTCCCCCTGGCCCCCCAAATTTACCCTACTCCCCCCATAACTTTTTTTCCCCACTTTAGCTTAAAAAACCCCCAACCCACTTATTTCCACACGATTAAAAAACCCCCACGATTCACTCAACTTTTCCCAAAAAATCCTTTTTCCCTTACATTCTCTTTTTCTGGGATCCCGCTTATTATAACCACTTTTCACATCCAATCTTTATTTTTATCCATAACCCTTTAAATTAAATACATTTATAGCCCTCTTTTCCTGCCTAGCTTATCCTTAAACATTATTGCTATCCTTCTTTGCTCTAATCTATTTAAAACCCCCTGACCTAATCCCATTTATTCCTCCCCACTGAACCCCCCACCCCCTTCGCTTTGTTTACTTAAAGCCGGAAATCCAGCTTTTTATTCTAACACCCAAATATCTCTTTTTATCATTGCAAAACATCCACGCACATTCAGACTTCCACTTGGAAAATTTTTATATATTATTATAATATTATATTAATATATTTTATATTATTTATAAAATTATATATATATATTATTATTATTTTTTATTATCACCCCGGCGATTCCCCCCCAAGGCAGGGTGGCCCGAAAAAAAAAAACTTTCACCATCATTCATCCATCACTGTCTTGCCAGAAGGGTGGCTTTACATAAGTTTTTAAACGAAACTTAACACCCCTCCGAGGCAGGGGACCCAAAAAAAAAAGAAAATCCCCAAAAAGAAAATGCTTTCATCATATTAACATTTTCACCACCCCAACACATAATCACCGTCTTTGCAGAGGTGTCAAAACAAAACAGTTTAGAAGCATATGTATAAAGATAAAACATATCCCTCCAAACTCCCAAATATCCCAAACCCCCCTTTAAAGTGAGGCATTGTATTTCCCATTTCCAGGACTAAAGCCGACTATTGAAAAAAACCGGTTTCCTAAATCCCTTCCTAAATTTCCCCTGCTCACACCCCAACAGATGTCGGCCCAAAAGTACCTTTGTCTCATTCACCATCTAAACTGCTCCGCCGCTTCTAAAATCCGCCCCTTTTGCCACAAAACCCCCCTTACCCCCCTCTCCAACCTTTCGAGGCGCCCCCTACCTCCCCTTTCCTTCCCCTTTAAGTTTTTATAGTTTTCCCAGTCTTCTACTTTATCCTTCTCTTAAGAAAAAACCCACTCAAAAACCCCCTTTCTCCCCTCTGAAAATACTTTTATTAACCCCAAACCCCTTTTTCCAATTTCCCACTCCAAATTTTTCTGTTTAATTTACCCCACACTTCCCCTTAGACGGCATCCCCCACTGCCTCCAACCGTCTCCTCGCTGTTGCATTTACCACCCAAGTTTCACACCTAAAAAGAGTTTTGGGTATCTATACTTTCAACTTCCCCTTCTTTCCCTCCATAGATAACTTTTTTTGTCCAATATCCCCCCAACCCCCCACTCACCTTTTTTTCCCTATTTTTCTATGTTCCCCTTTCCCCCTTAAAAAACCATCCCCCGGGGGGGGGGGGGGGGGGGAACGTCAACTCCAAGTATCTAAAAACTTTCACTTTTTCCCATATTCCTCCCCCCCAATTTGATTCCAATATTTCTTTATCAAAATATTTGTCCCTCATCACCTTACTTTTTCTATTTTCCCTTTTTCAACTTTCTACCTTTACACAATTTCCCCAAACTCATCCATAACCTTTGAAAATTTTCTTTAGATCCCCCATAAGACAGTATCATCAGAAAAAGTAACTGTGATAATTCCATTTTAAATTTTTGATTCCCATAATTTAAATCCCCCCTCTCCCAAACACCTGTTTTATTTTTTTACAACCCCATCTATAAATAATTTAAAAACCCATGGTGCATTACACACCCCTTTTAAAGATTACTTTTACCAGGAATTTGTCTCCCTCTCTTCTACACCCCTAACGGGCCCCTCACTATCCTCATAAAAATTTTTACGATTTAGTAATTTCCACTATTCCATTACTTGCAACATTCCCACATTGCCCCCCATCCCTTAATATCCCTTTTCAAAATCCATAAATGCAAAAAAAACTTCCTACCTTTATCTAAATACTTTTCACATTTGTTAAATGTAAACCCTTGATTAACCCCCCTACCCCTCTGAAACCCTCTTGTATTATATATATTTTAAATATATATATATATATATATATATATATATATATTTTATTTATATATATTATATATTATATATTTTTTTTTTTTATTTTTAAAATATATATCTTTCTTTCAACACCCGGCCCTTTTATCCCACGAGGGGGGTGGCCAAAAGGAAAAACGAAAGTTTCCCCTTTTACATTTAGTAATATATACAGGAAAAGAGGTTATGCCTTGCCCCCGGGCTTTTTTGTGCCTCTTACAACACGCATGGCTTACGGAGGGAAAGAATTCTTTTCCCACTTCCCCTGGAGTAAGGGAAAAATAAACAAGAAAAAGAATAGAAGAAAATAAAAGAAAACCCAGAGGGGTGGGTATAATGGCTTGTACATGTATGTGTAGTTTTGCCAAAAGTGTAATAGAAGTAGCAAGACGTACTGAAATCTTGATGTTATGAGACAAAAAAAAAGGACCCCAGCAATCCTACCATCATGTAAAACAATTACGGGCTTTCGTTTTACACTATTGGCAGGACGGTGTACCTCCCTGGGCGGTTGCTGTCTCCCAAACCATACCTAAAAAAAATATAATATTTTTAAATATAATATTATTTATATATTATAAATTTTTAATATATATATTATATTTTTCTTTTTTTTAGTAATTGTATACAGGAGAAGGGTTCTGCCCATTGCCCCCGGCTTTTTTGTCGCCTCAACGACAGATGGCTTAGGGGGGGAAAGATTTTTTTCCCACTTCCCATGGACAAAGAGAAAAAAAAAAAAACAAGAGCTTTTTAGAAAAAGGAAAAAATGATGTATGTATTTTATATATGCATGTGCGTGTCTGTGAAGTGTGACCAAATTAAGTGGAGTGCAAGATTCCCTGTTTTTTAAAGGTTTTTATGGGGACAAAAAAACGAAACCCTACCATCTGCAAAACAGTTCCCGGTTTTTTTGTTTCACAGTCATCTGGCAGGCGGTAGTATTTCCCCTGGGTGGTTGCTTCCCCAACCTACTATTTGGGAGTGGACGGCCCGGGGATGGGTCTATAAAGATGAGGTAAATCATGAATTGATGAGGGAAAAAGAGTAGTGGTGCACTTGGGATCTGTGGGACAAAAAACTTTGTCCTTGGAGGAAAAAGGGGGGAATGTATGAGAGTATTTTTTTTCCAACGCTTTATAGGGTGTGAAGGTGGGTGATGAATTTGCAGCGAGGAAAAGGTGGAGCAGTGGAGATGTCTGTCTGGGGCAATGTTTTGGTGTGAAATAATGAAGAAAATTCGTAGTTTGGAAGTTAGGAGGAGGTGCGGGATTACAAAAAAAAACTTTTGTCCAGAGGGCTGAGGAAGGGTTGTTGGTGGTTCGGACATGTAGAGAAAATGGAGCGAACAGAATGACTCAAGAGGTATCGTCGTAGGGGAAAGGAAGGGGGTAGGGGTCGGCCTAGGAAGGGTTTGGAGGGGGGGGAAAGGAGGTTTTGTGTGCGGGGGTTTGGGACTTCCGGGCTGCGTGAGCGTGTTTGATAGGGGGGAATGGAGAAAAGGGTTTTAATTTGCGTGCTTTTGGAGGTGAGCAAAGTAACTTTTATAAAGGGTTCGGGAAAAACCCGGCGGGCGGACTTGGTCCTGGAGTGGGAAGTACAGTCCCTGCCTTGAAGGAGGGGTTTTAAATGTTGCATTTTAAAAACTGTGTGAAGACCCTTCTGGCAAGACTTGATGGAGTAAATGTGGAAAAAGTTTTTTTTTTTCGGGCCCCCTGCCTTGGTGGGAATGGCGGTGGGGAAAATAAAAAAAAAAAAAATATATTATAAAATTTAATTTATATATTATATATACATATTATTTTTTTTTTTTTCAAAATTTTGGGCCCTTTTCCCCCACACAACCAACTGGGGCCCAGGAGATAAGACTGACCCTGAAACCACAAATAGGTGAGAAAACCCAACACACACACACACCACACACAGGTACGCTACCGGGTATAACGAGAAAGACTACTATTAGTTACCCCTTGGGTTTAAATAAAATATTAATAATCAAAAAAAGCTTATGACTAAAGTTAATCTTTATTACAGATACCCTAAGGTTACAGAGGATGAGGGCTTTTATTAGTTCCCTAACTTAGAAACCGTTGTGTATATTTAAACCGAAACCCTGAAACATTCTTTATTTTTTTTCCATCTGTACAAAAAAACGGGAAAAAAAAATATTTTCTATATTATTTTGCATTTTTTTTTTATCATAACTGCAACTTTGTTGCTATGCTTATTTTTTTTTAAAACTTTTAAAAATTCCTTAATAATATTTGAAATATCACACAGTAAATTGCCCCTTGCTTTAAATTAATTTAAAAACATGGAAACAGGTGAGGTCTAAAAACCCATGGCGGGGAATTTCTAAGATCCAGGCAGAATACATGGGCTGGTGGGCTCCCAACAACAGTCTGGTTGCGGGAAATAAGTGGCCTGGTTTGGTCCGGGGCCCAGGCAAGGAGTAGGAAACTTTATTGTGTGGTAAGCCCCTGGCCCAGCTCCCCCGAGTGGCTTTTTTATATCAGTTGTTATGTTTTTTGCGAGGCATAAATTTCTAAAGACAGAGCATTTAATTAAGAACTTTTTAAAGAAGTTAAAAAGGTAATGGTGGAAACCCACCATAGGGCAGGGTTTCTCAGTGTGGAAGACGACAGGCAGGGGTGGGCAGGGTTCATTCAAGGCCACATGAACAAGCGACACTCTCCAAGGGTGTTGAAATGTCACCTCCCGAAAGGTCACGACAAGCACAACAGGCAGCCAAGGGGAACCCAGACTATACCCAGAAGACTGAAAGGCACAATTCATTGCTGGGAACAAGGGCTCCTGCAGAAATTAAATGATGAAATATTATGGGGAAATAATACAAAAGGGAAAAATAGAATGATTTTTAATCTCTCTAAGTATTTTAAAAAAAAGGCCTTACTTGAGGGGAAATAAATACATATACGAAAAGAAAAAAATGGGAAGATTTCCCTAGCTTTACAAAAGGGACTTATTCAGCAGAATGAGAAACTTCCCTTTTTTATTCCATTAATATTAAGCAATATTAATGGAATTTTACAAATAAATAATGCGTTGGGTGTGGGTTGGCTGACTTGGTCCGGCATTTCCCGCCCCTGTGTGTCAACACCCAACAGGTGGAGTAGCGGTGAATGTGTTGGTAAGAATTTGCCCCCTTCTCACACTGGGGCAAGTAAACCCCACAGCAGGAATGCCTGCCCACGGGCACGGGGTTCCGCAAAGTCTTTTGGTGCCCACAGGTGTTGACAAATTTTATTGTATTCACTAGAGGAAAAGCCCGGGGTTGTAATCCTTCCCAGAGAAGAATGAGAGAATCTATGTGATACGTACGATGAGAACATAACACAGTAAAACAGAAAATAAGAGTAAAAATTACCATTTTTGCGGCTAACAGTGAACGAATATGAAAATAAAAACGATGTTTTCCAAACCAGTTTTAGTGTAACGTTTGTAAACACTGTAAAAAAATAACCCAAAGCCCGCCCCTGACCCTGACCTTTAGCATGCAAGGTGCGGATGTTTTTCAAAGATATTTTTAGAAAAAAAGTTTAATCTTTATCTAGATGCCTAACTGAACTAGGTCTATTCTGGGAGAAATGCTTTTCATGACAGGTCTCCCCAGAATGTACAAAAGAAAAATATTAAAACCAGAAATGAATTTAGTAAAAAAAACACAAAAAGTTTTAAACAAGCGTGACCCGCATTCCCTAAACAACCCACAAAAGGGGAAAAAACTTATGAAAACATTTTGCCCAACCTGAGCCATTTAAAAATGCCTACTTAATAATTACGTGTGTTTTAAGAATCTTTAAGCAGTGGGATAGTTTCCTGAAATGCATCACATGTTAGTGGCTTCCTTTTTTGCCTAAAAAATTTTTAATTTCCCCGTTACTCTTACCTATTACTGCAAAAAAAAAAAATAAGTTTGTATTTGTATAAAAATTAATGACCCAAAAGACAAATGTCTCGAAAAATTTCCTTTTTCCCGTGTGGGTTAATTTGTCTGGTTCCGTCATGGTATTGTGCTTTTTATTCTTTTCGCACTCACCTGTCATAACAATGGGTGGAGACACTGGGTGCCCCAACCGTTTGTACAGCATTTGCATCCCGAGGCGTGGGAGTCTCGGAAAACCCCGGGCACATTACCCCTAGCACTGGCCCCGGGAAAGGGACACTGTCCCGTCTTCTTGCTCTTGCCCGTTTCACCCAAAATGCCATTAAAAATGACACTTTATTTTGAAAAAAATGCAATATTTTTTTTAAGCAATATTTATTAATATTTTTTAACAATATTAAGCATAGGACAGTTTCCATAGTTTCGGGCTTTATTTTTGTCTAGAAATATTTTTTTACTTAAAAAAAATTAATTGCATACTGCATAAAAAAAATAAAGTAAGTGGACCCCCCGGGTTAAAAGATATTTTTCATTCCCGAAGTATGTTAGGTGCCGTACTGACCGAATTTTTTCCCCTAAAGGGTATTTTGAAGTAGATTAGTCATTTCGACCCCAAACATCACATACAAACGCATTTCATAAAAACATTAATAAATTTGTGCTGGGGGGGTGATGTTAAGGGGGGTCCACTGTATCTGTATTAAAAAAGGGTCTTCAAAATTTTAAACTATTTTTTGTTTGCCCAAATAATAAAATGAAGTGTTATTATAATTTTTTAAATTTTTGATATTTTTACTTAACGGCCGGCCCTAAGTGGGGGTTTATTTTCTGAATACAAAAAGAAATTTAAAAAACTACAAGCATTTTAAAACCCAAACTGCACGCAAGACAATGAATAAATTATAAAATTACAGTTTTCAATCATCACTTCTAAATTTAACCTTTAGTGTTCACATCCCCCAATATAGTGCTGTGTCCCAAATTTTAAAAAAAAAAAATCTTCAGAAAAGGTAGAGAATCTTTTTCTGAAAGTGAGACCAAAAAACAAAATTTTATGGAAAACTTACGAATTATGCAGGGAAAAGTTGCAGTCCGGGGAATTTTATGTGTCAGCAAATTTTTTCCCAAAATTTTGCCATTTTAAGCCCAATTCATTGTCAATTTAACCAAATTCTTAGCTATTTCACTTTGTATGCCTTCCATGTATCCAAATTTTGGGCAAGAAATCGCCATTCAATATAAAAAAAACCCCTTTAATTTGCACAGAATTTAATTATTTTGCCAATTTTATGCTATAAAAAAATCCAGTTTAAAAAACAGTCCAAAAAAAAATATGTAGCTTTTTAGGCCTAAACAACATTTATCCCTGCAATATTAGGGCTCCCAAAGCCCCCCTTATATTACATATGCTTCCCCTTCTGAATTTAACACACACACAAAAAAAAGTGAAGATTATCAAAATTTTTCTATAATAAAAATTAATAGAAATGATTTTTTTAGGTTTGCGACCCAGTAATTTAAAAGACTAGAAAAAATTATAAAAAAAATGGGGGTGTAGGGGGAAGGGGTATGTTTTAAGGAAAATTTTGTAAAAATAGTTTTTTCTGCTATTTTATGGTGTTTTAACCTACTTTGGCCCCGAACCCAAATAAAATCATCTTTATTTCAGTAGTAACAGCCAAAAAAACCATAAAAAACCCTTAGGAAAACACCTCAAATTTTTCTATTTTAAACCCAAAAACAAGACGAGTTTTGCTTTTCCCCCTGTCATGAAACATGATTTTTTTTTAAATGCACACTCATGCACGACCATTCTATCTAGGCCAAAAAATTTCCACTCACAGCTATCTGGTGAGCCGGCTCATGCGTAATATAAAACAGACCCCGGCATCGATGACTAGCTTTGTGATGTACAATGAAAGAAATTTTTAAAAGCCCTTGGGGTGGCAGAAGTTTAGCATTTTCAAAAGAAAAAAAGGGGTTTAAGGCATATACGTACCCGGACTAGGGCCCAAAAGATCCCTCAACAGTGCATCATCAGCAAAACAAGAGTAACCCTTTTGGACACTCAAAAGCCCCGGGACGAGGACTGAGGCAGGTAGCTTGGTTTTCTGGCAAGGTGTATGGGGCTCCAAGGGAGGAGGTGCTGTATGCCTCTACTCAGGGGGCACATGAGGAATGGTGGAAGACACCATCCCCACATGGGTGTCCCCCATCTGACAATGTGGTGGCTGTACTTCCACATCTGAAAAGAAGAGAAACAAGATTGGTTTATTCTTCAAAGACAAACCCAAAAAATGGCTGGTTAAAGCCAATCCTATTAAAAAAGATTGGGATATTTTTTCAATGATTGCAAAAGTTTAACAGTTCAGCGTTGTGGGGCTGAGATGCTGTTAAAGTAGTGAACATTAACAGTCTTGCAGTGCTGTATTTAAATATTAGCTTTCTAGGAGATTTTGCGGGAAAATTGAAATTTGCAGATGCAGGTTTGAAAATAATACTTCATATACTTTAATTACCAATTGTTTACGATTCTTTATTTCAGGAAATAGAAAGTGAAAACAAAGGTGGGGGAATTTAGTAATCATGCAGAAGCCCCCTTTATACAAAGATTTCGGGGAAAAATTAAATTAAATATTGATCACTTAGCGAGTATCGTTTTCCCATGCCCTTTGGGCTTATGATGAGCTCTTGCCAGTATTTATACCTAAATAATGTATATCAGAGCTGATTTTCCCCAATTTCTTTTTACAATATTTCAGTACATCTGTGTTTAAAAATTTAAAAATTCCAGAAATTTTAAATGGTGCAAAGGTTACTTTAAAAAATATAAAAGAGGTTGACACAAATCATACCATTACGTTGTCTTACTTTTGCGATGAATTTTTTTTAACGATGGGTCTTAGGAAGGAACTCCCTGTTAAGTGAGGAGAAGCTGTATAAAAAGTGTAAATTACTGGATAATCCAAAATATAGTTATATGTAATTATTATTTAATAAATTAAGCACTAAACCCCAAGGGTATCCCTTATGTAGTTTTTTTAAGTCAGGTACACTAATACAATTTCATAATGTGTAAAATTTTCATCAGGTATCCAAAAATGCCAAAGTGACTTATTTCCCCTGGTTTTTTAATACAATCATGCCAAAAATTTATTATTCTAACCCAAATGTAAACCTGGAGGGGGTCAGTGTGCCAGAAAAAATAATGTTCATGTTTAAAGCTATGTATTTTTTTATTTATTTATTTATCTTTTTATCTATAATCTAATTATTATTAGTTGTCCCCGAGTTATGATAATTTTTTTTAGTTTCAATTTTTTCCTCCCCAAAAAAATTAGTTTTGAGCTGCGATGAAAAATTGAGTACAATTACAAAAAATGGGGCAGCAAGGCTGGGTGAACTCGCCAAAAAGCATATGTTTCATTATGTGAACTTCGCTACAATATACATACTGAAATTACTCATCTTTCCTTCTTTGTAGGTTTACCCGGGGGTTTTGTTTGTTGGGTTTTTCTGGATTTTTTTTTTTTTTTTGGGGGGGGGGGGGTTTATCAGGGGCTTTGCTAGTTGTTGGGTGTATCATGGGTTTTTTTGTTTGTTGGGGTTTATCAAGGCCTTACTTGTTTCTTTGGGGTTTTCTGAGATTTTGTTTGTTTTTTGCATTTTCGGAACTAAAGTTTATGAGTATCAAGCCCGGGTTCCCGTTTTTGGGGGAAAAAATGTTGCCAAAATGGGCCAAAAGAAAAAGCATAAAGTTCCCTTTTTAACAGAAACAGGAACTAGAATTCTGCAAAGTGGAAAAAAGGAGTGGCTAAGAGTAAGCCAATGACTAGGTGGCCCCCCTGTAAAATGCCCCGGGAAGCATAGATATGAGGGCAAAAATTCCCCTTTGAGAGCGGGAACCCAAATTTTTTACATGCTCAGGCGAGAGTAGAGTCCACACCCCCGAAGGCTGCCGAAAAAATCACCGTCGTTTTTGTTAAATTAGTATATTTAAGTATACACCCAAATACGTTACACTGATTTATAAAAGAAAACATGGTAGAAAACCTGGGGAAACCCCAAAAAAAACAAAGTGACTTTTTCCATGGGTCCCCTTTTGTTAAATTATTATTTTTATTTAAAAGTTAAAAAACAGGTAAGTACTTAGTATGCAAAAACAGTTTCAATAAAAGATATACTAGGGGAGGTAAATTAGCTATTTTCTTACAAAACCCCTCCCCCTTTTCTACGCCCCCTCATGAGGAAATTTTGGTTCCTTCTTGTACTACTCATGTATGATGGTTTTTGGCATGTGCAGGCAGTTATTCCCCTTTTTATTGCTGTAAAAAAAAAATCCCCCCCACGGAAGGTTCCTTGATGTTGGTGAGGGGGTCTTTATTTTGGGAAATTTGGGTCTGTGTCCCGTTCCCCCAATTAAGTGAATGCCTTCCACTCCCCCCCCGGCGCTGATATCTAGGGTTTACGTTTCCCCCTGATTATAATAATAAAAATTTAAGTAAAAGAAAAAAATTTTTGAAACTTGACCCCTGGTCTAGGTCGAAAATTGTTCTTTCCTAGTTCTATAAATTTCATGGTTCCCCTCCTTAATAAAAAATTTGGCGGCAATATTGGGGACACTGGTGTGGCAATTTATAAAAGTAATTTGCTTAGTTTTTTTACCTTTCTTTAACATTCGCATATTAATTGTGGGAATTTATTGACCCACATTTTTTTGGATTTTGGTCAGATAAAAACTAACCATTTTGTTTGGGTGTTTGTAGCCCTTTTATTTTTTTTTTTTTATTTTATTATTATTTTTAACAAAAAGAAGCGCTAAGCAAAAGGGTTACAGTTTTTTTTTTGGTAAGGCAGAATACTTGAAGGCAAGAGTTGGGATGGAAAAATAAAACACAAGCAGTTATTTTTTCCTTTACTGGGAAAAGTTTCGCCACACGTGGGCTTTATAAGTCACAAAAAGATTGTTTGTGACTTGGGTAAAGCCATGTTGGTGGTACCCGAGTCCCTTTTACCCCCGAGTTTAAAAAAGGTACCCCGGGGGTTGTCGCTGGGTGGGTAGCATCCTGGGGTAAAAATTTATAATTTTCCAAAAGTCTGCATAACAAGGGGTTTTATATAGTATGGCTTTGTTAAGTTGTTCATGACTTTAGAAAAAAAGTTTTTTATTTTTATTTTATTATTATTTTTATTATTATTTTTTATTTTATTATTTTATTTCGATTCTTCTGGGATCCCCTTCAGCAGTTCAAGTAACAAGATCCAAAAAGGATTTATATTGAGTGTAATAAAAAATTTTTGAAATATACTTTAATTTGTTGTTTGTAACTACTAAAATCAAAGTTTCGTGGTTTGTCGTGTCGTTAGATTTCGTGAGACATTTTGTTTTTCCCGGCATATAAGGCGCACGACGAAGTATTCATTACGGTAAAAGATAATTATATTTAAGGGTTTTAAATTTCCCTCTATAAGCTTAAATTTTAAAAAAGCTTAACCTTGACCCTGCCCTTTAAAATTGGTGAGGTGATTTTTTGAAAGAAAGTTTGGGTAAAAAAAAGGGGCGCCTTATATGCGGAATACGATACTTTGTTTGTAATAAGGCCCAAAAGGAAAAAATCATAGTACAATTAAGAAAAACTAACGAAAGATGTTTACTTAGGAGAGAAAAAATTGTGACAATGTTTGGTTTCCCTTTGGCATTGTAAGTGGAAATGCTTGATAATGGTTTATAATTTACCGAAACGTCGTTTTTAAAAGGGCCTGCCCGTGGTTAAGTTTATAAAAACCCCGGTATACTTTCTGCTAGGTGAACAGGGACAGAGGGTAAAGGGGACTAACACCCAGGTACTACTTACTGTAGGTGAACAGGGACAGCAAGTAAAGGTGTTAACCCAGGTCCCACTTATTTCGGTTTTAACAAAAAACATGCCCCAAAGTTTTTTACCGTGCCCGGGGGTCGAAAACCCTTCTTTGTGGTGAACTGGGCGGCTACCAAATGGCCACAAGTACCTTGACAGCCCGAGTCACTATTATGCTTTGTCATTTTTTCCAATGACAGTGAAAAAATTTAAAATTTTAAACTCAAAAAAAGACCCGGAGGGACGCGACACTGGCAGAGGGGGCAGGCGGTGTCCGGATCCCGCACGAAGCCGTAGTACAGCCAAGAGGACAGCATCTCGCCCCAATTAGAGCGCTGCGCGCGATGCACCCACCAGCTTGCGATGATGCTCTGAGATGCAATTATCCTGGTTAATAATAAAAATAATTGATGGTTAATTAGTAATTACCCCCACTTAAGAGAGGAAAGTTAATCGAAATTGGGTTCCCACTTGAACCATGTAAGTTAAAATGAGCGGGGACAGGAAGGGAAGGCTAGAAAACGGTTGAGGGGTGAAAAAATTTTTTAGTAGTGTAGGGAGTTTGGTAGTTGTAGTGTAGTAGTAGTAGTAGTAGTAGTGTGTAGTGGTAGTTGTGTGTATAGTAGTAGTGGTAGTATAGTGGAGTAAAAGAGTGGTAGTAGTAGAGTAGTAGTAGTGGTGGTAGTAGTAGGTAGTAGTAGTTGGGGGTTAGTAGTAGTTGGGAGTAGTAGTTGTAGTAGTGGTGTGTAGTGTAGTGTGGTGGTGGAGTAGTGGTAGTAATAGTAGTGGGTAGTAGTGTAGTGGTGTAGTAGTAGTAGTAGTGTGGTAGTAGTAGTGGTGTAATAGTAGGGTGTAGTGTGTGTAGTGGTAGTAGTAGTAGTAGTAGTGGTTTAAATTGTAGAGTGTAGTGGTGTTAGTAGTGGTAGTAGTAGTGGTAGTGTAGTGGTGTAAAAGTAGTGGTAGTAGTAGTAGTGTAGTAGAGTGGGTGTAGTAGTGTAGTAGTAGTGTAGTAGTGGTAGAGTAGTTTAGTGTAGTAGTGTTGTTGTGGTGTGTAGTAGTGTGTAGTGGGGTTTTGTGTAGTGGTAGTAATAGTAGTGGTGTAGTAGTAGTAGTAGTGTGGTAGTGTGTGTAGTAGTAGTGTGGTAGTGTAGTGTAGTGTAGTAGTGGTAGTGGTTGTAGTAGTATATAGTAGTGTGGTAGTAGTATAGTAGTAGTTAGTATGTAGTGGGGGTAGAGTGGTGTAATTGTTGTAGTAGTAGTGGGTAGTAGTAGTGTGGTGTAGTAGTGTAGTAGTAGTAGTAGTATATAGGTTTGTAGTAATGGTAGTAGTAGTTGTGGTATTAGTGGTAGTAGTAGTAGGTTTTAGTAGTAGTGTAGTGGTAGTAGTGTGGTATTAGTGTGATAAATGTAGTAGTGGTGTAGTTGTAGTAGTATGGGTAGTGTAGTAGTGGTAGTAGTAGTAGTAGTTAGTGGTAGTAGTGTATGGTAATAGAGTGGCAGTGTAGTGGGAGTAGTAGTAGTGGTGTAGTTATGGTAGTGTTTGGTAGTGTAGTGTGGTAATAGTGTGGTGTAGTGTAGCGGTAGTAGTAGTGTAGTGGTAGTAGTTGTGTGGTTGTATTAGTGGTAGTAGTGTGGGGACGTTGTGGTAGTAGTGTGGTTGTAGTGTAGTGTAGTGGTGGTAGTAGTGTAGTGGGTAGTTGTGGTTTTAGAGGGTAGTGTAGTAGTGGGGTTTTGTATGGAATAGGGTGTAGAGTGTGGTAGAGTGTAGTGGTAGTTGTAGTGGGAAAAGTAGGGTAGTAGTGTGGTAGTGTGTGGTAATAGAGTGGTAGTGTAGTAGTGGGGAGTAGTAGTAGTGGGAGTGTTGTGTAGTGTGTGGTGGGAGTGGTGGTAGTAGTAGTTTGTAGTGGTAGTAAAAAGTGGTAGTGTAGTGGGGATTAGCGGTAGTGGTAGTAGTTGGAATAGTAGTGGTAATAGTTTGGGAGAATATAGTTGTAGTGGTAGTAGTAGTAGTGTAGTAGTAGTGTGTGGGGGAGAAGTAGTTTATAGTAGTAGTGGTAGCAGCAGTGTTAATAGTATCAGTCGCAGAAATAGAAGTAGTATTAGTCGTAGTGGTAGGAATAGTAGTAATAGTGATACTATCAATATAATTATCACTAATGATGCCCTTATTACTAGTAGTAGTACTACTACCACCATTACTACTAGAACTACTACCACTGCCACCACTACTACAACTGCCACTACTGCTACTATTACCACCATTATTACAACTACTACTAATATTGCTGATGCTGCTACTGCCACTGCTACAGTACTACTACCACCATTACTGCTATTATGATTACTACTACTGCTACTATTACTGCTATTATTACTACTACTACTATTACTGCTATTATTACTACTACTATTTACTGCTATTATTACTACTACTACTATTACTGCTATTATTACTACTACTACTATTACTGCTATTATTACTACTACTACTATTACTGCTATTATTACTACTACTGCTACTATTACTGCTATTATTACTACTACTACTATTACTGCTATTATTACTACTACTACTATTACTGCTATTATTACTACTACTACTATTACTGCTATTATTACTACTACTACTATTACTGCTATTATTACTACTACTACTATTACTGCTATTATTACTACTACTACTATTACTGCTATTATTACTACAACTACTATTACTGCTATTATTACTACTACTACTATTACTGCTATTATTACTACTACTGCTACTATTACTGCTATTATTACTACTACTACTATTACTGTTATTATTACTACTACTACTATTACTGCTATTATTACTACTACTACTATTACTGCTATTATTACTACTACTACTATTACTGCTATTATTACTACTACTACTACTATTACTGCTATTATTACTACTACTACTATTACTGCTATTATTACTACTACTACTATTACTGCTATTATTACTACTACTACTATTACTGCTATTATTACTACTACTTACTATTACTGCTATTATTATACTACTACTATTACTGCTATTATTACTACTACTAATATTACTGCTATTATTACTACAACTACTATTAATGCTATTATTACTACTACTACTATTACTGCTATTATTATTACTACTGCTACTATTACTGCTATTATTACTACTACTACTATTACTGTTATTATTACTACTACTACTATTACTGCTATTATTACTACTACTACTATTACTGCTATTATTACTACTACTATTACTGCTATTATTACTACTACTGCTACTATTACTGCTATTATTACTACTACTGCTATTACTGCTATTATTACTACTACTACTATTACTGCTATTATTACTACTACTGCTACTATTACTGCTATTATTGCTACTACTACTATTACTGCTATTATTACTACTACTACTATTACTGCTATTATTACTACTACTGCTACTATTACTGCTATTATTACTACTACTACTATTACTGCTATTTATTACTACTACTACTATTACTGCTATTATTACTACTACTACTATTACTGCTATTATTACTACTACTACTATTACTGCTATTATTACTACTACTACTATTACTGCTATTATTACTACTATTACTACTACTACCATTACTACTACCACCATTATTACTACTATTACTACTACTACCATTACTACTACCACCATTATTACTACTATTACTACTACTACCATTACTACTACCACCATTATTACTACTATTACTACTACTCTTATTACTACTAGTACTATTACTACTACTTCTATTACTACTATTATTTTTACCACTATTACTACTACTACCATTACTACTACTACTATTACTACTACTATTATTACTACTACTATTACTACTACTACTAATATTACTACTATCACCATTACTGCTTTTATTACTACTACTACTACTATTATTATTACTACTACTACCATTACTACTACTATTACTACTACCATCATTACTACCCGTAGGTCGATCGCTAGCTCACTCAGCTCACACACTCTCGCTGAGTTGTGACTTGACAATTATTCAGGATGAAAAGAAATGTCGCATTTTTTCAATAAAAAGTGAAACATCAACATTAAAAAGTGAGATGTTGCATCTAAGCACTTAGGTGCAGGCGCAACACCTGTGCAACATTTAAGTGCATGCGCAACACCTTACATGGTTGCACATGTGTCTTAATCTTGAACTTATGTGTGTGTGTTAAGTGTCATTAATAACAAGGTAACGGAGGACCACTTGTGTGTGTGTTAAGTGACCAGGGAAGTGGTAAGTATCGAACTTAAGTTAAAGGACTCATACAGGAACCAAGAGAGACAGGAGGAGCTGAAAGCGATTAGTGAAATTGAAAGAAATTCGAAATATTTCTTTTCATATGCCAAAAACAAGGCAAAGACCACATCCAGTATCGGGCCCTTACTCAGACAGGATGGGACTTACACAGATGACAACAAGGAAATGAGTGAAATATTGAAATCCCAGTACAACTCTGTGTTTAGTGAGCCACTAATCGGTCTAAAGATCGACAATTCAAATTATTTTTTTTATGAATGAGCCTCAAAACACCATCAATGTATGCCAGATTTCCGACATTACCCTAACTCCGAAAGACTTTGAGAAAGCCATTGACAACATGCCCATGCACCCAGCCACAGGCCCAGACTCGTGGAACTCTGTGTTTATTAAGAACTGCCAGAAACCCTTTTTGCGTGCCCTATGTATACTATGGAGAAGGAGCTTAGACATGGGTATAATTCCAGTCACTAAAAACAACGGATATAGCCCCACTCCATAAAGGTGGCAGCAAAGCATTAGCTAAGAACAATAGACCAATAGCTCAAACGTCCCACATCACAAAAATCTTTGAAAGAGTGATAAGAAGCAGGATTGCAAACCACTTGATTCCCAATCAAGAGCAATATGAGTTCAGAGCAGGTTGGAATATAGTAGTAACAGCCTGGTTGATCAGGCCCTTATCCACCATGAGGCCTGGTCACAGACCGGGCCGCGGGGGCGTTGGGCCCCCGGAACTCTCTCCAGGTAAACTTCAAGTACACAGACTTTGCAAAAGCCTTTGACAATCGATCATGGCGTAATAGCGCACAAAATACGTGCTAAAGGAATAACTGGGAAAGTGGGGAGATGGATCTTCAACTTCCTAACAAATCGAACACAAAGAGTAGTGGTCAACAGAGTTAAATCGGAGGCTGTCATAGTG
>NC_069477.1:7760631-7763131 GCF_026875155.1 Cherax quadricarinatus | reverse complement strand
TATTACAATCGTGGGGGAGCGCTAAACCTGTAGGATTATACAGCGCATGTGGGGAGAGGATGGAAGGTATTCAGACTCAATTCAGGGAACTGGAGCACAGATCCAATTCCCTAGATCAAGAGCTCCTCACCAGCATCAAGGAACCTCCCTTGAGGGGTACTAAACTATAGATTTCCGTTCTAAAAATGAAGTAGGGTTAAATTGTTAGTAACTAATATTAGAATTAATAATGTAGCCTTAGACCTTAATATAAGTTAATATTAGTTTATATTAGGTAATGAAACTGGAGGTAATGTTAAATAGCAACCCCATCCTTGAACTGAGGCAGGATGGTATCTAGGAGAGGTAGAGTCCTTCTGGGATGGATGCTGCTGGCGACAACAACACATTAGGAGCTCTTGAGCTCAGTGTTCCATATGTCTTAAAAATATCGCCTGGTGACCAAACACTGGGAGAGGCTTCTCTTCAACTGTGGATATTCATCTCTTCCCAGACCCCCTTAGTAAGATAATACTCAGCTTTTCTGGTAGTATTATGTTGGTCAGTGGTATTTGGGGAAACGTGAGAATTTGAGCTTTGGGTTACGCCGCTCACATGCCCAACCACAAGTTAGTTAGAATGTTGAGTAACTCCCTTTAAACATTAGCCCAGAAGCTAATACCCCACTGTCTACATAAATGTTGATTAGGGAAGACCCATTGAATTCAGGGACCCTCAGGGTGCAGGCTGGGGATGCTAACACCATTCGAATATTTGCAATAGTCAGTCCTGTGCACGTGGCATCTTGAAGTGAGAGAGAGGTCATAAAAATCTAGATTGATTGGGTAGAATCAGTGGATTTCTAGTTAGCAGAATCTCCGCAACTAAGTAAGTCAGTACCAGTTTGTGCATTAGAGGGAGTCTCCAGCATTTTTAATATTCTAAAAGTGTATCTCAAGGGTTACTTGTGAGACTAAGACGTTGTATATGTCAACAGTGATTACCAGTGTGGCCATCTTACAAGTTCCCACAATAATAATAATAATATTAATAATATTAATAATAATAATAATAATAACAATAATAATAATAATAATAATAATAATAATAATCACACGCCAACACTTACCTATGATAGAGACGACGGGGCAGCAGGCAGGGCGGGCATGGGCGTGGGCGTGGGCTGGGGGCGTGCACATATGATCAGATGGGCAGGGGGAATCCCCATCACACTCCGCTACCACCCCGCCCACAGACAGGGGCGTGAGGCCGTTGGGACAGGAAGGTGGGGGCGTGGGTGTGGGCGTGGTGGTGGAGGGGTGCATCAGTTGGTCTGAATCGTTGGAGAGACCTAGTGAGGGAGAGAGACCTAGTGAGGAAGACCTAGTGAGGGAGACCTAGTGAAGGAGACATAGTGAGGTGACTCCTGACGAAGTATCGGAGACAGAACGAAAGGCCTAGAGATATTATGTAAAATGTATTCTTCTGTGTCTTTATTACTGTGACATGCAAAGAGTATGTTACAATTTATTTGGCGTATGTCACACCATATAGGCTGCCTCCCAACCAGCAAACCGGTGCTAAAGGTTTAACGATCGATAGGGTACCCGGCGTTAGTTAAATCAGTATCTTGGTTCATTGACCAATCACAGGCAAGCCTGCCAAAGCTGAAGCAATATGGTTCACTTGCAGTAAGCACTGGCAGACTTGCCTACCTGCTGGTTGAGTACGGTGCACTCTCTCTCTGGCTTCTGCTTTGCCATCTATCACTATCGTGTACACTTATTATTCTATCTGTACATATTGTACATAGTGTACATACCTGTATACAGTGGGTGAAGGCAAAATACATATTATAGTCTACTGCTTAGTTGGTTTGCTCCAGTTCCCACTACGACCAGGTATCACAGGCTGTTCATTACCTGTGTTCGTAATAATTACCCAAGTATCATATGCAAAGGGAAGAAGAGGAAGTCAATAAAGGAAGGAAGAGGAAGTAAGGCAAGAGATGACATGTTGACAGTAATAAAGAGGGAGGAGAGGGCGAGAAGAGAGAGGATTATAGTAAAATGAGAGGGAGAGGGAATGATAGGATAAGAGGGATATACGCTCATACCAAGTGTATATATATCCACAGTAGTACAAGAAGGATATATACTGAACACTGACACACACACAAAGGTACAAGGATATATACTAACACATGGGTGTAGCAGAGCAGGTGTCACCCACACAGCCTGGGTTTCTCCTCATAACACAGGTGGAGGTGTCAGGGCAGGTGAGCTCCTCACAGGGGTCGTCACAGTCACAGGTAGGACACCCATCAGTACCCAGCTTGTAGCCATACTCACAGGTGGACGAGCACAGGGTGTCTCCTGGGCAGGTACCGTCTCGATCCACTGTCGCGGAACATAACATAATTGTTGATAATGATATAAAATACCGACAAGTTGAAGATTAAGATATACTATATGATACAGTGGGTATCTTTATTGATGAAATGTATCGCCTACACAGTAGA
>NC_069477.1:7738131-7755631 GCF_026875155.1 Cherax quadricarinatus | reverse complement strand
GCTATCGCTACGTAGCGGTAGAACGATCTCTATGTATCGCATTGGCAGTTTATTAACTGTGTAATAGAAAATACAGCATCGTGGACAGCAAATACCGCCAATCCTCGCCATTATACCAATAAAAAATAATATACTTGAGAGGTATAATGCATAACAACATGTGTATATTCACTGAGAAATTTATATCAACTCTCAGGGATATATATCACTGAGGTGTAATCTCTCAGTGTATATACACAGAGAAGTTTATAACCTCTCAGTGATATAACACAGGATAGATTACAACAATCAGTAATTTTAGATATTAAAGTATTCTTGACTTTTGGTGAACAGGACCTGCAGCCTTATATGACGCTGTTTAGTAATAGACTTTAAACCCCATTAACCAACCAACCAGCCTTAATTACCCTCGATGAATTAGATAGACTTTAAACCCCATTAACCATCAAACCAGCCTAAAGAACCCTTCGAGTATTAGATAGACTTTAAACCCCATTAACCAACCAACCAGCCTTAATGACCCTCGTGTAGTAGATAGACTTTTAAACCCCATTAACCAACCAACCATTCCTTGAATGTAATGAACCTCGTGGTAGTCAGATATACTATAAACCCCATTAATCAACCAACCAGCCTTAATGACCCTCGTGTAGTAAATGACTATAAAACCCCATTAATCAAACCAACCACCTTAATGACCCCGAGTATAGATAGACTTTTAACCCCATTAACCACCAACCAGCCTTAATGACCCTCGTGTATGTAGATAGCTAAACCTCCATTAAACAACCAACCAGCCTTAATGACCCTCGTGTAGTAGATAGACTTTAAACCCCATTAACCAACCAACCAGCCTTAATGACCCTCGTGTAGTAGATAGATTTTAAACTCCATTAACCAACACTGACACCCTTGTACCTTGACTAAGTTATTGTTGTACAATATTGCCCGTCTCGTCCAAGATAACGCTATAAAACAGAGATGAGAATACATAACGACGTTGATAGTGCCATAAATTCAATATGCCCAGGCATCTACTTATAAGCGGCAGCAGGGTGGAGTGCCATGTGTAGCAGGTATTAAGCAGGATGCTCGTAAATAAAGAAGGGGTTCCAAAATTCCCGTCTTGGTCCTAGTAGTGCCGTTATTTAGTTTATTATCGATAAGTCACTGGTGAAGTACGCTTTGTTTTGGTGGCTGTGTTGGGTTGTAAGTCCATGTTGAAGATTGAAAAATACATACCATATCGTGTACCTTTGTTGAGGCTGTGTTTGGGTTGTATGTCATGTGAAGATTGAAATAATCTTGCCATATCTGGAGTCCCTTATGTATTGGAAAATATTTACCAACCAGTGGCAACTTCAGTCCAAAAATTCCTCTACTATAGATGACAAAAGGAATTAAATAACCGACAAGTTTGAAGATTAAGACACATGTGCAACAGTTGGGTATCTTTATTGGTAAAACTTTTCGCCTACACAGTAGACTTCTTCAGTCAAATACAAAGGGAAAAGTAGTAATGAAATAAAGATGATGTAATCAATCTATCAACCTTGGTGAAAAAATATTTGAGGTGGTCAGTCACCTCAGCCAGGAGAAGGAGCTTCAGCCCAATGTCAGGAACGATATGAGCTGAAGGCCCCAAGAGAACGATGACCTAATAAAGGCGAAACGTCACATCAGTTAATATATCCAACTGTTACACATGTGTCTTAATCATTCCCCTACTATTGCCTCCCTTCATCCTTTGTTCCACTTTCTTGTGCCACTACTCTCCCTACTTTCTGTTACCACTATTTCTTCTACTTACTACTGCTTCTGCTATCTCCTTTACTACTACTACCACTACTTCCTCTTCTTCCTCTCGTGGTCCCGTCCCTGTCCCCCTCGCCAATATATACTGGCTCCTCAAGCCAGTGGAAGGCCTCGGTTAGACGACCAAAAGCTCTAACTGTGGGTCATCACCTAAGACACGCGTCAGGAAACACTTGTCCTGTTGCCTTACCTAACCTAACCTCACTCTTTCCTGTCAGTGTGGCTTTGTAAATGGTTCAAGGCGGACCGACATGTCGTCGTAAGCTTCTTTCTCCTTCGTGCGGGTTATTTGTGTATAGGTATTTTTATACCAAAATGTTTCACCTACACAGCAGGCTGCTTCAGTCGAGTGCAGAGGAGGCAGCAGAGTTGTAATCAGTGTATTAAGAAGGAGAGATGTGTATCTCTCAGTGTATATACACCGTGATGAGTGTACCTATCAAGTGTATATATACCGAGAAGTGTGCATCTGTGTACAGTATATACACTGAGAGGTGTGTATCTCTCAGTATATATACACTGGTAGTTTACATTAATCAGTATTTTAGTTATTAAAATGTCTTGACCGTGGGAGATCCGGTTGACATGTTGCCTTGATGACCCTCGTGTAGTAGATAGATTATAAACTTCAGTAACCAACCAACCAGTCTTAATGACCCTCGTGTAGTAGATAGACTTGAAACTCCATTAACCAACTACAGTAAAAGAGTAGTTGATCCAGGAACTGCCACGTATCCTGGCTACGTTCCCTAGGTATCTCTCTACCTCCTCTGGGTATCTCTCTACCTCCTTTGGGTACCTCTCTGCCTCCGCTGGGTATCTCTCAACCTCCCTGGCTATCCCTCTACCTTCCCCTGCCCTCGTACTCACCTGACAGGTGGGTACAGTCGACCTCGTGAGCAGCAGCGAGGGAACGAGCCAGCTTGTTGCCGTGACTGTCCACACACCAACATATTAGACCGTTCCTGGAGCACTGACGGGGCTGGTAGAGGCCGTTCTTCTCCTGGCACTGAGGAACGTAGCCCTTCCCCTCACGTTCACTCACCAGCAGCACACGGCGATCAATCTTCACTGCAGGAGGCACGCTGGAACGTTCACACAGAATGTATTTTAATAACAAAATATTGATGAGTTGGGAGTCAGTCACTTGACCTTTTTGGGTTATATAAGTTAATATACATATGTGCATGATAATTATACTTATGTGTGCCTGTGTTTAAATAACCTTACTTACCTGCTTACTTACTTGCTTGCTTACTTAATTACTTGGTTGATGCTTGCTTACTTGTTTTCTTGCTTGCTTTTTTTTACATACTTGCTTGCTTACATAAGAAAGAAGGAACACTGCAACAGGCCTACTGACCCATGTGGAGCAGGTCCATGTCCCCCTCCCGGATTAGACCAATGACCAACCCCCCCGGATTAGCCCAATGACCCACCCAGTCTGGTCATCTCCACTCAAGGATGGAGCACTGCACCAGACCCAGCAGCACAACTAGTCAGTACTAACTCACACCCACACCACAACCCAATCATGTCTTTATCTAACCTATTTTTAAAACTACCACAAAGTTTTTAGCCCAGAATAACTGTACTCGGGAGTTTGTTCCACTCATCCACAACTCTATAAACCAAACCAGTTACTATCCTATATCCTTCCCTGAATCTGAATTTTTCCAACTTAAAACCATTGATGCGAGTCTGTTCTATGCTAGATATTTACAGCACACTATTTACATCCCCTTATATTCCTGTCTTCCATAAAATAACACTCAATCATATCCCCCCTAATTCTACAGACTTTCTAAAGAGAGCTGATTCAGGGCCCCTAGTCTGAATCCTCATAGGGAATGTTATCTGATACATGGACATCTTTGTCATCCACCTCTGTATCTTTTCCATAGCTTTTATCCAATCTGTAATACGGGTGACCAAAACTGTGCAGCATAGTCTAAAAGAGGCTAACCAAGGATAATATAGAGTTGAAGAACAACAGAGGACTTCTAATATTTATATTTCTAGATAAGGCAGCCAAGAATTCGTTAGCTTATTGCGAACACAATGCACTATTACCTGGAGTTTACCTGGAGAGAGTTCCGGGGGTCAAAACGCCCCCGCGTGCCCGGTCTGAGACCAGGCCCCAGGTGGATCAGACCTGATCAACCAGCTGTTGCTGCTGGGCTGCACTCAAACCAACAACGAGCTACAGCCCGGCTGATCCTAACTGACTTCTAGGTTGCTTGACAGTGCAGCTGAAGAACTGCCAGGTCTGTTGGAATCCCCCTTATGTGTGCTGGGAGGCCAGTTGAACATCCTCGGCCCACTGACACATATTGTATGGTCTCTTTTAACGTGCTATTGCCACCCCTGCTTTGAATGGGGTGTAAGGTGCATCGACTGCCAAGTCTTATTTGCATTCGTAATGAGTGAGTTCGTGTGCAAGTATCGGTACTAGTCCCTCAAGATTTTCCAGGTGTATATAATCATGTATCACTCCCTCCTTTGCTTCCAGGGAATACAGTTTAGGAACCTCAAGCGCTCCCAATAATTGAGGTGTACTATCTCCGTTAATGCTCGCCCGTGAAAGTTCTCTGTACATTTTCTAGGTCGGGCGGAAATTTCAACCCTGCCTTGAAAGTGCTGTAAATTGTGCAGCAATATCCAGCCTAGATAGAACAAGTGACCTGAAGAGTGTCATCATGGCTTGGCTCCCTAGTTTTTGAAGGTTCCATTATCCAACCTGTCATTTTTCTAGCAGCTGCGATTGATAACAAGTTATGGACCTAAGGTGAGAACCTCCGACATGATCACTCTCTACCCAGTCTTTGAACGATGGTGTTTCGCACTATTATGGAGGCCAGAATTTTATTTTTACTCTGATGACGATTTAATTTCCTCATGCTAACCATATCTGATAATTGAAATTATTCACACTCGTGAAACAACAAATTGGTTTACTGCAGCCCACTGTAAAGATTTGTTTGATGTCTTCCTGGATCTTTGCAGTGTCCTGCATGGAAGACACTGTCATGCAGTATTCGGTGTCAACTGTCAAAGGAAGACACGGTGCTGTGGCCTGACAACCTTGTCTATGTCGGATATAGATGTATGAACAAGATGGGAGCAAGTACTGTGCCTTGTGGAACAGAGCTTTTCCCGAAGCTGCCTCGATTACTCTGTTGACGACTACTCTCTGGTTCTGTAGTGAGGAAATTAAAGATCCATCCGACCCGAACATTTTTCCTGTTTTTCCTTTCAACGCATTTTGTGCGCTATTACGCCATGGTCACCCATTTCCTCGGATAAGATTCTGGCTAACCAGAACTCTAAATCCTTTTCGCAATCAGTAGTATAAAGATCTCCATTAATAGTTTATATGTGTAATGTTTATTTAACTGTTCCAACAAAATTAAACTGCATCTGCCACTATCACCGACCAATGCATCAGTCAATTTCAAATCATCCTGGAGTGCTCTAATGTCCTCATTAGAAGAATGGACGTCTTATATTGTGTCCATCAGTCAAATTTGCTAAGGTCCGCTATATATTCCCTCAATCTATGTCTATACTGTAAATTTGAACAACAACTGGCCCAACACAGACTCCCTGAGAAACCGCTTGTGACGTGCCCCATTCTGATTTCTTCCCATTTATGCAAACACTCTTCTGTCTCTTTGTCAGCCATGCCCTACCCAGAAAAAAATTTCTCCTTCCTATCCATGTCCCTTAAGATTCCTCATAACCACCTGGTGTGGAACACTATCGAAAGCCTTACTGAAGACCATATACACAAAACAAATACATAACCATGATTTACCTCCTTCAAATACTTATATGAAAAAAGTTAGTAAAATTCGAAAGACATGAACGCCCCTTTGTAAAACCGTGTTGAGATTGCATTAATACAATCTGTGCCTGTCAAGATGTGCTACGACATTGCTTCAGTCAATTATGTGATTCCAAAAATTTTCCGACTATGAGGAAAGGCGATATTGTCTACAAGTACGAAGCCAAAGGACCTTTCACCTGCCTAGTAAATAGGATATCATTTGGCCATTTTACCCATTTAACCGGCACTATGCCAGTTTTGTAGTGATATATAAAAAGATAAGCCAAAGGTATGCTAAGTTCACTCTTTACAATTCCTTTAACACCCTTACAAACAGTATCCACAAGGGTCCTGGGGAATTGTTAGTGGTTTTTAAGTTTTCTCTAAATTGTCTGAGGACCATGAACTATTACTGCAATCGTACAAAGTTTTATAATCATCCAGTACACATAATCTATTATTTAAGGAATAACGCAAGTATTTTCCTGGGTAAAACTTTCGGTGCTTTTGATAGCTTACATGCTTGCTTACAAGCTTTGCTTTATTGCTTGCTTACTTAACTTGCTTACTTACTTACGTACTAGTTCCACGTTATCACACACACACACACTGTTGCGCTATTTGCTTGGGCGCAGAACTGGTCAACTGGCTCCAGCACAGCCCTGAACACAGTTCCGGATGTTCCTTGGATAAGAATATACCAACTCCGAAGTTTGAAGCCATCGGGAGAGTCGCTCTCAAGTTATTAAGGGAGAACCTTGATAACTTGAGATACCTTGTAAACTAATATAAAACGATATACGTAGTATATTTCCATTCCCACATGGGGATACCTTAACGAATATCGGTACACTCCCTTTTCCTTAGAATATCTTTGTAAATAATTAACTGTATACCTTCTTCGATACCCTTCCTTGGTGTAAACCTTGAAAACGAATATCAGTATAAATTCTTATGGATACCATGAATCCCAAAGATAAGCTTAAAGGTGCAATCCATGGGATGCCTTTTGAAACCGAATAATAGTTATCCAACTATCTTTGATAAACCCATGTAAACGACTATCGAAATATCCCTATTCTTGAGATACCTTTTAAACGATATCGTATCCTCACTCCCTGGGTTACCATATAAACGAATATAAGTATCCCCCTTTTCTAGGAGTCCTCCTTGTAAACAAAATTACTAGTTTCCCTCTTCCATGGGATCCTTTAAAACGAATATAGGAAACCCCTTTCTTATGGTATACTTGTAAACGACTACGTATAAACACTTTCTTGGGATACCTTTTAAAACGAATATAAATATCATTCTTCATGGTATACCATGTAAACGACAATTGGAATACCCCTGTATTTGGGATACCTTTAAACGAATAATAATACAATAAAGATTATCCATCTGAAAAAAGGAAATAAGCATGTTCTAACAGCCACAAGCAACCAGTGGATGGTGGTGGTCTAGTTTATTGTGTACTCATATCCATCCTTGGCTGGAATGCTAGTTTATTGTGTACCTCATATCCATCCAGTGATGGTGGGAGGCTAGTTTATTGTGTAACCTTGAATCCATCCTTTGAATGTGTAGAGCTATTATTGTGTTACCACAAATCCATCCTGTGGAAGGAAGTGGCTAGTTATGTGTACCTCAAATCCATCCTGTGGAATGGTAGTGGCTTAGTTATTATTGCGTACCTCATATCCAACCTGTGGATGGTGGTGGCTAGTATATTGTGTACCTCAATCCATCCAGTGGATGGTAGTGCTAGTTTATTGTTTACCTCAAAACCATCCTGTTGTGATGGTAAGGCTAGTATTATAGAGTACCTCATATCCATCCTGTGGATGGTGGTGGCTAGTTTATTTGTACCTCCATATCCATCCTTGGGATGTTAGTGCTAGATTATTATTGTACCTCATATCCAACTGTGGATTGGAAGTGGCTATTTATTGTTTACCACATATCCATCCTGTTGCATGGTATTGGCTTGGTTATTGGTACCTCAAATCCAACCTGTGGGAAGGTGTGTCTATATTATTGTGTACCTCATATTCACCTGTGGATGTGGTGGCCTAGTTTAATTTTACCCTCATATACATCCTGAGATGGTAGCGCTAGTTTATTGTGTAACACATATCCATCCTGAGGAAGGAGGCACAAGAACATATGGATACACAAAAGGCCTGGGAAGTAGGCCTCAAAAAGGGTTAACAGGAGTACATCTGATGTTTTTAAAAAGATACGAGAGTTAGAAAACAAAATTTTTAGCATCGATTCTCCGTGGTTTCTCGTGAACTTCAGTTACCTCGTAATGGGACGTGAATTCCCTTTACAGTAACCCGCATTCCGGATCCACCCCTGAGCCGCCAAACCGCTTCCGAAATCCACACACACAAAAACGTTAAGACCTCAACTAAATCTCACAAATCCACAAAACGGCAAGGCTGGAAGTGTCCTAACCAACAAATCTAAATTCGAGGGTGGAATGGGCCTGCGAGGAGCCACTGAGGCGAGTGAAAACAACTGGATGCTGGAACCACAGTAAGAACTTATCCCCATCCCACATACTCTCTGTATATTTCTCTTGCTCCGAGTAATCTTACACTTTTATAACCTATTTTATTTTTGCCCCGTAATGCTCATTCATGATTAAACGCCGCGTAAGATGCAAATACGGAACTACTAGACTAGTCAGAGTAAAAGAAAAATAACAGTATTGCATAATAACAGTGTTTCAAAACAGTTCACAAGTAACAAGCCACTTACCTAGAAGAACTTAATATATATAAAAATATAATATATATATATATATATATATATAAATATATTATATATAAATATATATATATATATATATATATATATAAATTATACATATATATATATATAAATATATATATATATATGAAATATATATATATAATATAAATATATATATATAAAATATCATTATATATATTACATAAGGCTAGGGGATGAAATGTGAGGACACACTGGTAGGCTAGAAGACCCCCTTAGAGACAAGGGGATTTACTAGTAACGAGGGTAGAGGACTCAGTATCAGGTTAGGGGACACACTTATAGAGTCAAGGGGGGCTTCCCTTTGGCTCTAGGGAGAAGGACTCACCTGTGAGATTGACAGGTTGGACACAGTGCTGACCACAGATGTCTGATATACAACACTTCTGTGTGGAGGGACACTGGAGGTCGTGGAGACAGGAGGCTCCACACCTCATTTCCTCCTCCTCGCCTCCAACACCCACTAGAGAGCTTCCACCTTCCAGTGGGCACTGTCCAGGCTTCTCCAGTTCCTCCACTGCAGCGCAGCATACACCGTAGTCCTGACCTGCAGGGGTCAAAGGTCAGATAATGTACAACTGTGAAAACAGGGCGAAAAGTAGCTGATCTGCAGGGGTCAAGGGTCTGATAATGCAAAATTGCGACTACAGGGCGAAAAGTCGCGATTACAAACGTCCTTGTTATTAGACGTCCACGACGTTTCGCTCGTGTGTAGTGAACGTCGAAACGTCGACGTGGAACACGAAATATCATGTACCTCTAATAATAAGGGCTCTGGTTTTCTTCTTTTGCTGTATAATTTTCCGGGTTTAGCGCTTCCCCCTTGATTATAATAATAATAATCTGGTTTTCTTCGGGTCATTTTTTTCAACAAGGTCAAAGTTGCAAGGTGTAAGGTCAGATGGTCAGATAAACTGAACTTCTGAAGAATCACCTTAATCTAGTCTTAGAACTGTTTGTGTCCTCTCTCTCTCTCTCTCTCTCTCTCTCTCTCTCTCTCTCTCTCTCTCTCTCTATATACATTTATATATATATATATATATATATATATATAAATATATATAATATATATATAATATATATATATATATATATATATATATATATATAAATTATATATATATATATAACAAGTCGGGCCGTCTCCCACCGAGGCAGGGTGACACAAAAAGAAAGAAAATACTTTCATCATCATTCAACACTTTCACCTCACTCACACATAATCACTGTTTTTGCAGAGGTGCTCAGAACACAACAGTTTAGAAGCATATACGTATAAAGATACACAATATATCCCTCCAAACTGCCAATATCTCAAACCTCTCCTTTAAAGTGCAGACATTGTACTTCCCATTTCCAGGACTCAAGTCCGGTTATATAAAATAACCGGTTTCCCTGAATCCCTTCACTAAATATTACCCTGCTCACACTCCAACAGCTCGTCAGGTCCCAAATACCATTCGTCTCCATTCACTCCTATCAAACACGCTCACGCACGCTTGCTGGAAGTCCAAGCCCCTCGCCCACAAAACCTCCTTTACCCGATAGACCTTCATCTACACAGAAGTAGATAATTCTCAGCAGATAGCTTTAGTTTGGACTTCCGGCTACTCTGCTGTCTGTCTTTTCCTCTCTCTCCCTCTCTCTCTCTCTCTCTCTCTCTCTCCTCTCTCTCTCCTCTCTCTCTCTCTCTCTCTCTCTCTCTCTCTGAGAGAGCAGCATCAGAGGCTGGATGCTGCAACATTACTTCAATAATAAAAGACATATAATTTACCAGTGAAGGATAACACCAGCTCACATCCACTATACTTTTAGCACCCCACTCTTGTGTTGGTGGGGGAGTGGGGGAGGGAATGGAAGAGGAGAGTTGGGGAGAGGGAGGGAATGCAAGAGGGGAGTGGGGGAGGAGAGGATAGACGAGAGGCCAAGCTAGAACAGGATAAGTTGCTGATGTGATTTGGGATAGGAAGGGATGGAGGAGGCATAGTGAGAGAGAATTTAAGAGTGAGAGAGATGGAGGAGGCATAGTGACAGGGAATAATTAATAGACTGAGAGTGTGTATGACACTAGTGTCCTGAACTTACCTCTAGTAACTTGACACTTGTAAAGTGTGGGGCACTGAGGCGTGCCAGGGTCAGTGCCACACAGGAAGGGTCGCTGCTTACTGTCGTCCAACATGAGAGGATCTCCCATGGCACACAGTGTTGATAAACTCCGAGGCTGTTTACCTGTGGTGGTAGATGACTGTTAGTGATGGTGGTAGATGACTGTTAGTGATGGTGGTAGATCACTGTTAGTGATGGTGGTAGATGACTGTTAGTGATGGTGGTAGATCACTGTTAGTGATGGTGGTAGATCACTGTTAGTGATGGTGGTAGATGACTGTTAGTGATGGTGGTAGATAACTGTTAGTGATGGTGGTAGATCACTGTTAGTGATGGTGGTAGATCACTGTTAGTGATAATGGTAGATCACTGTTAGTGATGGTGGTAGATGACTGTTAGTGATGGTGGTAGATGACTGTTAGTGATAATGGTAGATCACTGTTAGTGATGGTGGTAGATGACTGTTAGTGATGGTGGTAGATGACTGTTAGTGATGGTGGTAGATCACTGTTAGTGATGGTGGTAGATCACTGTTAGTGATGGTGGTAGATGACTGTTAGTGATGGTGGTAGATGACTGTTAGTGATAATGGTAGATCACTGTTAGTGATGGTGGTAGATGACTGTTAGTGATAATGGTAGATCACTGTTAGTGATGGTGGTAGATGACTGCTAGTGATGGTGGTAGATGACTGTTAATGATGGTGGTAGATGACTGTTAATGATGGTGGTGATGGTGGTACATCACTGTTACTGATGGTGGCAGATCACTGATAGTGATGGTGGTAGATGACTGTTAGTGATGGTGGTAGATGACTGTTAGTGATGGTGGTAGATGACTGTTAGTGATGGTGGTAGATGACTGTTAATGATGGTGGTGATGGTGGTAGATCACTGTTACTGATGGTGGCGATGGTGGTAGATCACTGTTAGTGATGGTGGTAGATCACTGTTAGTGATGGTGGTAGATGACTGTTAGTGATGGTGGTAGATGACTGTTAGTGATGGTGGTAGATGACTGTTAGTGTTGGTGGTAGATGACTGTTAGTGATGGTGGTAGATTACTGTTAGTGATGGTGGTAGATGACTGTTAGTGATAATGGTAGATCACTGTTAGTGATGGTGGTAGATGACTGCTAGTGATGGTGGTAGATGACTGTTAATGATGGTGGTGATGGTGGTACATCACTGTTACTGATGGTGGCAGATCACTGTTAGTGATGGTGGTAGATGACTGTTAGTGATGGTGGTAGATGACTGTTAATGATGGTGGTGATGGTGGTAGATCACTGTTACTGATGGTGGCGATGGTGGTAGATCACTGTTAGTGATGGTGGTAGATCACTGTTAGTGATGGTGGTAGATGACTGTTAGTGATGGTGGTAGATGACTGTTAGTGATGGTGGTAGATGACTGTTAGTGTTGGTGGTAGATGACTGTTAGTGATGGTGGTAGATCACTGTTAGTGATGGTGGTAGATGACTGTTAGTGATGGTGGTAGATCACTGTTAGTGATGGTGGTAGATGACTGTTAGTGATGGTGGTAGATCACTGTTAGTGATGGTGGTAGATGACTGTTAGTGATAATGGTAGATGACTGTTAGTGATGGTGGTAGATGACTGTTAATGATGGTGGTGATGGTGGTAGATCACTGTTACTGATGGTGGCGATGGTGGTAGATCACTGTTAGTGATGGTGGTAGATCACTGTTAGTGATGGTGGTAGGTCACTGTTAGTTATGGTGGTGATGGTGGTAGATCACTGTTAGTGATGGTGGTAGATCACTGTTAGTGATGGTGGTGATGGTGGTAGATCACTGTTAGTGATGGTGGTGATGGTGGTAGATCACTGTTAGTGATGGTGGTGATGGTGGTAGATCACTGTTAGTGATGGTGGTGATGGTGGTACATCAACGTTAGTGATGGTGGTGATGGTGGAAGATCACTGTTAGTGATGGTGGTGATGGTGGTAGATCACTGTTAGTGATGGTGGTGATGGTGGTAGATCACTGTTAGTGATGGTGGTGATGGTGGTAGATCACTGTTAGTGATGGTGGTGATGGTGGTAGATCACTGTTAGTGATGGCGGTGATGGTGGTAGATCAATGTTAGTGATGGTGGTAGATCACTGTTAATGATGGTGGTAGATCACTGTTAGTGATGGTGGTGATGGTGGTAGATCACTGTTAATGATGGTGGTGATGGTGGTAGATCACTGTTAGTGATGGTGGTGATGGTGGTAGATCACTGTTAGTGATGGTGGTGATGGTGGTAGATCACTGTTAGTGATGGTGGTGATGGTGGTAGATCACTGTTAGAGATGGTGGTGATGGTGGTAGATCACTGTTAGTGATGGTGGTGATGGTGGTAGATCAATGTTAGTGATGGTGATGGTGGTAGATCACTGTTAGTGATGGTGGTGATGGTGGTAGATCAGTTAGTGATGGTGGTGATGGTGGTAGATCACTGTTAGTGATGGTGGTGATGGTGGTAGATCAATGTTAGTGATGGTGGTAGATCACTGTTAGTGATGGTGGTGATTGTGGTAGATCAGTTAGTGATGGTGGTGATGGTGGTAGATCAGTTAGTGATGGTGGTGATGGTGGTAGATCACTGTTAGTGATGGTGGTGATGGTGGTGATGGTGGTAGATCACTGTTAGTGATGGTGGTGATGGCGGTAGATCAGTTAGTGATGGTGGTGATGGTGGTAGATCACTGTTAGTGATGGTGGTGATGGTGGTAGATCACTGTTAGTGATGGTGGTGATGGTGGTAGATCAGTTAGTGATGGTGGTGATGGTGGTAGATCACTGTTAGTGATGGTGGTGATGGTGGTAGATCACTGTTAGTGATGGTGGTAGATCACTGTTAGTGATGGTGGTGATGGTGGTAGATCAATGTTAGTGATGGTGGTGATGGTGGTAGATCACTGTTAGTGATGGTGGTGATGGTGGTATATCACTGTTAGTGATGGTGGTGATGGTGGTAGATCACTGTTAGTGATGGTGGTGATGGTGGTAGATCAGTTAGTGATGGTGGTGATGGTGGTAGATCGCTGTTAGTGATGGTGGTGATGGTGGTAGATCACTGTTAGTGATGGTGGTGATGGTGGTAGATCAGTTAGTGATGGTGGTGATGGTGGTAGATCACTGTTAGTGATGGTGGTGATGGTGGTAGATCACTGTTAGTGATGGTGGTAGATCACTGTTAGTGATGGTGGTGATGGTGGTAGATCACTGTTAGTGATGGTGGTGATGGTGGTAGATCAGTTAGTGATGGTGGTAGATCACTGTTAGTGATGGTGGTAGATCAATGTTAGTGATGGTGGTGATGGTGGTAGATCAATGTTAGTGATGGTGATGATGGTGGTAGATCAATGTTAGTGATTGTGGTGACAGTGAAGATGGTGGTAGTGGTAACAGTGGTAATAGTGGTGATTGTGGTTGTTAACCACAATCACCACCACAACAAACATTCTTCAAGAATTTATAATTAAAATCTGAGCACTAATAAAAATTAACCAAATAATAGATAATACCAATAGAAAATAATCTATTTCGGATCACCAAAAAATAGATAGATCCTAAAAGTACTATAGACAATTTATTTACCAAAAAAATAGATATAATAAAACTTGTCCAGTTTACAGAAATAATTTTTTTGAGGATTTAATTAATTAGAAACAAAATTACTGGTTAATTATATATAATAATTTGTGAGTTAAAAATAAAAACAGAAAGATAAGATAATGTAAATATTGTGGTATTATTATTATTATTATTATTATTATTATTATTATTATTATTATTATTATTATTACTGTCATGATTATTATTATTATTATTATTATTATTATTATTATTATTATTACTATTATTATTATTATTATTATTACTGTCATGATTATTATTATTATTATTATTATTATTATTATTATTATTATTATTATTACTGTCATGATTATTATTATTATTATTATTATTATTATTATTATTATTGTTGTTGTTATTACTATTATTATTATTATTATTATTATTATTATTATTATTATTATTATTATTATTACTGTCATGATTATTATTATTATTATTATTATTATTATTATTATTATTATTATTATTATTATTATTATTATTATTGTTATTACTATTATTATTATTATTATTATTATGTCATGATTATTATTATTATTATTATTATTATTATTATTATTATTATTATTATATATTATTATTGTTGTTATTACTATTATTATTATTATTATTATTATTATTATTATTATTATGATTATTATTATTATCATTATTATTATTATTACTGTCGTAATTATTATTATTATTAGTTCATAACTCACTTTTTATTACGCATTAAGAAGAATTTATTATATAATAAACGGTGTGAGTTATTCTCTGACTGCTGGAGGCTCCATCCTACCTCCGCCAGTGGTAGATATGGAATTCACATATAACTAAGAGTAAAAGCGAGGGTGGGCAGTGTGACTCACAGGTTGGCAGGGGTGGGCAGGGTTCAGTCGTACAGGGAATCTCCTCCAGGATACAGGCAGTGTCACCTGGGCAGGTCACACCACGGCACGGGTCACGGCACTCACACAGTGGACAACCCTCACTGTCCAGTTCAAACTCGTAGGGACATAACATGCGGCACTGGTACCCGGCGCAGGGCTTGGGAGCTGCAACACAACATATATATATATATTATATATATATATATATATATATATATATATATATATATATATATATATATATATATATATATATATATATAGAAAGAGAGAAGAGAGAGAGAGAGAGAGAGAGAGAGAGAGGAGAGAGAGAAGAGAGAGAGAGAGAGAGAGAGGAGAGAGAGAGAGAGGAGAGAGAGAGAGAGAGAGAGAGAGAGAGAGAGATTTTTATTTTAATTTTGAATGGTGTGATAAATGGTTTTGAAAACCGACAAGTTGAAGATTGAGACACTTATGCAACATACGGGAATCTTTATTGAAGAAATGTTTCGCCACACAGTGGCTTCATCAGTCCAATACAAAGCAGGAAGGTATAAGGTGAGGAGAAGTTTGAGGAAATTAGTCCCTCAGCCTGGAATCAATGTGTTCAGTCCATCACTCTTGCAGAAAGTACAGCATGGGGTCGTAGACGTGGCTTATGTACTGTAGTGAGGTGAGTGGAAGCAGGAGGAGGCGGGATCACAGTGGAACCATCCACTAGTGTAAGTAGGAGGAGGCGGGATCACAGTGGAACAATCCACTAGTGTAAGTAGGAGGAGGCGGGATCACAGTGGAACCATCCACTAGTGTAAGTAGGTCTTCGTCCAAAGGTTGGACAAGTGTTGAAAACTTCATTGTATCAAGATTCCATGATGTTGCAGTGTCTGACAGATGTCAGACACTGCAACAGATGTCAGATACTTCACATCATCTGCAAACAGGGACACTTCTGAGTCTATCCCTTCCATCGTGTCATTCACATATACCAGAACCATCACTGTTCCTAGGACTGACCCCTGTGGGACCCCGCTTGTCACAGGTGCCCACTCTGACACCTCGTCATGTACCATGACTCGTTGTTGCCTCCCTGTCAGGTATTCTCTGATCCATTGCAGTGCCTTTCCTGTTATATGTGCCTGATCCTCTAGCTTTTCCACTACTAAAGAGTGAGGAACTGTGTCGAAGGCCTTGTTACAGTCCAAGAAAATGCAATCTACCCACCCATCTCTCTCTTGTCTTACTTCCGTTACCTTGTCATAAAACTCAAGTAGGTTTGTGACAAAGGATTTGCCTTCCATGAATCCGTGCTGGTTGTCGTTTATAAGCTTGTTCTGTTCTAGGTGTTCCACCATTCTCCTCCTGATAATCTTCTCCATGATTTACATACTATACACATCAGTGACACTGGTGTGTAGTTTATTGCCTCGTGTCTGTTTCCTTTCTTAAAAATGGGGACTACATTTACTGTCTTCCATACCTCAGGTAGTTGCCCAGTTTAAATGGATGTGTTGAGAAGTGTTGTTAGTGGCATGCACAGCGTCTCTTGTCCCTCTCTAAGGACTCATGGAGAGATGTTGTCCGATCCCACCGCCTTTGAGGTATCAAGGTCACTTAACAGCTTCTTCACTTCCTCCTTGGTTGTGTGTATTTCATCCAACACTTGTTGGTATATCCCTTTTTGGTGTACCCCACTGTTCTGTCTTCCCAGAGTCCTTTCTGTTTCCACTTTAAATACTTCCTTAAATCTCATGTTAAGCTCCTCATGCACTTCTTGGTCGTTTCTTGTGAGTTCCCCACCTTCTTTCCTCAGCCTTTACAACAGTTTCGGGTCAGACTTGACTTTCGATACTATGTCGTTTTCGTACTGTCGCTGGGCCTCCCTCTTTACCTGTGTATACTCTTTTCTGGCTCTTCGAATAATCTCTTTATTTTCCTGGATCCTTTGTCTTCTGTACTTTTTCCATTCTCCAGTGCACTTAGTATTTGCCTCCCTACACCTTCGGGTAAACAAAGGGCTTCTTCTGGTCTTCCCATTATTTCTGTTGCCCTTGGGAAGAAACCTTTCCTCTGCCTCCTTGCATTTTGTTGTTACGTAGTCCATCATTTTGTTTACTGATTTTCCTAAAAATCCTCTTTCCCACTGATCCTCCAGCATGAAGTTCCTCATACCTGTGTAGTCCTCCCTTTTGTCGTTGTGTGTGTGTGTGTGTGTGTGTGTGTGTGTGTGTGTGTGTGTGTGTGTGTGTGTGTGTGTGTGTGTGTGTGTGTGTGTGTGTGTGTGAGTGTGTGTGTGTGTGTGCGTGTGTGTGTGTGTGTGTGTGTGTGTACTCACCTAGTTGTACTCACCTAGTTGAGGTTGCGGGGTCGAGTCCGAGCTCCTGTGTGTTGTGTTTTGGTTTTGGGGTGTTGTGTGTGTTGTGTGTGTTGGTGTGTGTGTGGTGTGTGTGT
>NC_069477.1:7699286-7737631 GCF_026875155.1 Cherax quadricarinatus | reverse complement strand
TGAGTTTGGAAATGGGAAGTACAATGCCTGCACTTTAAAGGAGGGGTTTGGGGTATTGGCAGTTTGGAGGGATATGTTGTGTTCTTTATATGGTATGTTTAATGTTGTTTTGAGCACCTCTGCAAAAACAGTGATAATGTGGAGTGTGGTGAAAGTGTTGAATGATTGATAAAAGTACTTTCTTTTTGGGGATTTTCTTTCTTTTTTGGGTCACCCTGCCTCGGTGGGAGACGGCCGACTTGTTGAAAAAAAAAAAAAAATATATATATATATATTATATATATATATATATATATATTATATATTTTATATATATATATTATATATATATATATATTTTATTTTATATATATATATACAGTGGACCCCCGGTTAACGATTTTAATCCGTGCAAGAGGATAATTGTTATGCGAAATAATCGTTATGCGAATGAATTTTCCCCATAAGAAAATAATGGAAATAAAATTAATCCGTGCAAGACGCCCAAAGTATGAAAAAATTTTTTTTTTACCACATGAAATGTTAATTTTAATACACACAAACTGAAAAAGGCATGCACAATTAAATGACACAAATTTTATTAAAGATCTGGTGATGATTGAGGGGATGGGAGGGGGGGAGAGCATTATCTTTTACTGTTTAGAAGGGGAATCCCCTTCCATTAGGACTTGAGGTAGTAAGTCCTTTTCTGGGGTTATTCCCTTCTTTTTTTAATGCCACTGGGCCAGCTTCAGAGTCACTGGACTTCTTTCGCACAAGATATCTGCCCATAGTGGCCTGTACCTCTCGTTCCTTTATGACTTGCTTAAAGTGTTTCACAACATTGTCGTGTAATAATCACCAGCACGGCTTGCAATAGCTGTGTGAGGGTGATTTTCATCCATGAAGGTTTGCACTTCAAGCCACTTAGCACAGATTTCCTTTATCTTTGTAGTAGGCAACTTCTTCAATTTCTCTCTCCCTCCTCTGAACCAGTTTTCCCCAGGTCTGGCCTCTTGCTCTTGAAGTTGATCTATCAGCTCATCAGTGGTTAGTTCTTCTTGGTCCTCCTCCACCAACTCTTCACATCCTCCCACTAACCTCCAACCCCAAGGACTTTCCCAATGCCACAATGGATTCCTCAACTGGAACAGGATTCTCAGGGTTAGCCTAAAAACCCCTTCAAATCCCTTTTGTCTACACATTCTGGCCACAGTTTCTTCCAAGCAGAGTTCAAGGTCCTCTTAGTCACTTCCTCCCAAGCCTTACCTAAAAGGGTTTTACACAATTGAGGATATTAATGATCTCTCCAAAAACTCTCTTAGAGTCAGTTGAGTTTCTGAGGTCATTACAAAGCACCTTTCAAACAGAGCTTTTGTGTACAGTTTTTGAATTGAAATAACCTGCTGGTCCATGGGCTGCAGGAGAGGAGTGGTATTAGGAAAGGAAAAAAAACTTCACCTTAATGAAGCTCATGTCCCATAAAGTCGCTCTGCCACGTCTGTAGGATGACCAGGGGCATTGTCTAACACCAGGAGGCCCCTTAAGTTCTAATTTCTTTTCAGTTAGGTAATTTTTCACATTGGGGCAAATGCATGGTGTAACCCGTTATAGAAAAATTCCCTAGTGACCCCTGCCTTACTGTTTGCCCTCCACAGCACACACAAATTATCCTTGAGGACATTCTTTTGCCTGAACGCTCTGGGAGTTTCAGAGTGGGTTTCACTAATAAGGCTTCACTTTGCAATCCCCCAGTAGCATTGGCACACATCAACAAAGTAAGCCTGTCTTTCATAGGCTTATGTCCTGGGAGTGCCTTTTCCTCCTGAGTAATGTAGGTCCTGCTTGGCATTTTTCTTCCAGAACAGGCCTGTTTCATCACAATTAAACACTTGTTCAGGTTTCAGTCCTTCAGTTTCTATGTACTCCTTGAATTTCCCGCACAATATTTTTCAGCCGCTTTGTGGTCCGAACTGGCGCCTCACCATGCCTTATCACACTATGGATGCCACTACGCTTCTTAAATCTCTCAAACCAACCTTTGCTTGGCCTTAAATTCACTCACATTCACTAGTTGCGGCATTTTTTAATTAAATCCTCATGCAACTTCCTAGCCTTTTCACAATATGATCGCTTGAGAGATGCTATCTCCTGCTAGCTGTTTTTCATTTATCCACACCAATAAGAGTCTCTCAACATCTTCCATCACTTGCGATCTTTGTTTCGAAAACCACAGTTGAACCTTTGGCAAGAACAGCTTCCTTGATTGTCTTTCTGGTGCCCACAATAGTAGCGATGGTTGATTGGGGTTTCTTGTACAGCTTGACTAGGTCGGCTATACGCACTCCACTTTCATTTCTTATCAATTATCTCTTTCTTCATTTCTATAGTAATTCTTACCTTTGAGGTGTAGGGTTGGCACTAGAAGCTTTCTTGGGGGCCCATGGTCACTTATTTTCCAGAAACGCACCGAAAATACTGTAATAATACGAAAATATTCCGAGTGTATGCTTGGATGTTTACCGCGGAGGGCTGGCTGGTAAAAAATGGGACGGCCGGCACATGTGGGCTGGCTGAGGGCACATTGGACGCGTCTCGGACGAAAATCGGTAAGCGGGTTTTTAATCGGTATGCGCGGCAAAAATTTTGCGATAAAAGTAATTTCGGTATGCGGAAAAATCGCTATGTGATGCCATCGTTATGCGGGGGGTCCACTGTATATATATATATATTATATATATATATTTTATATATATTATATATATATATATTATACAGGGGACCCCGATAACGATGGCATCACATAGCGATTATTTCGCATACCGCTTACTTTAATCGCAAAATTTTCCCGCGCATACCGATTAAAACCCGCTCACCGTTTTTGCGTCCGAGACGCGTCCAATGTGCCGCCCTCAGCCAGCCTCACATGTGCCGCCCTTTCCCCATTGTTTACCGCCACCCTCCGCGGTAACATCCAAGCATACACTCGGAATATTTCGTATTATTACAGTGTTTTCGGTGCTGTTTCTGGAAATAAGTGACCATGGGCCCCAAGAAAGCTTTTTAGTGCCAAACCGTACACCAATAAGGGTAAGAATTCCCATTGAAATGAAGAAAGAGATCATTGATAAGTATGAAAGTGGAGTGCGTTTCGCCCGACCTAGTCAAGTTGTAAAAGAAACCCCAATCAACCATCGCTATATTGTGGGGCACCAAAAAGACAATCAAGGAAGCTGTTTTGCCAAAGGTTTAACTGTGTTTTCGAAAAAAAAGATCGCAAGTGAGGAAGAGGGTGAGAGACTCTTTTGGTGTGGTAAATGAAAAACAGCTAGCAGGAGATAGGTCTCTCAAGCGATCATATGTGAAAAGGCTAGGAAGTTGCATGAGGATTTAATTAAAAAAATGCCTGCAAACTAGTGTGATGTGAGTGAATTTAAGGCCAGCAAAGGTTGGTTTGAGGTTTTAAGAAGCGTAGTGGCATCCATAGTGTGATAAGCATGGTGAGGCTGCCAGTTCGGACCACAAAGCGGCTGAAAAATATGTGCAGGAATTCAAGGAGTACATAGAAACTGAAGGACTGAAACTGAACAAGTGTTTAATTGTGATGAAACAGGCCTGTTCTGGAAAAAATGCAAGCAGGACCAAACATTACTCAGGAGGAAAAGGCACTCCCAGGACATAAGCCTATGAAAGACAGGCTTACTCTTCTCATGTGTGCCCAATGCTATGGTGATTGCAAAGTGAAGCCTTTATTAGTGTATCACTCTGAAACCCCCAGAGCGTTCAGGCAAAAAGAATGTCCTCAAGGTAATTTGGTGTGCTGTGGAGGGCAAACAGTAAGGCATGGGTCACTGGGGGAATTTTTCTATAACTGGTTACACCATGCATTTGCCCCCAATGTGAAAGATTACCTAACTGAAAAGAAATTAGAATTTAAGTGCCTCCTGGTGTTAGACAATCCCCCTGGTCATCCTACAGACGTGGCAGAGCGACTTTATGGGGACATGAGCTTCTTTAAAGGGTTTTGAAGTTTTTGCCTCCTAATCCACCCCTCTCCTGCAGCCCATGGACCCGCAGGTTATTTCCAACTTCAAGAAACTGTACACAAAAGCTCTGTTTGAAAGGTGCTTTGTAATGACCTCAGAAAAATCAACTGACTCTAAGAGAGTTTTGGGGAGATCACTTTAATATCCCCAATTGTGTAAACCTTATAGGTAAGGCTTGGGAGGAAGTGACTAAGAGGACCTTGAACTCTGCTTGGAAAAAACTGTGGCCAGAATGTGTAGACAAAAGGGATTTTGAAGGGTTTGAGGCTAACCCTGAGGAATCCTGTGCCAGTTGAGGAATCCATTGTGGCATTTGGGAAAGTCCTTGGGGTTGGAGGTTAGTGGGGAGGATGTGGAAGAGTTGGTGGAGGAGGACAATGAAGAACTAACACTGATGAGCTGATAGATCAACTTCAAGAGCAAGAGGCCCGACCTGGGGAAACTGGTTCAGAGGAGGGGAGAGAGAAAAAGAAAAAGTTGCCCACTACAAAGATAAAGGAAATCTGTGCAAAGTGGCTGAAGTGCAAACCTTTTATGGATGAAATCACCTCACACAGCTATTGCAAGCCGTGTTGGCAACCTGTACACTGACAATGTTGTGAACACTTTAGGGAAAATGATAAAGGAACGAGAGGTACAGGCCACTATGGACAGATATCTTGTGCGAAAGAAGTCCAGTGATCTGAAGCTGGCCCTAGTGGCATTAAAAGAAGAAGGGAAGTAACCCCAGAAAAGGACTTGCTACCTCAAGTCCTAATGGAAGGGGTTTCCCTTCTAAACAGTAAGAAGATAATGCTCTCCCTCTCCATCCATCAATCATCACCCGATCTTCAATAAAGTAAGGTCATGTTAGTGTGCATGCCTTTTTCAGTTGTGTGTAATTAAATTAATATTTCATGTGGTAAAAAAATTTTTTTTTCATACTTTTGGGTGTCTTGCACGGATTAATTTTATTTCCTTATTTTTATGGGGAAAATTCATTCACATAACGATTATTTTGCATAACAATTACCCCTCTTGCAACCCATTTAAAATCGTTAACCGGGGGTCCACTGTATATATATACACACAACACACATGTTTTATTATATTTTTTTTTCAAAAAAACCGGCCGTATCCCACTAAAAGGGAGGGTGGCCCCAAAAAAAAAAAACGAAAGTCTCTCTTTTTTAAAATTTTGTAATTTATACAGGAGAAGAGGTTACTAGCCCCTTGTTCCTGGCATTTTAGTCGCCTCTTACAACATGCATGGCTTACGGACGAAGAATTCTGTTCCGCTTCTCCATGGAGGTAAGAGGAAATGAACAAGAACAAGAACTAGTAAGAAAACAGAAGAAAACCCAGATGGGTGTGTACATATATATACGTATATGCTTGTACATGTATGTGTAGTGTGACCTAAGTGTAAGTAGAAGAAGCAAGACATACCTGAAACCTTGCATGTTCATGAGACCGAAAAAATGGACACCAGCAATCCTACCATCATGTAAATCTTTGTATAAAATTGTGCACCCTGCATCTCAATTTTTTCCAATAAACATTTTGTTTGTTATTGACAAAAGAAGCGAAAAAGAATACCCTTCAAAAATTAGTTCTAAAAGAAGCTTATACAGTTCCTGAGAGCTCATTGTTATGCGAAATTATCATTATGCGAATGAATTTTCCCCATAAGAAATAATGGAAATCAAATTAATCCGTGCAAGACACCCAAAAGTATGAAAAAAAAAATTTTACCACATGAAATATACATTTTCCTACACACAAAGAGAAGGATACATGCACAATAGTAGAGTAGAACATGCACAATATATATTGTGCATGTACTACTCTACTAAATGAAGAAAAAATGGGCACTTACCTTTATTGAAGATGCAGCAATTTACTGATGAGGGGCCTGTGTCCTGGGAGTGCCTTTTCCCCTGAGACTGTAGGTCCTATTTACATTTCTTCCCGAACAGGTTTACATGTTATGCCATGATCTTAAATCTCTCAAACCAAAATTTGCTGGCTTTAAATTCACCAATTGAGCCTGTTCCAGGATTTTTCCCCGTTCACCTGGGTGTTAGGTGACTGGTGTGGGTTGCATCCTGGGAGACAAGATTAAGGACCCCAATGGAAATAAGTTAGACAGTCTTTGATGACACTGACTTTTTTTGGGTTATCCTGGGTGGCTAACCCTCTGGGGTTAATTGTTTCTTGGTATTCTCAATAAGCAACACCAACAACGGTGCTACAGCAGCAGCAGCAGCAATTGACAGTGCTACAGCAGCAGCAGCAGCAGCTGACAGTGCTACAGCAGCAGCAGCAGCAGTTGACAGTGCTACAGCAGCAGCAGCAGCAGAAGCTGACAGTGCTACAGCAGCAGCAGCAGCAGCAGCAGCTGACAGTGCTACAGCAGCAGCAGCAGCTGACAGTGCTACAGCAGCAGCAGCTGACAGTGCTACAGCAGCAGAGCAGCAGCTGACAGTGCTACAGCAGCAGCAGCAGCAGCAGTTGACAGTGCTACAGCAGCAGCAGCAGCTGACAGTGCTACAGCAGCAGCAGCAGCAGCTGACAGTGCTACAGCAGCAGCAGACGGTGCTACAACAGCAGCAGATGGTACTACAGCAGCAGCAGCAGCTGACAGTGGTACAGCAGCAGCAGCAGCTGACGGTGCTACAGCAGCAGCAGCAGCAGCTGACAGTGCTACAGCAGCAGCAGCTGACAGTGCTACAGCAGCAGCTGACAGTGCTACAGCAGCAGCAGATGGTGCTACAGCAGCAGCAGACGGTGCTACAGCAGCAGCAGACGGTACTACAGCAGCAGCAGCAGCAGACGGTACTACAGCAGCAGCAGCAGCTGACGGTGCTACAGCAGCAGCAGCAGCTGACAGTGCTACAGCAGCAGCAGCATCAGCAGTTGACCATGGTACCACAGTATTTCGATAATATTTCTCACCCTTTTTACCACAGGGTTGGCCCTAGAAGCTTTCTTGGGGCCCATGGCCACTTATTTTGCAGATAAAATCACCAAAAACGCTTTAATAATACAAAATGTTCCGATTATATGCTTGGATATTACCACGAAGGCTGGCTTGTAAAACAATGCCACCGGTGGAACATGTGAGGCTGGCTCAGGCCTTTCATAGACGCGTCTCGGACGAATAGCATTGAGAAGTTTTTTAGCGCTATGCGAGGCAAAATTTTAGTGATAAAAATGTATCGCTATGCGGATTTAACATTATGTGATGCCAACGGTATGCGGGGGTCCACTGTAGAAAGTTAAGCTGGCTAATTATAAAACCAACTGTCATACTTAATAAATATACATATGGTAAAGGCTGTGAAATCAATACATGTATATTACAGTGGACCCTCAAGTTTCAAACGTACCAATTATCGAACTTTTCGAGTTTCGACCGCTTTCTCCGAGCCAATTTTGTTCCGAGTATCGAACTTACCCGTCTTCGAACCACCAGGTACCGGACCTGTCCGCCAGCCCGCTCTGTCCACATCCCCGTGCAGGTGTCGTGAGCAGTCTGGCTTTGTTGATGCTTGAATGAACACAACCTGCACGCTCATTCAAATATTTCACTATTAATTCATTGTGTTTAGTGCTTGTGCGACTGTGAAATAAGCTACCATGTGCCCAAAGAAATTTGCTAGTGGTACCCCTGTGGTAAAGAAAGTGAGAAAATGCCATAGACATGAAGAAGGAAATAACACAAAAATATGAGAGTGGTGTGAGACTTGTTGAGCTGGTCAGGATGTATGGCAAAAACAAGTCAATCAATGCTTCTATCCTGGCAAAGAAAGAACAAATCAAGGAAGCTGATGTTATGAAAGGTGTTGATATGCTAACCAAAAATGGGACCACAGACAGTCGATCAGGTTGAGAAGTTGTTGCTGGTGTGGATCAAGGATAAAGAGATGGAAGGTGATAGTGTTTCGGAGAGATTATTTGTGAAAAGGCAAGGAAGTTGCATGCCAACGGTAAAGAAAACTCCTGGAACCAGTGAATTTAAGGCCAGCAAAGGCTGGTTTGAAAGATTTAAGAAGCGTAGTGGCATACACAATGTTGTAAGGCATGGTGAGGCAGCCAGTTCAGACAAACGGGCGGCTGAGAAGTTTGTACGGGAGTTTAAGGGGTACGGAGACACTGAAAAATTCAAACCCCAACAAGTGTTCAATTGCAACGAAACAGGCCTGTTTTGGAAGAAAATGCCAATGAGGACCTACATCACACAGGAGGAAAAGGCACTCCCAGGACACAAGCCTATGAAAGACAGGCTAACTCTTTTGTCTGTGCTAAAGCTAGGGGTGATTTTAAAGTAAAGCCTTTACTTGTGTATCACTCAGGAAATCCCAGAGCGTTTAAGAAAAACAATGTCATTAAGAACAAGTTATGTGTCTTGTGGGAAAAACAAATAAAAAAGGTATGGGTCAAAAGGCAAATTTTAAAAGAGTGGGTCCATGAAGTGTTTGGCCCAATGTGAAAAATACCCCTGGAAATAATTTGCCATAAAGGGCCCCTCTGTTAATGGACAATGCCCCTGAACACCCTCCAAACTTGGTAGCCCCTACTTTGGGACACAGTTTCATAAGTGATTTTTTTGCCTCTAACCCCCTCCTCCCCTCCAGCCAGGCCCAGCGGGTCATTTTAACTTCAAAAAACTACATAAAAGCAGGTTGAAAAGTCTTTAAAGTGATACGACATTAATTTACCCTAAGGATTTTGGGAGGATAAATTTCAATATCTACAGCCCCATAAGCCTTTAGACAAGACTTGGGAGGAGTGATTTCCCAGGACTTTGAACTCAGTTTGGAGAAAATTTTGGGGCCAGATTGTGCCCAAAAGAGGGATTTTAAGGGGTTTTGAGGTTTACCCTGCCCCCTGCGACCCTTCCCTTTTTGGGGGATCCATTGTGGTTTGGGGGAACCCCCTGGGGCTGGAGGTTATGGAAAAGATGTAAAAGATTTGGTGAACACCACAGGGAAGAGTAACCACTAAAGGCTGGAAGACCCTCACGGGAACAGCATCAGACCACAGCTCAGAATTGTTCAGAGAAAAAAGAGGGAGGGGAGGAGGTGCTTCTTCGGTTTAAAGGACATGTTTTAAAAAAAGTATTCACCCTGCCCAAGCTGGGGTTTGCAACCCCTAAGGGGGTTTGAAAATTATAAAAGTTATTATGATTTGAATATGTATATATATAAATTTTTAGCTTTTCTTTATTTTTTTGCTTATATTTGCGATAATAGCTAAATTAAAAATATTCTTTATATTATTATTTTATTAGCTAATTTTGTGAGGTAGGATGTAAAAATATTGGTCATTCAAAATCGATTGTCTAACACTGTAAATTTTCCCTTTTGGCTCGTTTTGACTGCCGGCTTCTGTTTTTGGGGGCTGCAGCGTCCACGGAGTATCTGATTGGGGGGGGGGTTCATCACCTCACCTGGATTCAGTCTGATCTAGACTCGCTTGGGGGTTGGACGTATCCCCGAAAAGAGCCTAAAACTCCCCCTTTTTGGCCTTGTTGGAGGATCATCTCTGAGTTTGTTAGTTCGTAGAACTGTTCACAGAACATTGGTGACTTAGTGATTTTCGATTGTTGAGGTTTTTGTTCCTAGACACTCTTAACAACTCAGGCCCTGGCTGTAGTTCTGACCAAATTTGTACGGGTTTTCTGGTACGTCACAGTGGGGGTTTTCTTTGCTAAACTTCGATCAGTGAATGGGAGTTTTGTGATTTTGTGGGGATCTGCAGATGGTCCCATTAGTGTCGTTAATTTTTCCCCTTTGTTCCTGTTCTGTGTCGCAGTTGCTTTTTATTTGATTGGGTTTAGCATTCTCTTTTGTTCAAGCAGACGTTTGATTCCCCTTTGGTCAAAAGTTAGTTTATTTGGGGGATTTTTGTCGTCATTTTTTAAGTCTAGTCGAGTGTAGACAAAGCGAACACTTAGACCCTTTAACACATACACAAAAAAATTACTTGTAATATTTGTAATATCTTTTTAAATGTTAATGTCCCAGCGGTTTTAAAGAATTTAAATGTGATTGTGCTTTCGCACAATAATATTGAACTGGAGAAGTGATATTATTTTGATTCTGTGATTAATTTAAATTTAAATTTTAATTTTTGTAAAACCTCTAACTTAATAAATTTTTTAAAATTTTAATTTCCTAGTTAGTAGCCTCCAGTTGTAATCCCGAAGCACTATTTAACATACTGAAATTTTAAGGATAAAATTTGGACAAGGGTTGACCCACTTGTTTTTGAAAAACCCCGTAACGGTGGATCTAGAAAAGGGAGTCCTTTTTAGTATTCATGGAGATCTCTAAGCTTTTAGAAAACGCATTTTTTGTAACAAGCTGAAACAAGCCATCTCTGCAACAAGTTCAGTGACAGAGTCATGTCCCACTTTAAGGAAATGCTAAAGAGGTGCCAGATACAGAGGACTGTGGACAGTTATTTTGCAAAACAGGAGTCCAGTGACTCTCAAGCTGGTCCTAGTGGCATTAAAAGACAGAGAAGGGAAATAGCCCCAGAAAACAGCTTGTTACCTAAAGTCTTTATGGAAGGGGATTCCCCTTCCAAACACTAACCCCCAACTGCCTCTGTCCTCCTTCCTATCTTCCAGATGCCATCACCAATCTTCAATAAAGGTAAGTAAAACTATTATTTTATATTTCTTTCTTTCAACGCACCAGCCGTATCCCACTGAGGTGGGGTGGCCCAAAAGGACAAATGAAAGTTTCTTCTTTTAAATTTAGTAATATATACAGGAGAAGGGGTTACTAGCCCCTTGCTCCCGGCATTTTAGTCGCCTCTTACGACACGCATGGCTTACAGAGAAGAATTCTGTTCACTTCCCCATGGAAATTTTATATGTTATTTAACTTATTACTAATTGTACTATGTTTGTTGTGTGTATGCAAAACTATAATGTAATCTCTATAAAATGTATTTTTTTATGAATATTTTTGGGTTTCTGGAACAGATTAATTGTATTTCCATTATTTCTTATGGGAAATATTGGTTCGACTTTCGAACATTTCGACTTTAGAACTAGCTCCTGGAATGGATTAGTTCGAAACTCGAGGGTCCACTGTAAAGGGATTTCTTGATGCTGTATTACAGGTGTCCCTCTCATGATGTAATACAAGTGTTCCTGGCTGATAATAATGCTAAATAATACATGTTAGAATGAATAACTGAAGTGTAATGAACACTTGTCAGTGCTCAATAATAACCAACATGGAGACAGAAACTCAGGAGTTAATTGATATGTATATTTCAACACCCTTCTGGGATCTCTTCAGCACATTCTCTGCTGAAGTGGATCCCAGAAGGGCATTGATTTTTTTTTTTTTTAACAGGTTGGCCATCTCCCACTGAGGCAGGGTGACTCCAAAAAGAGAGAAAATCCCCAAAAAGAAAATACTTTCATCATCATTCAACACTTTCACCTCACTCACACATATCAATTAATCTCCTGGGTTTGTCTCACCAAGGAGAAGTGGAGAAGAATCCTTCCTCCATAAGTCATGCATGTTGTAAGAGGCAAATAAAATGCCAGGAACAAGGGACTAGTAACCCCTTCTGTATAAATTACTAAATATAAAAAGAAGAAAAACTTTATTTCTTTTTTGGGTCACCCTGCCTCGGTGGGAAATAGTCGATGTGCTATATAAAAAAAAATTGTCTCCATGGGATTATTACGAGTATCTTAGAATGATTTTATGGCTACCTTTTTCTTTGTCAGCATGTTGATGTTCTTCTCTCGCATTTTCTCACAGGAGCTGAGAGCTGGGCAAGCAGAAAGACATTCATCCTCAGACTCAAAGTTGTTGAGGTTGCCTCCGCAGCCACCAAAACGGAAGGTCTCACAGCGATTGGATTCGGCATTAAAGAACCAGCGTTTAATAGATCCCTCACAGTATCCAGAATCTTTTCTCTCATAGCAAACTTCCCCTAAAAAAAGAATGCACTAAATTAGTTCAATAAGTAGAGAAGCCAAGAATATCACTGCAGTGATGAACAATAGAGAGAGATATTGGGAGACTATCAAATGTTGGTATGTTATAATGTAATACAGCAGAGTAAACATTCCAGAGTGCATGAAATCTAACATAAATTAAAAACTGAACTCTGCAAATAAATAATTCAGTGCACTTCTAGAAAGGCAGTTCAACCATTCTTGAAAAATATCCTGACTCTGCCCACTGTAAATGATGCATATACACTTAAACTTATTTTCCTGCGTGTGACCTAATTCACATCTGCATAAATAACTCATTACAATTGTAACCTGATATAAACGTAAATAGTTCGTTTCCACTGTAACTTGTATAGCTATCAAAACTTTGTGGTGCAGTCCCTGGACCCATTATGTGCTTTTGCAATCTTTTGACTACTGCTCACAGGATGGGTATTTATATCCATAGTAGATTAATTAAACTAACTACAACCTCTCCTCACTTAGCAACATACTTGTTTACCAACAACTCAAATTATAATGGGCTCTCCGACCTGTATGCATACCTAAACAATGTATATTATAGTTGATTTCTTCTGTTCTGTTTCTTACAATATACAGTACACTACTATATAAACATTTAAAATATACTGAGGATATTATAAATGGTGCAAAGGTGACATTAAAACAATATCAAAGATGGCTGACACACACCCACTACCATTATAGTATGTTCCTTATGTGGTCTTATGAATGGAACTCCGTTGTTAAGTAAGGAGAGGCTGTAATAACTTTGGCAAAACAAAAATTGAATGAATGATGGTAAATGTGGTTTTTTCTTTGGTTCACCCAGGCTTGCCTGGAGATGGGAGTTGAGGTAAAAAAAAAAAAAAACTAATAAATATTTACATTATTATGCAAAATAACCAGTTGTGAATTTCCAAACACTTTCATGATTTTTTCACATTATCAAAGGCCTGAGAATGTGCGAAATAACGAAAGTGCTTGGAAACTCACTTTTTTCCAGTGATTTTTTGCATATTGTGATATTCACCTGTATACTGTAATCTTATTACATTCCATTATTATATTCACACTAATGCAACAAATTTGTGTAGGTACTGTATTGCTGGTACAATGTGACATTCAACCATTTGACTTTTGTTAATGATGTATACGAACAATCACATGAAAGTGTTGGAACAACAGTTTCCACATATATCTGATAAAAGTTCAAATAAAAACATAAAATACAGACAAGTCTTGATTACTGTGAATAATAAATCCTGTGAAGTGGTCACATTATTTTATATTTATGTGTAATTTTTGCACGCGATTTGATGAGACTCGGGGGGGGGGGGGGGAACTAGCATAATAATTTTGCACTTAAATCAAAATTTGTACTAAAGAAGACCTGGTTGTATTGTAAATAATATATAATTCAGATAAAGTAGAAACTTTTTTCTTTTTTTAAGAAAGTGAAAATTGCTACCTAAGTTTAACTTATAAATACACAACATGAAAAGAGGACTTCACTTAAATTACTTACGAGGTTTGGGGCAGCAAAGTGCATATTCACCCAAGGGTGAGAGGTGACATTTATGGCTGGAGGGGCAGGTGCTCCCCTCTGGACCACACTCTAAACATTTTCCCATTCGGGCCTCTGGTGAACCTGCAGAAGGATTATACTTTTAGGGAAAAATTTGCAAACAGTAACAACAGAACGGGGAAATCATTATTTTTTTTTTAACTTTGGGCCCAAACTTCCACCAAGGCAGGGTTAACCCTGAAAAAGAAAAATTTTTGGGTTTTTTTCCAAAAAACTGGCCATACCCCCATTTGGGAAAAGGGGGCCCCCCAAAAAAAGAAAAACAAAATTTTTTCTTTTTACATAAGTAATTTATACGGGGAAAAGGGGTTTTACTTTTTTTCCTTGCCCCTGGCTTTTTAATCGCCTCTTAAGAAAACACGGGGGTTACAAAGGGAAAGGGGAATTTTTCCCCAAATTTTCCCCATGAAGTTGAGTTTTACAATTTTTTTCCAATCAAAATAAAAGTGTTTAAACCAAACGGGGGGTCTTTACAGCACTTTTTCCCCTGGAGAAAGAAAAAATTGGCATAAAATTTTTTTGCTGCGCAAATTAATTAAAAAACCTGAGCTAAGAAAAACTTTTTGGGTGTACTATACAATGGTGAACTTTCACCAAAAAATTTTAAACCCTAGGAAATGTATTCACGATTGTGAGTGTGAAACAGAATTGGGGGAAAAAAGGAAATCACTTTTCACAGGTTCTTCATTATAAAATATAAATTTGATATATCCCCCCAGCATTCTTCCTCCTAACCTTGAAAGTTTTAAGGGGCAACAAATTTTTGGGAGCAAGGGGCTAGTAATCCCTTCCCCCGGAAATTTTTTTTACAAAATGTACAAAAAAAAAAAGTTTTTTTTTCTTTTTTAGGTAAACCCCTACCTTGGGGGGATTGACCTAAAAAAAAAAAAAAAAAATACATATATATATATATAATATATATATATATATTTATTTATATATATATATAATATATAAAAATTTTTTATTTTATGTCCCCCCTTTTCCCCTCGGGGGGAAAACCCAAAATTTTTTTGAAAAAAAAAAAAAAAAAAATTTATATAAAATATATATATACTTTCATATAATATATATATACAATGTATATTTTATATATATATATATATATAAAATATATATAATATAATATTATATATATTTTTTTATTTTATTTTTTTATCACACCGGCCTTTTCCCCCCCAAAGGGCCCGGGGGGGGTTGGCCCAAAAAAAGAAAAATTTTAAACCTTTAAAATTCACTCCATCACTGTTTGCCAGAAGGGTTTTTTAACACAAACAAGTTTTTAAACTGCAAAAAAAACCCCACCCCCCCCCTTCAGAGTGCAGGCACTTTTACCCCCTCTCCAGGACCCCAAGCCCGGCCCCCGGGTTTTCCCGAACCCCTTTAATAAATTTACTTTGCTAAACACTCCAAAGCACGTCAAGTTTTAAAAAAACCATTTGCCCTCCATTCACTCCTATAAAACACGCTCACGCTTTGCCTGCGGGAAGTCCAACCCCTCGCACACAAAAACCTCCTTTCCCCCCTCCCCCCAAACCCCTTTTTCCTAGGCCGACCCCTCCCCCCGCCCCCTTCCACACAGACGATACACTCTTGAAGTAAATTTCGTTTCCCTCATTCTCCCACCCCCAAAACCCCCCCCCTTCCAACAAACCCCCCTCCCCTTTTTAACCAAACAATTTTGGGTTAATTTTCCGACCCCTTCCCTAACTTCCAAAACCCCCCTCCGAATTTCCCCCTGAAAATTTTATACCCACCCACCCCCATTGGCTTGGAAACCATACTCCCCAACTTCCCCCCTTTTCCCTCCGGAACAAATTCCCCCCAAAACCCTTCACCACCAAATGGCTTTTTCCCTAACTCTCTAATTCCCTTTTTTTGGCCCTCCCTAAGGCCCCCAAAATTCTTTTCCCCTCCCCAACTCCTTAATTGAAAAACCAAATAAACCTTTTTTTTTTCCCTCCACCCCCTTTTTTCCCCTTATAATTTTCCCCAACCCTAAAATTTCATCCCCCCTTTCCTGAATTTCCTTTAAAACCTCCCAAAAATTCTGAAAAACGGTTACCTCCCTTTTTTACTTTTTTTTCTCCCCCCTCTTCCGCCCCCTTTTAACTTTCTCCCCCCAATCTTTTTGTTAAAACCCCTAACCACCCCTTTCCCTGGTATTTCCCCAAAAAATTTTCCCCTTCTTTCCCCAACTCAAATTATCCACCCAAAATTTTTAAACTTCTTTCAGAACCAAAACCTTTACACCAAAAAACTTGAACAACCCCCCCTTTTTCCCCCTTTGTAATTTTTTTTCCCTTTTAAACCCCCCCTTTCCCCAAAAAGACCCCCCTTTAAACCTTAAAAATACCCATTAAAATTTTATTAAAAAACCGGGTCCAACACCCCCTTTCCCTGGGGGCCTTTCCTTTTACTAAAAATTTCCCTTTTCTTCCACAAAACTCTTAATTCCCTTAAAAAAAAAAAACCCTTTTCATCCTTTCGGGTAAACCCAAACCAATTTATCCCCCCTTAAATTTTTCCCAATTTTATATAATTAATTTTTTTTTTTTTAAACCAATTGGCCCCCAAAGGGACCCAAAAGGAAAACCCCAAAAAAGAAAATTTTAATCATTTAAACCCCTTTCCCCCACCCCCCAACCCCTAAAAACCTTTTTGGCGGGGTGCTATCCACCGTTTTAAAACCAATTTTCAAAAAAAATTAAACTTACCCTAAAATTTACCCAAACCCCCCAAACGGGCTTTAATCCCTTTTTTTTGGCCAAATAATATAAAAATTTTTTTTTTTTTTAAACAAATTTTCCCTCTCCCCCCACTCCCCAAAAAAAAAGTCCCCCAAAAAGGAAAATTTTTTCCTCTTAAACTTTTTTATAAACAACCTAACCACCGCTTTAAAAGGGGTTCCCCTTCCCAAAAACCACCCATTTAAAATAATAAAAAGGATAAAAATACCCCCTTTAAATTGAAAATAAATTTTAAATAATTTAAAAATTTCCCATTTAAATAAATGAATATAGAAATTTAAAGGTTTTTGAATCCCTTTCCAAATTTTATTTAATAAAAATCGTGGCCCCCAATCCCCCAAAAACCCCCAAAACCACCCCACAACCCCAACCCCAAACCCCAACCCAAAACCCCCCTTCCCCAAAAAACCCCCCCTTACCCCCTCCTCCCCCCTTTTTCGGGACGCCCCCCCCCTCCCCTTCCCCCCCCTAAGTTTAAAAATGTTTTCCCATGTCTTTAAAAACTTTGCCCCAATTCCCTAAATAAACCAAACCCCATCAAAAAACCCCTCTTCTGCCCTCTGACAAATTTATTTTTAAAATTAACCCCACCCCCTTTTTCCAAATTTTCCACACCCCCGAATTTTCTGATTTTTTATTTACACCACACATTCCCCTTTAAAACCCGGAATCTCCATGCCCCAAAACCTTTCCCTCGCTGCTGCTTTTAAACCACCCAAGCCCCACCCATTTAAGATTTTTGGTACTACTATATTTTTCAAAAAATTCCCCTTTTTTTGCCCCATAGTTTAAACCGGTTTTTTGGGATTTCCACATTCCCCTTTCAAACGCACCCCTCACCTTTTTTTCCCCTTCATCAATTCAATGATTACCCTATTTTTTCAAAAAACCATCCCCCGACCTTTAAACCCTCCCAAGTATTTTGAAAACATTCACTTTTTCCATATTCCTCCTCCCCAATTTGATATCCAATATTTCTTTATCAAAAATTAAATTGATACCCTCAAACCCTTCCTCTTTTCTATGTTCACTTTAAACTTTCTCCCTTTTTACACACATTCCCAAACTCTTTCCAATTAATTTTTGAAAATTTTTCTTTAGAATCTCCCATAAGCAAAGATCATCGCAAAAAGTAACTGTGTTTTAATTTCCCCAAATTTTTGAATTTGTTTCCCCCAAAATTTTAAATCCCACCCCTTTTCCCCGAACCCCCCTAGCATTTACTTTTTTTACAAAACCCCATCTTTTAAATAAATTAAACAACCAGGGGTGACTTTTACACACCCCTGTCAAAAAGACCTATTTTTACCGGGAAAGTAGTCTCCCTCTCTTCTAACACCCAAAACCTGAGCCCACTATCCTCATAAAAACTTTTTTAAAACAGCATTTAGTAACTTACCCCCCTTATTCCTTAACTTCCCAAACATCTGCCACTTGCTCCCCTATCCCCACTATCAAGGGCCTTTTTACTAAATCCAAAAAATGCAAAAAAAAACTTCCCTACCTTTATCAAATACTGTTCACATATATTTTCCCAATGTAAACACCTGATCTCCCAACATCCCCTACCACTTTTAAACCTCCTTGCTCATCATATATATATATATATTTATATATAAAATATATATTTTTAATAAAATATAAAATATATTTTATATATATATAAAATTTTTTTTTTTTTTTTTTTTTCAACAAGTGGGGCCGCCCCCACCAAAGGCAGGGTGACCCAAAAAAGAAAAAAAACCCCCCAAAAAAAGAAAATACTTTCACCCAATCATTCAACACTTTCCCAAACACTCGCACCAAACCCACTTTTTTTTGCAGAGGTGCTCGGGAATACAAAAAGTCTAGAAGCTTTCCCACATATAAAGAAAACACAACAATCCCCCCAAAACTGCCAATACCCCAAAACCCCCTTTCCTTTAAAGTGCAGGCATTGAAAACTTCCCTTTTCCCGGGGACTAAAAGGCCCGACATATGAAAAAAAACCCGGGTTTTCCCCCTGAACCCCTTTCATTTAAAAAAAAAATTACCCTGCTCACACCCCAAAAAACAGATCGTCAGGCCCCAAGTACCATTGTCTCCTTTCCCACCCCTATCTAACACGCTCACGCACGCTTGCTGGAAGTCCAACCCCTTTAAACCCCAAAAACCCCACCTTTTAAAACCCCCTTTCCAACCCTTTCGAGGACGACCCCTTCCCCCCCCCCTTCCTTCCCCTATAGTTTTATTTTTTTTCCATGTCTTTTCCTACTTTGACCCAAATTCTTTAAATAAACCAAAACCCAAACCTCAACAACCCCTTTTTCCCTGCCCTCTACTAATATTTTTTATTAACTCCACACCCTTCTCCTAATTTCCACTTTTTCCCAAAATTTTCTGCATAATATTTAAAACCACAAAATTTCCCCTTTAAAACAGGACATCTCCCATTTCCCCCAAAACCGTTCCCTCGCTCTGCATTTACCCCCCAAAGCTTCACCCCCATATAAGATGTTGGATTTACTATACTTTCAAAACATTCCCTTCTTTGCCTCCATAGATAACTTTTTTTTTGACTCCCATATACCTCAACGCACCACTCCCCTTTTTTTTCCCTCATAATTCTTTTAATTAAAACCTCATCCTTCAAAAATCCATCCGCCGGGCCCGTCAACTCCCAAAATAAATGAAAACCTTTATTTTCCATACTCCCCCTCCCCAAATTTTTTATCCAATTTTTCTTTATCTAAAACATTTGACACCCCCCATCCCTTACTCTTTTTTTATGTTCACTTTCAACTTTTTTACCCTTTTCACACCCTTCCCCAAAATCATCCACTAACCTTTGCAATTTTTCTTTTGAATCTCCCATACGCACAGTTCTAGCAAAAAGTAACTGTGTCAATTCCCATTTTAATTTGATTTCCCCCTAATTTAAACCCAAACCCCCCTCCCAAACCCCTAGCCTTTACTTCCTTAAAAACCCCATCTAAAATATAATTTAAAAAACCATGGTGACATTACACATCCCTGTCCTTTAAAACCTACTTTTACCGGGGAAATTTGTCTCCCTCTCTTCTAACACCCTAAACCCGAGCCTCACTATCTTCATTAAAAAAATCTTTTAAACATTTTAAAAACTTACCACTATTCCATATACTTGCAAAAAATCTGCCACATTGTCCCCTTTTCCACTCTTCAAATGCCTTTTCTAAATCCTTTAAATTCAATTTAAAAAATTCCCTACCTTTATCTAAATACTGTTTTACATATATTTTTCTTCAATGTAAAACACTTGATCTACACCCTCCCCCCACCCACTCTGAAACCTTTCCCCTTTCCCATCCCCAAACCTACATTCTGTTTTTTAAACCCCTAATTCTTTCAATTTTAACCCCCACCCTTTCACTTTTTTTCCCGGGATACCAGTAAACATTCCTCTATAATTTTTTTCAGTCTCTTTTGCCCCTTTCCCCTTTTTTTTTAAAGGGACTTTTAAAATGCTCTCCCCCCAAAACCCTAGGTAAACCCTTTCCCCCCTTTTTATTTCATTTATTGAACAAAAAATACCCAACCCCCTCCAACCCCTTTATCCCCCCCTGCCCTTTTTAAAATTTCGGCATGATTTCCCCCATACCAGCTGCTTTACCCCCTTTTCATTTTTTCGTATGCCTCACGTACCTCCCCCCCCCACTTACTTTTTGCCTTTTTTCCTCCTAAAAGATGGTATACCTCCCTGGGCCATTTCATGAAAATTACTGCCTTGTTTCTTCCCTTAACCCTTTAAAAATTCCCCAAAATATTCTCGCCATCTACCTAATACCTCCAAACTCCCCATCTACTAACTCCCCCACTCTGTTTTTAATGACCCAAAACCATATTTTCCCTTGGCTTTCTTAAATTGTTTAACTCACTTTCCCAAAATTTTTTTCTTATTTTCATTAAAATTTTTGACAGTTTCCTTTTCCCCCACTCTAAACATCTGCCCCTCCTTTTTTCACTCTCTCACCCCTCCTTTACCCCTTTTTTTTTACTCTTTCCCTATATTCTCTCTTCTTTTTAACAATTCTGCTTTTTTAAAAACCTCTCTAAGCACCTTTTTCCCCTTTTTTTCACACCCTTTACTTCATCATTCCCCCAATCAATCCTCCCCTTTCCCCCCTGCCCCCCACCCCCTATATCCCCAAACTTTTGGCCCCCCATTCTAATACTGTTTTTTAAAAAAATATTCCAAACCCCCTTTTAACCCCCCCATTTTCTCATCTTTGGGACTATCCCCCCCTTTTTTTCCAAAAAGTCCCCCTTTTATATTTTCGCCCGAACTTCCTCCTCCCTTTTTTTATACACTTTCCCCCTCCCCCTTACTTTTTTGTTGCCCCCCTTTTCCCCTTTTTTCCCCTCCCACCTCTTAAATCTAACTGGGAGCTACAACAAAAAATGATCCATATTTCATTGCCCCTCTAAAACTGTACATCCCCCCGGGGCCTTTTCCCACCCAACCTTTTTTATCCACCAATTCATAATCCCAAAAAACTACTTTATTTCGTGGTTTCAAACATAAAACCTTTTTATTAAATTTTTTTTTAATCCTTTTTTTCATAAAAATTTTATTACTTATTAACCCCCCTTTTTTTTTCTACACATAGCCAATTTAAAAGGGTCCCCATTTACATTTACCCCTGGGACCCCAAATTTAAACCCACTACTTTCCCCCCATAACATTTTTTCCCACTTTAAACATTGAAATCCCCAACCACAAATTTCTCCCCCCACTTGATTCAAAAAACCCCCCCACGCATTTAAATCAACATTTTCCCCAAAAATTTTCTCTCTTTTCCCTACACTTCTCTCTTCCCCCAGGGGCAAAACAGTTATTATAAAACCCCTTTTTTTAAAATCCAATCTTTATTTTACTCCACATAATTCCTTTAATTTAAAACATTTATAGTCCCCTTTTTTTTTTTTCCCTTTTTTTTTTTTTAATTTTTTGCCCTTTTCCCTTTAACATTAAATTTTACTCCTTCTTTAGCTCTAACTCTATTTGAAACCCCTGACCCAATCCCATTTTTATATATTTATTTATATATATATATATATATATATATATATATATATATATATATATATATTTTTTTTTTTTTTTTTTTTTCAACAAGTTGGCCGTCTCCCACACACACACACACATGGGGCCAGGAGATAAGACTCGACCCCTGCAACCACAAATAGGTGAGTACACACACACACACACACATACACACACAGGTACAGCATACCAGGGTATAACAGAGAAAGACTACTACTAGTAGTATACCCCTCTAGGGTTAATCAAATATTAACTAATCAATAAAGCTTCATGATTCAAGTTAATCTTTAGTTACAGTATATCCTAAGGTTACAGAGGATGAGTGCTTTATCATTATGTTCCCTCAACTGTAGCAACCAGTATGTAGCATATATTTAAACCAGTAACCTCTGAAACATTCTTTAGTTTTTTCCATCTGCTACAAATAAACAGGAAAAAATATATTTACTATATTATATTGCATCCTTTATTTTTATCATAACTGCAACTTTGGGTAGCATATGCTTACTTTTTTTTAAACATTTAAAATTCCTAATAATATTTGCAATATCACACACTAAATTGCACCTCTGCTTATAAATTAATTTAAACCATGGAACAGGTGAGGTCTGAACCCATGGCAAGGAAGTTCTAAGACTCCAGGCCAGAATACATGGGCTGGTGGGCTGCCAACAACAGTCTGGTTGACCAGGAAATCAACGTGGCCTGGCTCTGGTCCAGGGCCAGGCCACAGGAGTAGGAAACTCTTATTGTGTGTGTAAGCCACTCGGCCAGCTGCCCGAGTGGCTTATTTACTATCATGATGTTATGATTTTGCGAGGCATAAATTTCTGAAGACTAAGAGCATTTAATTAAGAACTTGTTAAGAAGTCTAACAAGTAACTGGTGTGAAACCCACCATAGGGACACGGGTTCTCCAGTCGTGGAAGACAGACAGGCAGGGGTGGGCAGGGTTCATCTACACAGGCCACATGAACAATGCGACACTCCTCCAAGGGTGTTGCACATGTCACCTCCTCGCAAGGATCACGACAAGCACATACAGGACAGCCAGAGGAATCCAGACTATATCCATGAAGACATGCAAGGTCACAGTTCATTGCTGGGCATACAAGAGGCTCCTGCAGAAATTAAATGATGAAATATTTATTTTTTTATTTATTATTTTATTATCACACTGGCCGATTCCCACCAAGGCAGGGTGGCCCGAAAAAGAAAAACTTTCACCATCATTCACTCCATCACTGTCTTGCCAGAAGGGTGCTTTACACTACAGTTTTTAAACTGCAACATTAACACCCCTCCTTCAGAGTGCAGGCACTGTACTTCCCATCTCCAGGACTCAAGTCCGGCCTGCCGGTTTCCCTGAATCCCTTCATAAATGTTACTTTGCTAAACCTCCAACAGACGTCAAGTATTAAAAACCATTTGTCTCCATTCACTCCTATCAAACACGCCACGCATGCCTGCTGGAAGTCCAAGCCCCTCGCACACAAAACCTCCTTTACCCCCTCCCTCCAACCCTTCCTAGGCCGACCCCTACCCCGCCTTCCTTCCACTACAGACTGATACACTCTTGAGTTATTCTGTTTCGCTCCATTCTCTCTACATGTCCGAACCACCTCAACAACCCTTCCTCAGCCCTCTGGACAACAGTTTTGGTAATCCCGCCCCTCCTCCTAATTCCAAACTACAAATTTCCCTCTGCATTATATCACACCACACATTGCCCTCAGACATGACATCTCCACTGCCTCCAGCCTTCACCTCGCTGCAACATTCATCCACCCATGCTTCACACCCATATAAGAGCGTTGGTAAAACAAACCTCTCATACATTCCCCTCTTTGCCTCCAAGGACAAAGTTCTCTGTCTCCACAGACTCCTAAGTGCACCACTCACTCTTTTTCCCTCATCAATTCTATGATTCACCTCATCTTTCATAGACCCATCCGCTGACACATCCACTCCCAAATTTCTAATACGTTTTACCTCCTCCATACTCTCTCCCTCCAATCTGATATTCAATCTTTCATCACCTAATCTTTTTGTTATCCTCATAACCTTACTCTTTCCTTTATTCACCTTTAATTTTCTTCTTTTGCAACACCCTACCAAAAATTTATCCACCAATCTCTGCAGCTTCTCTTCAGAATCTCCCAAGAGCACAGTGTCATCAGCAAAAAGCAGCTGTGACAACTCCCACCCTGTGTGTGATTTCTTTATCTTTTAACTCCACGCCTCTTGCCCAAAACCCTCGCATTTACTTCTCTTACAACCCCATCTATAAATATATTAAACAACCACGGTGACATCACACATCCTTGTCTAAGGCCTACTTTTACTGGGAAAAAATTTCCCTCTTTTCTACATACTCTAACTTGAGCTTCACTATCCTCGTAAAAACTCTTCACTGCTTTCAGTAACCTACCTCCTACACCATACACTTGCAACATCTGCCACATTGCCCCCCTATCCACCCTGTCATACGCCTTTTCCAAATCCATGATGAAATATTATTGTGAGGAAATAGATACACAAGGGAAAAACCTAGAATGATTTTCTAATCTCTACTAAAGATATATTCTAACAAAAGTGAACCTTACTGTGAGGAAATAAATACAGTATACAGATAAGTAAAAAAGCTAGAATGATTTCCTAGTCTTTACTAAAGACTTATTCCAGCATAAGTGAGCAACTCTCCCTTTTTACTCCATTAATATTAAGCAATATTAATGGAATTTTACAAATGAACTAACCTGACAGTTAGGGTGTGCTGGTTGGCTGACTCTGGTACCTGGCACTTCCTGTCCCTGTGTGTCAACACACCAACAGGTGAGAGTAGCAGGATGACACTGTGTTGGTAAGAATGCCCCCACTTCATCACACTGGGGCAAGTAAACCCGACCAGCAGGAATGCCTGCCTCACGGGCACGGTGTTCCAGCAAAGTCCTTTGGTGCTCACAGGCTGTTGACAAATTATTATTGTATTCTACTAGAGGAAGAAGCCTGGTTGTTGTAATCCTTCTAGAGGAAGAATGAGAGAATCTATGTGATACAGTACGATGAGAACATAACTACAGTAATCAGAACATAAGAGTAAATTACCATATTTGCCGGCATATACAGTGAACGATCATATGAAACATATAAAACGATGTTTCCAACCAGTTGTAGTGTAAAGTTAGTAAACAACTGCTAAAGCGTAACCCAAAGCCTACCCCTGACCCTGACCTTGAGCATGCAAGGTGCAGGATGATTTTTCAAAGACTATTTTTAGAAAAAATGTTATAATCTTTATCTAGATGCCTAGACTGAACTAGGTCTATTCTGGCAGAAATGCTTTACATGACAAGGTCTCCACAGAATGTACAAAAGAAAGATATAATCCCAGAAATGAATCAGTAAAAAAAGCACAAAAGTATAAAGGCAAGCGTGACCAGCATTCACCTAAACAACCCACACAAAGGAGAACAAAACTTATGACAACATTTTGCTCCAACCTGAGCCATTTAAAAATGCCTACTTAATAATCTACGTGTAGTTCTTAAGTAATCTTTAAGCAGTAGGGATAGCTTGCCTGAAATGCATCACATGTTAGTGGCTTCCTTTTGTGCCTAACAATATTTTATTACCTGTATACTACATTACCTATATACTGCAAAAAAAGAAATAAATTGTTTGTATTTGTATAAACTAATTAATGATCCAAATCAGACCAAAATGTCGTCGCAAGTTTCCTTTTTCCACGTGTGGGTTATATTTGTCTGGTTCCAGTCATGGTATTGTGCTTTTTATTCTTTTCAGCACTCACCTGTCATAACAATGGGCTGGAGACACTGGGTGCCACAACCGTTGCTACAGCATTTAGCATCACCGAGGCAGTGGGAGTCATCGGAACACTCCAGGTCACAGTTACCACTCAGCACTGGCACCAGGAAGGGACACTGTCCAGTCTTCTTGCTCTTGCCTGTACACCAACATGACTCCATTAAAAGTGACACTTTATTTGAAACAAAATGCAATATTTATTTAAAGCAATATTTAATGTAATATTTATTTAATGCAATATTAAGCACTAGGATCAGTTTACCCACTAGTGTCAGTGGCTTTATTTTGTGTCTAGAAATATTTTATTACATATAAAATACATTAATTGCATACTGCATAAAAGAAATAAAGTACAGTGGACCCCCGGTTAACGATATTTTTTCATTCCAGAAGTATGTTCAGGTGCCAGTACTGACCGAATTTGTTCCCATAAGGAATATTGTGAAGTAGATTAGTCCATTTCAGACCCCCAAACATACACATACAAACGCACTTACATAAATACACTTACATAATTAGTCGCATCGGGAGGTGATCGTTAAGCGGGGGTCCACTGTATCTGTATTAAACAGGCTCTTCAATTTTAAACATATTTTTTGTTTGCCTAAATAACTAAAATGAAGTGTTATTATATATTTTAATTTCTGACTATTTCTTACTTAACGGCCCAGGCCATAAGTGGGGTTCATTTTCTGAATACAAATGAATTAAAATATCTACAAGCATTTCAAAACCAATCTGCACGCAAGACAATGAATAAATATATAAAATTACCAGTTTTCAATCATCACTTCTAACATTTAACCTTCAGTGTTCACATCCCTCAAATATAGTGCTGTGTCCAAATTTAAAAAAAACAAAATTCTTCAGAAATGGTAGAGAATCTTTTTCTGAAAGTGATGACACCAAAAATACAAAATTTTATGGAAAACTTACAGAATTATGCAGGTACAAAGTTAGCAGTCCGGGCACATTTTATGTGTCAGCAATTTTGCCAAATTTAAGACCCATTTTAAGCCAATTCCATTGCTCAATTTAACCAAATTCTTAGCTATTTCACTAGTATGCCTTCCATCGTATCGATTGTGTACAAGAAATCGCCCATTCAACTATCAAAACTACCCTTCAATTTGCACAGAATTTAATTATTTTGCCAATTTTATGCGTATTAAAAAAATCCAGTTTAATAACAGTCCAAAATAAATACTGTAGACATTCTAGGCACTAAAACAACATTTCATCCATGCAATATTAGGGCTCCAATGCCCCTCTTATATTACATATGCCTTCCATTCTGAATTGAACACACACACAAAAAAAAGTGAAGATTCATCATATTTCTCATATAATAAAATATAACTAGAAATGATTTGTCATGGTTTGCAGCATCCGAGTAATTGAATCAGACCTAGAAAAAATCTATAAAACAAACTGGGGGTGTAGGGAAGGCCTTACCTGTTTTCAGGAATATTAGTAAAAATAGAATATTTCTGCTATTTTATGGCTGATTTTAACCTACTTCTGGCCCTAGAACCAACTAAAATCATCTTTATTTCAGTAGTAACAGCCAATAAAACCATAAAAACCATCCTAGAAAACACCTCAAATTTGCTATTTTAAACCAAAAACAAGATCAGAGTTTTGCTTTTCCCACTGTTCATGAAGCATGATTTTTTATACAATGCACACTCACTGCACAGACCCATTCATATCTAGGCCAAAATTTACCACTCACAGCTCATCTGAGTGAGCCGAGCTCATGACGTAATACTACACAACAGACCCTGGCATCGATGACATAGCTTTGTGATGTACAATGAAAGAATTAAATGACTTGACTGGCAGAAGTTTATGACATTTTCAATAGAAAAAAATGATTTAAGGCATATACAGTACCTGGACTAGGGCAACAGACTCCCTCAACAGTGCTATCATCAGCAAAACAAGAGTAACCTTGTGGACACTCAAGAGCACGAGCACGAGGACTGCAGGCCAGAGTAGCGTTGGTTTCTGGCAAGGTGTATGGTGCTCCAAGAGGACAGGCAGGTGCTGCTGATGCCTCTACTACAGGGACACACTGAGGAATGGCTGGACAGACACCATCCACACATGGGATGTCCACCATCTGACAAATGTGGCTGGCTGTACATTCCACATCCTAGAAATGAAGAGAAACAGAGATTGGTTTATTCTTCAAAGACACACAAAATGTGGCTGGTCATAAATGCCACATCCTATTAAAAAGATTGGTATATTCTTCAATGATCTGCAAAAGTTTAATCAGTTCAGCATTGTTGCTAGTGCTGAGTATGCTGTTAATGCTAGTGAACATTCCAACAGTCTTGCAGTGCTGCATTCAACTATTAGCTTTCTAGGAGATTTATGCGACAGATTGAAAATTTGCAGATGCAGGTTTTGAAATACATACTATCATAATACTTTAATTACCAATATGCTGTTACAGATTCTTTATTTCAGGATAATAGAATGTGTATACAAAGGTGGGTGACATTTAGATAATCATGCAGAAAGCCCCTTACTATACAAAGCATTTCGGGCAAACTTAAGTTAAAATATTAGTATCACTTAGCGACGTACTCGTTTACCGATGCCTTGGACTTATGATGAGCTCTCTGACCAGTATTTATACCTAAATAATGTATATCAGAGCTGATTTCCTCAATTCTCTTTATTACAATATACAGTACAGTACTGTGTAAACATTTAAAAATATACCAGAAATGTTATAAATGGTGCAAAGGTTACATTAAAACAATATAAAAGATGGTTGACACAAACTCACTACCATTACAGTATGCTCTTCACTTAGCGATGAATTTGTTTAACGATGTGGTCTTAGGAACGGAACTCCATCGTTAAGTGAGGAGAAGCTGTATAATAAGTGTAAATTACCTAGGATAATCCAAAATATAGTTACTATGTAATTATTATTATAATCATAATTAAGCACTAAACCCACAAGGATCATACACCTCTATGTAAGTTTATTTAAGTACAGGTACACATAAATACAATTATCATACATAGTGTAAATTACTCATCAGGATAATCCAAAAATGCCAAAGTGACTTATTTCCACTGGTATCTTTAATACAATCATGCCCAAAACATTTATTATAATCATAACCAAGTGCTAAACCTGGAGGAGTCAGTGCTGCCCAGAACATATAATGTTCATGTTTAATGCTACTGTATTTATTTATTATATTGTTATTGTTATTATTATAATCAAAACCAAGCACTAAACCTTATTTATCTATAATCTAATTATTATTCAGTTGTCCCTTGAGTTATGATAATTTTGAGTTACAATTTATCCTCAAAAAAAATTTAGTTTTGAGCTGCGATGAAAAATTTGAGATACAATATACAAACACTGGTCAGCAAGTCTGGGTGAACCTCAGCCAACAAGCATATGCTTTCATTATGTGAACTTCAGCTACAGACTATACATACTGAAATTACTCATCTTTCCTTCTTTGTCAGGTTTACCAGGGGCTTTTGTTTGTTGGGTTTATCATGGGATTTTTTTTTTTTTTGGGGGGGGGGTTTATCAGGGGCTTTTGCTAGTTTGTTGGGTGTATCATGGGATTTTGTTTGTTTGTTGGGTTTATCAAAGGCCTTTACTTGTTTCTTGGGTTTATCATGAGATTTTGTTTGTTTGTTGCATTTATCAGGACCACTAACAGTTTATGCAGTATCAAGCCTGACTTCCCGATGTTCGGGGAAAATATGTTGCCCAAAGCTGGGCCATAAAAGAAAAAGGCACTAAAGTTCCTTTGTAAACAGAAACAGGAACTAGAAGTTCTGCAAAGTGGAAAAATGGAGCTGGCTAAGAGTAAGCCAATGACTAGGTGGCCCTCCTGTAAAGTGCCTGGCAAGCATAGTTTATGAGGACAAATGTCCCTTAGAGAGCGGGAACAATTTGTTACATGCTCAGGCGAGAGTGAGATGTCCACACCCAACGAAGGCTGCCGCAGAAGTCACCTGTCGTTGTTGTTAAATTAGTATATTCAAGTATACACCACAAATACAGTTACACTGATTATCATACATAGCAACACATGTGTAGAAACCTGGGATAACCCAAAAAAGTCAAAGTGACTTATTTCCACTGAGGTCCTTGTGATAATTATTATTTATATTTAAAAGTTAAAAACAGGTAAGTATCTTAGCTATGCAAAAGCAGTTACAATAAAAGATATACTAAGGGAGAGGTAAATTAGCTATTTTCTTACAATAAACCACTCTCCTCCTTTTCTACAGCCCCATTCATGAGGAACATTTTGGTTCTCTTCTTGTACTGACTCATGCTATGACTGGTTTTGGCATGTGCAGGCAGTCTATTCCACTCTTTTACTGCTGTAAAGAAAAATCCCCTCACGGAAGGTTCCTTGATGTTGGTGAGGGGCTCTTGATTTAGGGAATTGGATCTGTGCTCCAGTTCCCCGAATTAAGCCTGAATGCCTTCCACATCCCCCCCAGGCGCTGTATAATCCTACGGGTTTAGCGCTTCCCCCTTGATTATAATAATAATAATAATGTAAAGAAAAATGTGTTTGAAGCTTGACCACTGAGTCTAGGTACTGCAAAGTTGTTCTCCCTTCCCATAGTTCTATAATTGCACTGGTTCCCGTCCTTAATAAAATTGGCGGCAAGATATTGGGGACACTGGCTGTGAGCAATTTTATAAATGTAATTTAGCTTCAGTTGTTTTACTCTGTCTTCAACATTCAGCATATCTAATTGTGGTAATTCATCCTGACCTACATGTTCTTTTGGACTTAGGTCCAGCATAAATCTAACCATTTTGTTCTGGGTGATTTGTAGCCTTTCACTTTTTTTTTGTTATTATTATTATTATTATTATAATCAAAAAGAAGCGCTAAGCCACAAGGGCTATACAGTTTTTTTTTTTGTTAAGGCAGAATACCTTGAAGAGCAAGAGTGGTGTATGGAAATATAAACACATATGCAGTATAATTTCATCCTTTACTGACAATGTTTCGCCCACACAGTGGGCTTTATCAAGTCACAAACAGATCTGTTTGTGACTTGATAAAGACCACTGTGTGAGTGAAACGTTGTTAATAAAGGATCAAATTATTCTGCATATGTGTTTATATTTCCATTGTGTTGGTATTTTATACCATTTATTTCCAAGAGTAGTCTATAATACATTGTATGAGAACTAGACATAGTGTCCTGTGAGCCTCAGAAGGTAGGCACTGTGCCACTCTGTAGAGAAACTTTAGTCTGGCACTCCCTTTCTTTACAACATTGTTCCCCATTAGTTCTCCTGACATGCTTGGGTCGAATTGGATTCCCAGATATCTCACTGAATTTACTGTAATAGGTTCCCCATTACACTGGACATTAAAATTATTTACCCTTTTAATATGTTTCATGCCAGTAATATGGCTCCCCATATTCCCGAGGTGCAGTGATAATTTGTGATCTATTAACCATTAGTAATGTCTTGTGGGTCTTCACCTGATATTAACACAGCACTATCATCTACATACAGTAGTAGCTTCCATTTAACACTGATAGACATCATTAACATAACACAAGAACATTATACCCCTCAAGGAAGCTTCCTTGATGTTGGTGAGGGGCTCTTGATTTAGGGAATTGGATCTGTGCTCCAGTTCCCCGAATTAAGCCTGAATGCCTTCCACATCCCCCCCCAGGCGCTGTATAATCCTCCGGGTTTAGCGCTTCCCCTTGATTATAATAATAACAAGAACATTATTATTATTATTATAATGTGGGAGCGCTAAACCCTTAGGATTATACAACGCATGTGGGGGGGGGAGGGATGGAAGGTATTCAGGCTCAATTCAGGGAACTGGAGCACAGATCCAATTCCCTAGATCAAGAGCCTCTCCCCAGCGTCAAGGAACCTCCCTTGAGGGGAACACAAGAACAGCAATTATTATTACAATCAAGGGGGAAGCGCTAAACCCGGAGGATTATACAGCGCCTGGGGGGGGGATGTGGAAGGCATTCAGGCTTAATTTGGGGAACTGGAGCACAGATCCAATTCCCTAAATCAAGAGCCCCTCACCAACATCAAGGAACCTTCCTTGAGGGGACAAGAACAGCAAAGTACCCAGGATACTACCTTGAGGAACCCCACATGTTATCGGTACACTGACACCATACATAGTATCCAGCCTTCCAGTGCCTGGAAAAGGAACCTCAACCAAACTGGAAGGAAGTTAACTAATAACTGTGCGTATTATATGTCTGTAATGCGCCGTGAAGCCAGTAATAATGTCCGGGTAAACGCCAGGATGTTTCTTCTGTCATTGTTGGGTTTATCAGGGCCACTGACAGTGTAAGTCGTATCGACTCCGGCTTCCCGATGTTCGTGGAAGAATTGTTGCCCAAAGCTGGGCAATGAGAGAAAATGAACAAAAGTTCCATTGTAAATAGAGATAGAAACTTGAAGTTTCCAATTAGATCCGGTGGACGCCCTTGCCAAGTCCCAGCAGAGACGGACGTCCACACTCCCACCTGAGTTCAGTAACCGGCTTCCCGCCAAAGGCCGATAAAGAATTTTCCGCAGAGCGGAAAAAAATAGAGCTGGCTAAAGAAAGCCGTTGTACAGGTGCCCCTCCTGTAGAGTGCCCGGCGGGCAAAATAGATGAGGACAAGCGTCACTGATACACAGTCGAGAGAGAGACGTCCACACCCGACGAAGGCTGGTGCAGAAGTCGTCTGTAGTCACTTGTCTTCCTCCTGTTTTTGTTGGAGGTTGTTAGGGGGTCAACGCCCCCGCGGCCCGTTCTGAGACCAGGCCTCATGGTGGGTCAGAGCCTGATCAACCAGGCTGTTACTGCTGGCTGCACGCAATCCAACGTACGAGCCACAGACCGGCTGGTACTGGTACCGAGTTTAGGTGCTTGTCCAGTGCCTGCTTGGAGACAGCCAGGGGTCTATTGGCAATCCCCCTTATGTATGCTAGGAGGCAGTTGAACAGTCTCGGGCCCCTGACACTTACTGTATTGTCTCTTAACGTGCTAGTGACACCCCTGCTTTTCATTGGGGGGATGTTGCATCGTCTGCCGAGTCTTTTGCTTTCGTTGTGACTGATTTTCGTGTGCAAGTTCAGTACTAGTCCCTCAAGGATTTTCCAGGTGTATATAATCGTGTATCTCTCCCGCCTGCATTCCAGGGAGTACAGGTTCAGGAACTTCAAGCGCTCCCAGTAATTGAGGTGTTTTATCTCCGTTATGAGCATCCTGAAGGGTCTCTGTACATTTTCTAGGTCAGCAATTTCACCTGCCTTGAAAGGTGCTGTTAGTGTGCAGCAATATTCCAGCCTAGATAGAACAAGCGACCTGAAGAGTGTCATCATGGGCTTGGCATCCCTAGTTTTGAAGGTTCTCATTATCCATCCTGTCATTTTTCTAGCAGATGCGATTGATACAATGTTATGGTCCTTGAAGGTGAGATCCTCCGACATGATCTCTCCCAGGACTTTGACGTTGGTTTTTCGCTCTATTTTGTGGCCAGAATTTGTTTTGTATTCTGATGAAGTTTTAATTTCCTCGTGTTTACCATATCAGAGTAATTGAAATTTCTCATCGTTGAACTTCATATTGTTTTCTGCAGCCCACTGAAAGATTTGGTTGATGTCCGCCTGGAGCCTTGCAGTGTCTGCAATGGAAGGCACTGTCATGCAGATTCTGGTGTCATCTGCAAAGGAAGACATGGTGCTGTGGCTGACATCCTTGTCTATGTCAGATATGAGGATGAGAAACAAGATGGGAGTGAGTACTGTGCCTTGTGGAACAGAGCTTTTCACCGTAGCCGCCTCAGACTTTACTCTTTGTGTTCTGTTTGTGAGGAAATTATAGATCCATCTACCAACTTTTCCTGTTATTCCTTTAGCACGCATTTTGTGCGCTATTACGCCATGGTCACACTTGTCGAAGGCTTTTGCAAAGTCTGTATATATTACATCTGCATTCTTTATGTCTTCTAGTGCATCTAGGACCTTGTTGTAGTGATCCAGTAGTTGAGACAGACAGGAGCGACCTGCTCTAAACCCATGTTGCCCTGGGTTGTGTAATTGATGGGTATCTAGATGGGTGGAGATCTTGCTTCTTAGGACCCTTTCAAAGATTTTTATGATATGGGATGTTAGTGCTATCGATCTGTAGTTCTTTGCTATTGCTTTACTGCCCCCTTTGTGGAGTGGGGCTATGTCTGTTGTTTTTAGTAACTGTGGGACGACCCCCGTGCCCATGCTCCCTCTCCTTAGGATGGTAAAAGCTTGTGATAGGGGTTTCTTGCAGTTCTTGATGAACACGGAATTCTATGAGTCTGGCCCTGGGGCAGAGTGCATGGGCATGTCATTTATCGCCTGTTCAAAGTCATTTGGCATCAGGATAACATCAAATAGGCTTGTGTTAACCAAATTCTGTGGCTCTCTCATAAAAAAATAATTTTGATCTTCGACTCTCAGTCTGGTTAGCGGCTTGCTAAAAACTGTCATAATGGGACTTGAGTAGCTCATTCATTTCCTTGCTGTGATCTGTGTAGGACCTATCTTGTTTAAGTAGGGACCCAATACTGGATGTTGTTCTAGACTTTGATTTGGCATAGGAGAAGAAATACTTTGGGTTTCTTTCGATTCCATTTACGGCTTTTAGTTCTTCCCGTGATTCCTGACTCCTATAAGATTCCTTTAGCTTAAGTTCGATGTTTGCTATTTCTCTGACCAGTAACTCCCTACGCATTTCAGATATATTGGCCTCTTTTAGCCACTCTGTTATTCTTTTCCGTCGCCTGTTAAGGGAGTGCCTGTCTCTTTCTATTTTACATCTACTCCTCCTTTTTCTTGAAGGAATAAGCCTTGAGCATACATCGAGTGCCACCGAGTTAATCTGTTCTAGGCATAAGTTGGGGTCAGTGTTGCTTAGTCTATCCTCCCAGCTTATATCGTTTAGGACTTGGTTTACTTGGTCCCACTTTATGTTTTTGTTATTGAAGTTGAATTTGGTGAATGCTCCCTCGTGACTAGTCTCATTATGTCGGTCTTGGGCTCCACGCATACATGTCTGAACCTCAATTATGTTGTGATCTGAGTATATTGTTTTTGATATGGTGACATTTCTTATCAGATCATCATTGTTAGTGAAGATGAGGTCTAGTGTATTCTCCAGTCTAGTAGGCTCTATTATTTGCTGGTTTAAATTGAATTTTGTGCAGAGATTTAAAAAGCTCGTGTGAGTGTGAGTTTTCATCAGAGCTGCCTCCTGGTGTTATTACTGCAACAATATTATTTGCTATATTCCTCCATTTTAGGTGCCTTAAGTTGAAATCCCCCAGGAGCAAGATGTTGGGTGCAGGAGCTGGAAGATTTTCCAGACAGTGGTCAATTTTTAACAGCTGTTCCTGGAATTGCTGGGATGTTGCATCGGAGGCTTGTAGATTACCACAATGACTAGGTTTTGGTTCTCGACCTTTACTGCTAAAACTTCCACTACATCATTTGAGGCATTGAGCAGTTCTGTGCAAACAAGTGACTCTGCAATGTACAGGCCAATCCCCCCTTTTGCCTGTTCACTCTGTCACATCTGTATAGGTTGTAACCTGGGATCCATATTTCGTTGTCCAAGTGATCCTTTATGTGGGTCTCAGTGAAAGCCGCGAACATTGCCTTTGCCTCTGCAAGCAGTCCATGGATGAAAGGTATTTTGTTGTTTGTTGCTGGCTTTAGACCCTGTATATTTGCAAAGAAGAATGTTATCGGACTGGTGGTATTGTTGGTACTGGGGGGGGGGATTTTTTTCCGGCATTAGTATCTGTATCTGTTGGTTTGGAGTGGAGGCCATCGACTGTGGTTCCACTCCAGGAATGACTGGATTTGGTGTACGATTTCTGCCATTTCCTGCCAGTTTTTTTTCCTTCCTGGCACTAAAAAACCTCTCCCTCTTGAGTGGCTGTGGCTACCCAGGTTTTCCCATGATATAAGCTGTAGTAGTAGTAGTAGTAATACAATATGTTAGAACAATTAACTCGCACATGAGTAAAAGGATATAAAAGTTATAACTTGGGTAACATAAAAATAGGTTAGATAAATATTTTTATTGGAGGCTGGATAGAGGCCTATTTCAATGTTCATTCTCTGTAACGTCCTTGTGTAGTATTAACAGGAGAGACTATGTGATGGCAGAGTTTACTGTTTGCAGGAGGATTCTTGTTAAGACTTCAGAGATGGTAAAGCTGCCTTTGTTTTGTTTAATTGTATTAGAAACAGCTATTAGTGAAGATTCAAGGCACTTGCGTCTGCGGAAATTGGTTTCTTTGATCACTAATTGGGCGAACCTGAATTTCATGAGATGATTGGTGGAATTTCGGTGTTGTACACAGGCGTTGTTCAAGTTATCGTTCCTACATGCGCAAATGTGTTCATTGAGGTGGGTGTCGAGGTTTCTTTCTGTTTCACCTACATAAATCTTGTCGCAGCCTCCACAGGGTATAGTGTAAACCCCTGCACCTCACTCTGAGCTTATATATACCTTGTGTGTCCATGTACTGTTTGTAACGGCTTGACAAAGCTCCTGGAGAGCGAAACATTGTCACAATAAAAATGCCACATTAGTTGCACTTGTGTCCTTTTACTTTACACACCACAAGCTGTAGTGGCCCTTAAACTCCACAACAGAAGCTGACACAACACAAGCTAAGTGGTCCTTAATAACCCTAGTGTAGTCCATTAAACAACCATTCAGTCACCAGGGTAACATTGTTGAGACAGAGATATAAAAAATATCTTCAACATAAGAGTCGTAAAAAGCAAAAATGACACAAGAAATTTAACTATAGATTTAAATGCAATAATCGCAAACAAGCGAAAAAACATGCAAAATAGCCACAGGGGGGAGAACGGAGGGGGGGGGGGTTGAATGGAGCTATCATTCAATTCCCCCCCCACCCCCCATGGTTATTTTGCATAGAAACAAATATACATAAGAGAAGTATTTTGTTTTGGTTGGTCGAAAGTTAAGAGTTAAAATGAAGAGACAGAGCTCTTCAACTCTCTCTCTCTCTCTCACACACACACAAAGGCAGAAAGTGGAATAATCTGGAGAGTGAGGTAGTGGAGGCAGGATCCATACATAGCTTTAAGAAGAGGTATGATAAAACTCATGGAGCAGGGAGAGTGACCTAGTAGTGACTAGTGAAAAGGCGGGGCCAGAAGCTATGACATAACCCCTGCAACGACAATTAGGTGAGTACACAAACACACAGATGAAAAAACATAAAAAAGTGGGGAGTTATATTTACCTTGGCGCAACAAAAGAGTAAAATGGAATGAAGGTGATAAACCCAGGAAGAGAGAGAGAGAGCATCAAGCAGGATGAACAAAGGCAGCTCACGTCATTACAAAGGAAAATGCAGACAGGACGGTACAATTGTTACAATGAATACAGTGGCAGCGAGACATGAAGAACAGTGAGGGATAAAATACTAGTTGGACTGTGTGAGGAAGAGTGTTATACTATGTTCTGCATAACTCAAGTGTCACCCATTGCTACATAAATAATGTATTATGGATAACTAAGATGTAATGAACACTTGTCAGTGGTCAGTGATAACCCATATGGAGACAAACTCAGGAGGCTGGTTGGTAGCACACTCTGCTCACACACTGAGGTCCGTGGTTTGATCCCCGGTAGGGGTGGAAACATCAAGATGTGTTTCCTTAAGATACCTGATGTCCCTTTTCACCTAGCAGTAAAACAGGTACCTGGGTGTTAGTCGACTGGTGTGGGTAGCATCCTGGGGATAAAATTGACCTAATTTGCCCTAAATGCTCTGCATAACAAGGGACTTTCTATATAGTATGGTCTATTGTATAAGTTGTATCATGTACTTGTAGAAATAAAGATTATTATTATTATTATTATTATTATTATTATTATTATTTATTATTATTATTATTATTATATTTCGACCTTCTTCTGGGATCCTCTTCAGCAGATATACAAGTGAACAAGACTCCAGAAGTGATTTATTATTGAGTGTAATAAATCATGTTGAAATATACTTGAATTTGTATGTTTGTAACTACTAAACTATCAATAGTTTCGTGGTTTGTCGTGTCGTTACGATTTCGTGAGACTATTATTGTATTTTCCGGCATATAAGGCGCACGACAGAAGTATCATTACGGTAAATGAGTAATTATATTCAAGGGTTAATTACCCTCTATAAGCTTAATTGTAACACAAAGCTTAACCTTGACCCTGACCTTGAGCATATAAGGTGCAGGCTGATTTTCGAAAGAAAGTTTGGGGTAAAAAAGGCGCGCCTTATATGCCGGAAATACGATACTTTGTTATAGTAATCAAGGCCAAAGGAATATAATCATAGTACAATTAACGAAACAACTAACGAAAGATGTGTACTTAGGAGAGAAACATTGTGACAATGTTTCGCTTCCTCATGGACCATTGTCAAGTGGAAATTGTCTTGATAATGGTTTATAATTGACCGAAACGTCGTTATAAGGTCCTGCCAGTAGGTGTAAGTTGACTAACACCCAGGTACCTACTTACTGCTAGGTGAACAGGGACAGCAGGCGTAAGGTGACTAACACCCAGGTACCTACTTACTGCTAGGTGAACAGGGACAGCAAGTATAAGGTGATTAACACCCAGGTACCTACTTATTGCTAGGTGAACAAGGAAACATGCCCAATGTTTTCACCCGTGCCGGGGATCGAACCCCGTTCTCTCAGTGTGTGAACTGAGGCGGCTACCAACTGAGCCACAAGTCACCTTGACAGCCACGAGTCACCTACTTACTGCATAACGTCATTGTTCCACATGACAGTGAAATATAAATCTTAAACTCTAAGCAGAAGTCACCTGGCAGGGATCGCGACACTGGCAGAGGGGGCAGGCGGTGTCCGGATCCAGCACGAAGCCGTAGTCACAGCCAAGACGACACAGCATCTCGCCGCAAGTTAGAGCCGCTCGCGCGCGATCGCACACCACCAGCTCTCGCGATGATGCTCTGAGATGCAATTATCCTTGGTTAATAATAATAAATAATTGATGGT
>NC_069477.1:7672981-7698786 GCF_026875155.1 Cherax quadricarinatus | reverse complement strand
GGGAATCGGCCGGTGTGATAAAAAAAAAAAAAAAAAAAAAATAATAATAATAATAATAATAATAATAATAATAATAATAATAATAATAATAATAATAACGAAAATACCCTTATTCACACTTTTGTTATTAATCATAATTTTTTGTTATCATGAAAGGGAATGCTGTTTATTATTTTCTTCTCTGATTATGATCAATACTTGCTTGGCATTATTCTCTTATTTAACAAATAAGATACATGTGCAATAAAGATTTTCAGGTATTCCACATATATCTTACTAATGAATTTGCCTTTATTATCTCCTGTAATGATTATTATATTCGTTTTCTTGCCCAGACAAGCTGGAGTACATCTGGACTGGTGGTTACCGTAGTGGCTACGACTTCGCCTGGCCTTCTGGCTATCCCTTCTACGGAATTAACTGGTCTTACACTGGCAGGTGAGTTCTGCACTCATCCACTTCTCCTTTGTAAACTTTAAGCTGAAGTAATTGGTATTTCTATACCGGATAACTATTTAATGGGCTGTTTTGTGTATGACTGACAGCCCTGGAAGTTGTCTGAGGCAATAATTAATAATTATGGCTATATAACTACTGTTTCTGTGTTGATCGAGAGTAATTAACTCTGAAGTGAAGATCATGAGGAATATTTGCTTTATTTTAAAATATTTGAGCGGTGTTCTTTATCTATTTTTAATTAATTTAAGGAAAACAAAATGTCTGTATAAGGTTCTGTAATCCAGTTTCAGTATTAAATTCCTATGATCAACAGAAGCGGTATTTTAAAAAGGTATAAAATACCGACAGGTTGTTAGGTACCTAACAAAAGCAGTATTTATATATATTTTAAGCGTTTCGATGAGGAGCTAAATAATAAGCATGATAATGTATGGCCCGATATGTGTTGTTTTCGTGATGAAAACAACACTTACCTGAGCATGGGTAGGTAATGGGGAAAATAGATGAAAATGCTGCTCACTGCATTTGAATTCATCATGTCTGCTGTGCTGAGAAAGACACTAATAATTTGTCTTTCTGCCTCAGTGAGGGATTACCTCAACCAGACAACGCTGAGGAAGGGAAGGAGTTCTGTCTGGCAGTTCTTAACAATTTCTACAACGACGGCATCAAATGGCACGACGTTGCTTGCTACCACCCAAAGGCCATCATCTGCGAGCGTCCCGCTTACAAGCTCTATGGCTGAGCTCCCTTGACTCCCTCCCACCTCACGTGGGCTCATATTGCTGATTCTTTGAGACAAAGTGGAAACTTGATAGTCTTGGATGTTGATCACATATTTTATATCTAAAAATCTAATAAATTTACCAACCCTTTATATAATTTTTATATTGACCTAAGAATGGAGAGCACTTAAGCATTATATCTCTTTTGTGTTAGTGTATAACGTGAGGCATTAGAGTCAATGACCACCGTAATTATCAACAGGTTGGACCTAAGTGATGCCAGAACACTCCCTGTACGTAATACATAATAAATTGATCCATAGTCCCCTTCACTATAAATTCACATTTTAATTTAACATGACGTAAAATGTTATGTTTCTTGGAGTGTAATTTTTAACTACGTTGACATTCACAACTGATGCAACATCCCCCTTACTTCTGATTTGTAAACAATGTGCTACAAAGTTTTGGTTTTTCATTTGATGAATCGTAAAGTTTTTGCTGCAGATGCGACAGGTTGAGAGACAGATCTCCTTATAATTATTACTTCTACTGTCGCCAGTATTATATTCGCCTGTAAGCGACTGAAGAAGCCTGTTTAGCATGCAGAATGCCTCTTCACTTTATACTGGGATTCCTATTTATGATAAAGTAGACATTTGTGCAACACTTGGTTATCTATATTGTGGAAATTTTCGTGAGCCAGTGGCTTCTTCAGTCCAATACAAATAATAATGGTTGAAGATCAGGAGTTTGAGGTAATCAGTCCCTTAGCCTGGAGTTGATGTGATCAATCTAACAATCTTGATAAGAGTACAGCATATGTACGAAGGAGCTTATGTACTGTAGATAGGTGAGGTGAAGCAGTCGTAGACGGTGTCACATTGGACAAATCCACAAGTCATGCCCTTGGTAACTGACACTAAGAAACTGGTTTCAAAAGACACATGAGAAAACACTAAGACATACTTATTAGAAAACGTTTCGGTCCTGGAATCTTGATCCAATAAATATGTCCTAGTGTTTGTTCAGTGGCCTTTAACATTAAAACAAATTGCCTTCAATTCCCCCAGCACTCACAACTCATACGTTATTGGCACTTCACCATAATAATAATAATAATAATAATAATAAAATAATAATAATAATAATAATAATAATAATAATAATAATAATAATAATAATAATAAAGCATAATATTATTATTATTAACAATAATAATAATAATAATAATAATAATAAAGATAATCATATTGTCGTTGATGTTATTGTTATTGCTAGTAGTTGTGCCATCTGTTGTGCTCCAGATGACATTAGCAGATCCTTGGATATATAGTAAAGTAATCCCAGGGAATTCCCCCTTCTTCCCTTAACGGTGGAGGAGCCCAGAACACAGGCTGCTCCACTGTTCTTCGAAGGTTCAACTACTCAGGGCCAGGTCTTACTTTACACCTTCGCACTAACTATTAATACTTTTTTTCTCCTCTCCCCGTTATCTACCCCTGAGTAACTTTAAGCAGAATCGGTCTCATGTTCTGCGGGAGTTGCCAGTAATAGTGGAATAACACAGACATGTACGCAACCTAAGATGTCATACCCTCACACGGAATGAGGCGTATCTCAGCAATGATATTTACTACCAACCCATGGAGTCCATGACTTATTTTTTAGCAAAAATGGATGAATCAGCAGTGTGCTACTACTATTCTCTATGACGGTTTCATTGTGGGAACAAAAGCTAACTGTGTTTCCCCCTGTCATATTCCGTCACGCAGTATGGGTCGCATACATAGTGTAAAAATCTAAAAGTCATGAAGGGTAAGCGAGCGGATGCTACTGTCGCCTCCCGGAGCAGGTCAACGGCACTAGTGTTCAGAACTTCAGGTAAGACTCATGTCACGTGGTATTTAGTCCTGGAGAGAAATTAACCCATCCTCCTTGATGTCGAGTTGCACGAAACAGGAAATGTTTTTTTCCCTTATATGTTGGATGGGTTCTCGATGACCCTGAAGATACAATGTTGACCAGATATAAGGCAGCTGAGCCTCGCAGTGGGCACACTCCCGGGCAGACACAAGAGGAGGTAAGCTCTCCTTAGTGTTGTGTCGGTGACATAAGTAAACTGTGACCCTGTTTGCATAAATACATTCACGCCAATATCACAATATCTGGGTGAAAAGCAGTGTACAGAAAGCTGAGAAAATATATAAATCACAATACCGTGGATGGAACTACAAATAACCCACACTTTGTAGGGAAACTTTTGATAGCGTTTTCCTTTATCTTTGCCCGTTTTCAAGTCACATCTAAGTGGAAACGTCATCTAAAGTCTCATCTCCAAAGTTTGGATTATTAATCAAAAGTTGAGATCCACCTTGGCCTGTTTCATATCTAAGTTTGTGCTTCGAAATGTGTTGATTTATGCAGATAACAAGTACGCCAGTAAACACAATTTCGATTAATAACTAAAAATATCTGTGTTGCAGATGAAGGCAGTGTTGATACTCACCGTAGCTACTGCGGCAACCGCTCAGTACTATAGTCCCTATGGCAGAATTGGAAGTAGCGGTCTTGTCGGAGGCGGAGGTTTAATTGGTAGCGGAGGTCTTGTTGGAGGCGGTGGTCTAGTCGGAGGAGGTGGTCTTGTTGGAGGCAGTGGTCTTGGTCTTATCGGTGGAAATCGGCAGTGGTGTGGGTGTTAGGCACGGCGGCCTGTACGGACTGGTGAGTGATTTAATTCAAGCATAAAACTTGCTCATTTTGACTAACTTGACTTTAACCATTGTAGGAACAGTGCATGTATACACTCTCTGTTGACTTCCTCTGAATATAAAGTGTTTAAACCATAAAGAATGTTTCTATTTAGCTAATTTTCGTAGCAAACTTTAAACTGAGGATAACGATTTAACTTAGCGGATCGTCGTGTATATCAGAGTATTACCCCAGTGTATTACCAGAGAATCTTAAACAAAATGTTGTAAAACGTCAACGTTCAAATTTCTTTGAACAATTAACGAAGGATTTCCTGTAGCCATAACAAATTTAATTTGTAGGCCTCGGTCAGACGACCAAAAGCTCCAACGGCGGGTCGTCATCTAAGACCTGCGTCAGGAAACACTTGTCCTGTTTCCTGACAAACTTTATCTAACCTGGAGAATCTATCATTAAGAACAAATTAAAAATCAGTAATACTCAATATTATTTTTAAGTAAGCATGAACGTCATCATTCAATAAATCTTTAGCCAGCGAACAATTTTCATTTTTCAATTACTGGAACCAAATCTCAAGACCAGACTAGGCTTGGGAGGGTAGAGACTTGAACCTGCCTCGTTGGGGACTGTAGGATGACTGTATTATTCCTTATTTCTTATGTTCTTATATATTAAATTTCACAAGGTTGACTTTGAGTACCAGGTGGTAGTGACTACCACTTCTCGTGGCGTCACGATGGACGCAGGTAATATGTTTGGTATACTGCATAACAATTATTGTGGCACAGCTGGGCAGGGGATGGCAAGGCGTCTCAGTATTGAAAACGCACTGGAGACAAAATCATCTCCGAAATAATTTACAAAGGTCAGTCTGGACAGTCAGCATTATTCTTTTTGTTGGCTTAGGCCGCTCTATTATACCTGTATATCATCACCCAAGATATTAAATAAGATATGTTAGTTTTCATTCTTCTTCTTCTTCCTCTTCTCTCTTCTTCTTCTTCTTCTTCTTCTCTTCTTCTTCTTTTCTTTCTTCTTCTTCTCATTAGTTTTATTATTTTATTATTATTATTATTTATTATTTTTATTATTAGTATTTTCATTATTATTATAATTATTATTATTTTTATTATTATTAATTATTATTAGTATTATTTTTATTATTATTATTAGTATTTTTATTTATTATTATTATTATTTTTACTATTATTATTATGTAGGTCATCGAAGCACAACATGTCGGTGGAGGCTCGATCCCCTGCTATTCGAGCTCAGTGACAATTGCTGAATGAAAAAATCTAAGTACGAAATATTGGTATACTAGAACATCCAAGTCTTTGTGAAAACTTGAGTTCTCCAGCAACAATTATGAGAGATGACTCTGACTAAGTGTTTCCTTTCAAGGGAGTTCCTTGATGCTGGAAATGGTTATTGATGATACTTAGAAACTGAAAGCTACCCATATCCTGCCTCATATAAACCTTGATTATCCCAGTTTTCCATGTATTGTATTATACATATGGCTTTAGCATGATCTGATGTCTCATCTATGCTTGTATTGATGTCCTCATCTAGCATGATCTGATGTCTCAGATCTAGCATGATATGAAGTCTCATCTAGGCATGATCTTATGTCTTCACTTTACAGAGCGGGTAACAAGTACATCTGGACCGGAGGTTACCGCAGCGGTTATACATTCTCCATGGACCCTCTGGTTTTCCATTTTTTGTTCTCAATGGTACCCACACAGGCAGGTGGGTGAGTCCTACCTCGGGGCATGATGCCCATTGGGGCAACTTTTTATCACCATTAAGCTTTTATGTTTGCAGATGCAACAGTTTCGATTTTTTTGAAAACTTACCCCAATATTTACCCCATAACTTACTCATAAATGACTCCTTAACTTACTCCATAATTACTCCATAACTTACTCCATAAGTACCTGATAATCATTCTAATTTTCCTTCGTATTGCGCTGAGTGTACGGCTACGCCTCAAAGATTGTCTCTCTCTTGCCAGTCTTGGTAGACTTCCCCAGCCAGACAACGCTGAGAACGGGACAGGAATTTGTCTGGCAGTACTAAACAACTTCTACAACGATGGTATAGTGGCATGACGTCGCTTGTCACCAGAGAAATCCTTCCATTGTGAACGACGTCGCTTCTATTATTACGGCCTGTTGAGAGACACCTGCACTAAGATTGACACTATGATTGACTGTGAAGTCTTTGTTAAGAGGTTTGGCTCCTGCAATTAAAGGTCGTAATAAAGGCGGCAAACACCATTTTGCTATACACACACCTGCAATCATTCTTCCTGACCAGCCTTCTACTCCCTGCTACACTAAACTTGCATGTTTTATCTTTTACTTAAAATCTCCACACATTTGTGATATCGATTACGCTTTCATCATTAAAATCTAATAAAAACTATTATTCAAACTACCCCTGTGTTTATTTGCATTCTTTTATCTCTCGATTCGCGATTTATTACTATATATATATATATATTTATATTATTATATATTAATATATTTATTTATTTTATATTATATATATATATAGTTTTTTATATTTTTTTTTTATATTTATATATATATATATATATTTTTTATGCATTAAACAACTGTGAAAGATTAAAGAATCAAGCGCCTTCGTGACTTATCATTTTATAAAGTTTATATATATATATTATACTATATATATTATATATATATATATATATTATATATTATTTATATATATATACATATATTTTTATTTATATATTTTTTATTTATATTTTATATTGTTATTATGATATATTATATTTTATATTTATATTTACATATATTTATTTTTATATATGTATATTTTTATTATGCCAAAACATCCACTCTGAAATAGTATAGAGATATTCCAAGCGCTTTGTGGTTACTCAATTATCAAGGAACTATGGAAAGTAAAGCATCCAAGGAAGTATATAGGGGTCTGGCCGGCAATCACTATCAGGGATCCACCAACGGTTAAACACCTGACGCGCGCGACCCAACCTTGGATAGTGTCCTTGGCACAACTTCAAACCACAAAATATTCTACCAAGAAATTAGATAATTTTTAAAGATTATTTGTCCAGTGTATTATTTAAATTCTTCCCAAATTCTATTAATTATAATTGGATCTAATTTATAATAACCAAAGGTATATTTCATATTATTGTCAAAACTGCTTTTTATGAAAATGATTCAATTATATTCCTGTCGAAATGGACTTGCTTGATATACTTTCTTCAACTTTTGAAAATCAATTGGCATGGTAAATTCTTACATGATTAAATAGAGCATTGGAATCTTGTCCAGTTTCTAATGCTATATTTTGTTGTTTTAATCTTAGTGCGAGATTTTTACCTGTTTGACAGTAATAAACTTTATCGCAAAATTTTACTAGGAATCTTATACAAACATCCATCAGCATTTTGGGGGGGTTTCTTTATCAAAAGTTTTTTTACTGTTATCAAGATTTTGAATACAACTTTAATATTAAATAGTGTTTAAGATGAGAACGGCATATCAACCTAGTTTTTCATGGTTAAGGGGTGAACCTATACTTATTTTTAGTTGATAAGGCTGGTTGTCCCTTTTTGTTTGTAAAAAGTATTTCTTAGCAACTTCTATATAGATTTATCAATTACATTTTCTTGGGTATTTTAAAATCATTACCTTTTTCATAAATTTTGGATATTTCCTCATCTATGATCTCAGGGACTACAAATTCGTTAAGCTCTCAAAAACATTGATGAGAAAACAGTGACAGTTGGACTCTATCTTGATTGCGTAGGAATAATAGTTGGACATTGGAAAAGTTATTTTAGGTTTCCCTGTAAATAAATTTTAATTTGAATTCATTATTATCCTTAATTAATTTAAATCATCTAGAAAAGGCAATGAGTTATTTTCTTCAAACTCAACAGTAAAAGTTTATAGAATGGGCTAAGCTATTTAATTTTTGGGAAATGGAATTTTTGAAACAAGGTTGGCATTACAACAATCCTCCCTAATAGAGCTAAATGGTTCTGTTATGTTGATGATATTTTGGTGTCTTATGCCCAAAAATGTAGATATACTCCATTTCCTAGGAAAATTAATTAGATAGCCCATTCTATAAAACTTTACTCGTTGGTTTGAAGAAAATATAACTCTTTGCTTTTCTAGATGTTTTAATTATTAAGGATATTTAATGAATTCAAAATTTAAAATTTACAGAAAACCTACAAATACTGTTCCTTGTCCATTATTATTCCTCGCATCAAAGTTAGAGTCAAACTGTCTGTTTTCTCATCAATGTTTTTGGAGTGATTACGAATTTGTAGTCCTGAGTTAATGATGAGGAAATATCAAAATTTATGGAAAACAGCTATTTATTTAAAATACCAAGAAATGTAGTTGAAAATCTTTTAATGTTGCTAGAAATACTTTTTACAATCCAAAAGGACAACCAGCCTTATTCAAATAAAAATATGTTGGTTCTCCCTTACCATTGAAAAACCTTGGTTGATATGCCTTCTCTTATTATGACTTTTAATATTAAAGTTGTATTCATAAAATCTTGATACAGTAAAAAACTTTTGATTAAGAATTACACCATAAATGTGATGGATGTGTGTATAATATTCCTTGTAATATTTGCGATAAGTTTATTACGGTAAAAATGTTAAAAATCTCGAATCTAAGATTAAAAACATACATAAATTTAGCATTAGACTGGGACAAGATTCCAATGCTCTTATTCATTCTCATGTAAGAGATTTTAACATTCCAATTGATTTTCAAAAAGTTGTGATGTAGTATCAAGCAAGTCCTGGTCGACAGGAATATATGGAATCTTGTTTCAGAAAAAGCAGTTTTGGACAATATTATGATTATTTCCTTTCGGTTTATATAAATTCTAGATCATTTATAATTAATAAGAATTGGGGAAGAATTTATTATACTCTGGACAAATAAATCTTTTAAATTTCTTTTTTCTTGGGTAGTATAGTTTGTGGGGGTGAGTTGTGCCAAAGGACTTTCAAGTTGGGTCGAGCGCGCGTCAGGTGTTTAACCGTTGTGGGATCTGATAGAGAGGTGCCGGCACCCTGACCCTTATATAGCTTCCTTGGATGCTTTACTTTCTAGTTCCTTGATATATGTGAGTAGTCACGGAAAGCGCTTGGAATTTCCTCTATTCTTTCTGAGTGGTGTTTTGCATATCTGAAATCACCTGTTTACTGTGATCTTATTTGCATATATATTTATATTATATATTTAATAGTTATATATATATATATATATATATATATTATATTTTATATTTATATATATATATATATATATATATTTTTTATATATTTTTATATAATATTTTATATATATATATATTTATATATATATATATATATATATATATATATATATTTTTATATTTTTATATAGATTTTTTTGTATATATTTTTTTATCACACTGGCCGTTCCACTAAGGCAGGGTTGGCCACCGAAAAAGAAAAACTTTCACATATTCACTCCATCAACTGTTCTTGCCAGAAGGGGTGCTTTACATTACATGTTTTTAAATCTGCAACATTTACACCCCTACTTCAGAGTGCAGGCACTGTACTGCCATCTCCAGGATCATAGTTCCGGCCTGCGGTTTCACTGACCCCATCATAAATGTTACTTTGCTCACACTCCAACAGCATCGTTCAAGTATTAAAAACATTGTATCCATTCACTACATCCACTTATCAAACACGCTCACGCATGACTGCTGGAGTCCAAGCCACCTCTCACTCAAAACCTCCTTTAACCCTACTCTCTCTACCTTTTTTTTTTCAGGACCGACCTCCTTACCCCGCTTCCTTCCTCTACAGACTGAAACACTCTTGTAAGTCATTCTGTTTCGCTCCATTCTCTATACTTGTCCGAAACACACCTCAACAACCCTGCCTCAGCCCTCTGGACAACAGTTTGGCAATCCCGCACCTCCTCCTTACTTCCAAACTACGAATTCTCTGCATTATATTCACACCTCACCATTGCCTTCAGACATGAAATCTTCACTGCCTACCAGCCTTCTCCTCGCTGCAAAATTCATCACCATGCTTCCCACCCATTTAAGAGCGTTGGTAAAAAATATTACGTCATACCATTACCCTCTTGCCTATGAAGGGACAAGTTCTTTGTCTCCACAGTACTCCTGTAAGTGCTCCACTCTTATTTTCCCTCAATCAATTCTAAGATTCACCTCATCTTTCATAGACCCATCGCTGGACACAGTCCACTCCAAATATCGGAATAACATTAACCTCCTCCATACTCTCTCCCTCCAATCTGATATTACAATCTTTCATCATCTAATCTTTTTGTTATCACTCATAACCTTACTTTTCCTGTATTCCACCTTTAATTTTCTTCTTTGCACACACCTAACAAATTATCCCACCAATCTCTGCAACTTCTCTTCAGAATCATCCCAAGAGACACATTGTCATCTCAGCAAAGAGCAGGCTGTGACAACTCCCTCTTTGTGTGTGATTCTTTATCTTTTTACTCACGCCTCTGGCCAAGGACCCTTTGCATTTACTTCTCATACAACCCCATCTATAAATATATTTAAAAACCACGGGACATCAACAATCCTTGTCTAAGGCCTATTTTTACTGGATAGAATTTCCCTCCTTTCATACATACTCTAACTTGAAAACACCTCACTATCCTCGTAAAAACTCTTCCTGCTTTCAGTAACCTACCTCTACACCATGCACTTGCAACATCTGCCACATGCCCCTTATCCACCCTTGTCATACGCCTTCCAAAAATCATATAATGCCACAAAGAAAACCCTTTTTTTTCTTTAGCCTTATCGAAATACTGTTTCAATTACATGTTTTCATGTAATCATATATTAATATATCATAGTTATATTATATATATATTTATATATATATTTATATATATATATATATATATATATTTATATATATATATATATATTATATATATATATATATATTATTATATATATATATTTATATATATATATATATATATATATATTATATTTATGCAAAACAACCACTTGAAAGATAGAGAAATTCCAAGCCGCTTTCGTGACTACTCACTTATCATAGGAACTATGGAAGTAATGTATCCAAGGAAGCTATATAAGGGGTCTGGCCAGCCACCTCACTATAAGATCCACAACGGTTAAACACCTGGCGACGCGCCGACCCAACTTGGATAGGTCCTTGGCCACAACTAACCCCACAAAACTATTCTGATATGTCTACTGATATAATTAAGAAATTTTAAAAGATTATTTGTCCAGTGTTTTATTAAATTCTCCCAATTCTTTTAATTATAAATGGATCGAACTTATATAAATCCAAAGGAAATATTTCATATTATTGTCAAAACTGTTTATATATATTTTATATATTTATATATATATAACTTTATATATATTATATATATATATATATATTCTATATATATATCTTATATACTATATAATATATATAATATATATATATATTTAATAAACACTAATCTCGGGTCGAAGGAGATTCGAATTCTACACCATTTGGGAACAAGGTACGGCAAGTGTCTACCACCTTACCACACTGGCCCAATACCACACTGGCCCAATACCTTGGCGCCCAGTCTAACGTTAGCACGTTTTGGTCCAAGCAGTTAGCATTTAGACAGGTGGCTTTCAGATTTTCTTCTCCTCCCCTGCATATATCGACGACGATGCAGGGGAGGAGATGAAAAGCTGAAAGCCACCTGCCTGAATGCTGGCTGCCTTCGACCAAAACATCTAGCATTAGCGGGCACCAAGGTATTAGGATCAGTTTGGTACGGTGGTAGAGCACTGCGTACCTTGTTGCAGGGTTCGTAGGTTCGAATCTCCTTCGCCCTGAGATTAGTGTTGTGAATATTTCGCCTGTTCTGTGAATTTTAAAAGAAAACAAAAAAAACACACAAACACACACACACCACCATTGCATACAGATTGCATTTTCTTGGACTGTACGAAGGCGTTTGACACAGTTCCACACAAGAGATTAGTGCAAAGCTGGAGGCCCAAGGGGGGATAACAGGGAAGGCACTAGAATGGATCAGGGAATACCTGTCAGGAAGACAGCAGCGAGTCATGGTACGAGGCGGGGTGTCAGAGTGGGCGCTGTGACGACGTGGAGTTCCACAGGGGTCAATCCTAGGACCGGTGCTGTTTCTGGTATTCGTGAACGACATGACGGAAGGAATAGACTCCGAAGTGTCCCTGTTTGCAGATGATGTAAAGTTAATGAGAAGAATTCAATCGGACGAGGATCATAAACTACAAAGGGATCTCGACAGGCTGCAGACCTGGTCCAGCAATTGGCTCCTGGAGTTCAACCCCACCAAGTACAAAGTCATGAAGATTGGGGAAGAACAAAGAAGACCGCAGACGGAGTACAGTCTAGGGTGCCAGAGAATGCAAACCTCACTCAAGGAAAAAGATCTTGTGGTGAGTATAACATCAGGCACATCTCCTGAGGCGCACATCAACCAAATAACTTCTGCAGCATATGGGCGCCTAGCAAACCTATGAACAGCATTCCGACATCTTAATAAGGAATCGTTCAGGACCCTGTACACTGTGTACGCTAGGCCCATATTGGATATGCGGCGCCAGTTTGGAGCCCACATCTAGCCAAGCCCGTAAAGAAAGTAGAGAAAGTTCAAAGTTTTGCAACAAGACTAGTCCCAGAGCTTAGGGGTATGTCCTACGAAGAGAGGTTAAGGAAATCGACCTGACGTCACTGGAGGACAGGAGAGATAGGGGAGACATGATAACGACATATAAAATACTGAGAGGAATTGAGAAGGTGGACAGAGATAGAATGTTCCAGAGATGGGACACAGCAACAGAGTAGTCAGCAAGTGGAATAGTTTGGGAAGCGATGTAGTGGAAGCAGGATCCATTCATAGCTTTAAGCAGAGGTATGATAAAGCTCATGGTTCAGGGAGAGTTACCAGTAGCGGCCAGTGAAGAAGTGGGGCCAGGAGCTATGACTCGACCTCTGCAACCACAACTAGGTGAGTACAACTAGGTGAGTACAACTAGGTGAGTTCAACTAGGTGAGTTCAACTAGGTGAGTACAACTAGGTGAGTAAAACTAGGTGAGTACAACTAGGTGAGTACATAATTACATATTCGGTAGAGGTTTAGTCACGAATATTACAAGTAGTGTCAGCGCTGACAATGAAGTGTGGTTACAGATGGCTGCAAGTCACTGTTCTTACCACCTCGTTCTTGCCTGTGCTATTTTCTACTAATGTCAAGCTCTTTGTCCTCTGCTCATGAATAGAGTTTTTATGTAAACAAGTTATATTAATTCTATCAAGTTACCCTCTGTCATTCTCTAGGTCAATGATATACAATAATGCAGTTTTTTATCTTTAAAGACGATGAAAAAATTCTAGGTTTTTCATGACTTTGTACCTGAATCAGATGAAAGTAATGGATTTTTAGGGTTACAGTTAGGTGAACAAAGTTACGTATAGAGTGTATCTCGCTATTAGCGGACGGTGTATCGAGCATTCACCACTCCTGCTGAATGGCCAACTTGTTTTTTTACGGCATTAAGTAAATAAATATTAAAGACGAATAAATAATTGTTTAAGCTTTTAACTAGAAGTAAATCTTAAAATATATTTACAGTAAATAAGGTCAGTCAGTTATAAACGAGAGTACAATGTAAACAGAGACAGAACAAAAGAAGAATGCACTGTTCTATTCTTGTATCATTCCTCAGATATGTTACAGTTTGAGTCAGAATCTGAAAGCACTAACTGAATATACAGCTTGGTCCTTGTAGCTATCACTGTTCAATGCTACACATTCCGAGTCCAACGGCTCATGTAGAACACAAGATTGATCCAAACAAAGGAGTAAGTTTTCTCAGGAGTAAATAACGGGGAGTGGAGAAAATATTAATAGGTATTTTCAAGATATAAAGAGAACACTAGCATGAGTTGTCTACTGTTTGGAGGACAGAGTGGGTTTATGGCCTCGACTGGTTGGTTAATGGGGTTTAATCATTGTCGAATAAACGCATGGTCATTAAGGCTATTTAATCTATTTGCCACAAGGCAATAAAACTACAACCCCTGAAATAGAATTAATGTAAATTCTTAGCACAATACACACTGAAACATATACACTTCTCAGTTTATATAAGTTTGTCTTGATTAATTCATCTCCTGACTGTAAAGTCTTACAGACAGAGAGGGTGTTACTTTTGATGCTTGTTAATGTAAATTAATTGTATCTAGCAAGTCCTTTGGATCATTTGCTGATACCTTACATTCCTCAGACACTACACTGCTACTAAACCAAGTATGGAGTGAGTGAAGCTTACGCCGACGTGTCGAGTCCGATTTGTCCCGACCCTTAGACGGTATTTTGCCTTTTGCTCTCAGACACTATTTGATCTTTGGATTTAAACAACTTATCTATTAAGTTGCAAGAACATTAATTCCAGTATATGATATTTGACCATGAGGATATTAGCTGTGTTACTCTTTCTGTTTACCATGATAGCTGGTATCGTGCACTGGTTAAAATTCATATTTTCTTCATGTAACACGCAATATTTTATCTTTTACTCTTATCATGCGAACCAAAATTACAAGAAAAATATTGGAAAAGATTTCAGTAAAAGCAAGTGTCTGTTGAAATTGGAGACTTAACAGGATTATCAGTGCAACAGTATCGAGAAGGAAGCATTTGAGATTTGGAGAGCATTCGTATTCTCCTGTTCTATGCGTACCTACATTTCGTGGGGAAAATCCAAGGTTTAAATTCTTTTAAATGAAAATTTAAATGTTTTTTTTGGAAAAAATTTTTTGTTTTTAACATTCAATTATGTGTTTAGGTGTCAAGCTAAAAGCATATGATTCATTCAACACAAAATGGAGATATATTTTATTGCTGGAATTTCACAGCAGCAGCGAATACTGAGAAAGTTCATCGTCAAGGACTTTATAAAAATGTAAAGCTTACGAAATGTATATAAGTGGATGTCACGTTAGCCATGTTCACTAACGTCCCTATAAATCTGTTCAAGGGAACCAACCGTAACCATGACCAGTTTTGAAAAATCACATCAAATAAATGTATTTCACGCTGACTGGAGTAGTGAGGTGTACTTTACTGTTTCTTTGTGACGGAATGTTTAGTGAAAGAGAGTTGCCATATCAGCTGGGGTATACCCGTAGACTACATGTTCGTGGTTCTGCGGTTCTCTCCTCCGCGATCCGGTCTCTGACCAGAAATCCTGGTTAACGGCCTGTTCAGTTACTCAGGTCTCCTAACAGCCAACAATATCAGTAAAGACAATAAGAATTCATACTTTAAATAACTTTACCTGTTCATAACACCAGTAGTAACAAGCGCCACTACGATCAAATCAGCAGTTCAACTCCCTCATTTTCTAAATTCGAAATATTTAAGAATAAAATCAGTCTTTTTTTTCACCTAATATTTAGGCCAAAATAAAATATATACAAATAACTAATATATTTATTAGGCTATTACCTTACATAAAATATCTCATTGTCATTGAAGTGTGCCAAATTTTCACACTTTGTTTCCAAAGATCAGTCGTTATGAGCAAACGTGAGGTGGGAAGGAGTCAAGGCAGTTCAACCATAATGCTTGTAAATGCGACGCTCGCAGATAATGGCCTTCGGGTGGTAGCAGGCGACGTCGTGCCACCTGATGCCGTCATTGTAGAAGCTGTTGAGCTCTGCCAGAAAGTCCTCCTTTCCTTCCTCAGCGTGTCTGGCTGGGGTATTCCCTCACTGAGGAAGAAAATCAAGTTATCGTCGTCGGACTGAGCACAGGGAGGGCCATAATGAACTCAAATATTGTGAGCAACATTCACAGCTGGTGTTCTATAACTCACTTAAACTCAGTATGCTGTAATGTCTGTTCATAATTTACACATAAAATCTCTATCTACGAAACTAATAATAGCATGTGTTTTATATAATATCTGTAGCGATTACGTACATTCATTTGAAAATGCAAAATGAATGTTATAATTAGCCAGTTAAAAATGGCGTGAAATGCAGGCTTCAACTGCATTTTTTTATGGAAAAAACTCAAAGAAAAAACTCAAAGTAACCTACAAATGTTTCAGAATAAATATGAGACAGAATCTTTACTTCGGCGTTAATCATTCCCTGCTGAACCCAAGAGAAAATGTTTTTACATAAATATTTACTTATATGTTTTATTTTATGAAGGCATCTGTTACCTCACAGAGTTGTCAGCCATCACATTACACAGCCTCGCTTAAACTAACCATGACAGAATATGATTGGGCCATTGGCTTACTATAGTAATCCTTATTTGGAAATAATTTTAATGTTAATAATACTTGAGTGCAAGGACTCAAACTGCCCAGTGTAGACCAGGTTAATACCGAAGAGGGATACCCAGAGGGCCAGGCGAAGTCATAACCGTAGCCCAATGCGGGTAACCCACCCGTCCAGATGTTACTCCAGCTTGTCTGTATGAGAGACATAAACGTTTTTTTTATGTCGGTAAAGTATTTAATTACCTGGAGGGAAAAAATCAAATCGGCATCACTTCACAACATTAACTAACATATTATTTGACGATTTTTTTAAATGTTTTTCAATGAAGTTATGTATTTATTTTTAAAGGGGAGGGGGGCAGACTTGCACTTTGATAGCGAACTATTCAACTATTAGCACAAAGGGGATCACTAAGCTCAAGATTCATCTCTTGCACTGATTGGACCACAAAGATTTAAGGGATTCATGTAGGAGATGAAATATAGTGTGATTGTAGAAGGAGGATTTCCCATTACTTTTGAATAGGCAGTAAATGGTGGGTGAACTTACAGAAAGATCTGAGGTTAGGTCTGCGGCTATATACCATTGTTTTACTTGACTTTGTAGGTGACATCAGGAGATGATTTTGTCCTCTTCTGGAGTCTCAATGCTGACGCCCTGCCATCCCTTGCCCAGACTGGAGCAGTAATAGTTAGCAGTATGCCAGTCGTACTTCTTGCCTCCGTCGTGACGCCACGAGAAGTGGTAGTCGCTCTCACCAACACTCAAGTCCACCTGTAAACAATACACATCTGAATAGCATTGTGTGAGCAGTAACTTTGATATACTTCAGTCCTAAGGCAATATTACTTAGCATCTCACACTGCTCCAATGACCTTCATGTATTAAATACTTCTATAGTTTACGGCTTAACATAAAATTTTAAGGAAATTCTTAGAGCAAACTATGGTGTGTATATTTTCTAAGGGCTTTAAATTTTTTTTATATCTATATTAACAATCTGGCATAGGATTTCCAAGTTAAACAATTTATATCGTTTTGTTTATCATATAAGATCCAGTCCTGTGCACTGTAATGTTTTTATTATTTTAGGAAACTTACCTTTGCATATCCAAGGCCAAGACCACCGCCTCCGATAAGGCCAGTACCACCATATCCACCACCCACGAGTCCACCTCCAAGTGGACCAGCTCCATATCCACCAAGTCCGTATCCAAGACGGCTGTAGGGACTGTAGTATTGGGCTGCTGCTGCCGCAGCTACGGTGAGAACCAACACTGCCTTCATCTGCAAACCAGACATGTACACTAACGGCTTCTAACTTGACAATATTATTTAAGAGATATATAGCAATATACATATATCAGTATTTCCTGAAGAGTGTCTGTGATTGAGTCCGTATTGAACAAGTGGTTTATTTTCCGTTCTTGTGGGAATTACGTCCACATAGCATCGCCTTCCGGTACACAAACTTATAAAATTGGCCTTCGTGACCATTTCCACAGATTCCATCTTTCTGCACAGAGTGATGTTGATAGAGTATTGACCGCAGTGGTTAGCCTGAAGATCCGTGAACAAAGTGAAATTCAACAAAGCACGACCATAGTCATTAGAGCACTGCCACACCTTTCACGAGAACACCATTGCCCCGTTAGCCCGTCTAGTAGAACACGGTGAGTTTCAGCAGTAGAACACAGTTAGGTAACACCCAGCAGAGTTTCTTAGCACTTACCGTGTCCTTCTGGGGGAGTGTACTCACTATCGTGTCTCTCCACCTTATATACCTCGTAGTCAGAGTATAATCAAGGTCAGACACAAAACATTAGTCTACCATGAACAATAATTCCACGTACCGGAAGTTCAGTGTAAACTTATTGCTATCACAAAAAAAAGAAAAAAGGCGAAATCTGTTGAAAACAGAACTTTATATTCAAAATTTGATTCTATCACGTTACCCATAGCATGTCTCTTTACTTTTCTTTATAATAAATGCCTTATGCTAGCCTTTATGATAGGAAGAATATTATTAACCCACAACATTTCGTGGAGTTTATTTGGTAAGTGTCCCTATGACGGTCGTAGCGAATAATGTGATTTTTTTTAATATTTTTTTATAATAAATTATTGTAACTTTTTTACTATTTACAAGGTTACATAGACAGTAGTTTGGAGGGACAAGAGCTACACTTCTGATTTAAAAAAGGGTACAGGAGGTGGAGGAAGTCTCGGTATAAACTTAAAGGTTAAGGTACACTTAGTGGCCACGGTAAACATACCAAGACCAGTTGGCTGCGGCGGATATCTATGATCTTCTTACTAAAGTTACAGTGGCAAAGGCCAGTATATTTCGTAAAAACCATCTTTGAAAAAAACCTGCATAGTTTATTATATATGATGTATATTTATTATTTTTATATTTATATATATATTTATATATATATATATATATATTATATATAAATATATTTATATATATATAATATTTTTATATATTTATATATGTGTGTGTATATATTTATATATATATATATATATATTATATATATATATTACTATATTATATATATTATGACGTTGAATGCTTTGGTTAACTTTTCGTTTATTATATTTAGCGTGAGGTGAAAATCAAGTGTGGGTATTGGGTTGCTTTGAGTAGTGGAGGACGATCCTCCGTCAGCTGGAGATACAGACGCTAATTCACTCTATTTGCTTTTCCACAGCCTTCAAGTCAATTTCATTTAAACCGAATACACATCAAAGTTCTCTACAAAATCCGAATTTCCTGTATTATTGTTATGAAGATAAAAAAATAAAGTTGATGAATCTTCAAATGGTGATGTATATTAATTTTCTTATTCAAGATCATTTTTTTATTTTAGTTAGTCTTATCATCCTAATTATGTAAACACCATAGTGGACGCTGCCTGGGGATTTTTTTTTTACTTGTAGACAAAATACCGCAGCAGAAAGGTGGGAATTTTTCCTATAAGAGGAGAATATTGTGATTCTTTTGGAAGAATGTTTATAAGAAGAGTGTTTATAAGAAGGTGTTTATAAGTAAGAGTGTTTAATAAGAAGTGTTTATAAGAAGAGGTTTATAAGAAGATGTTTATAAGAAGAGTGTTTATAAGAAGAGTGTTTATAAGAAGAGTGTTTATAAGAAGTGTTTATAAGAGAGTGTTTCTAGAAGATGTGTTTATAAGAAGAGTGTTTATAAGAAGGTGTTTATAAAGAAGAGTGTTTATAAGAAGTAGTGTTTTATAAGAAGTGTGTTTTATAGAAGAGTGTTTTAAGAAGGTGTTTTATATGAAGCGTGTTAATAAGAAGAGTGTTTATAAGAAGAGTGTTTATTAAGAAGAGTGGTTTATAAGACGTGTTTATAAGAAGAGTGTTTATAAGAAAAGTGTTTATAAGAGAGTGTTTTAAGAAGAGTGTTTATAAGAAGAGTGTTTATATAGAAGAGTGTTTATAAGAAGAGTGTTTATAGAAGTGTTTTAAGAAGAGTTGTTTATAAGAAAAGTGTTTTAAGAAGAGTGTTTTAAGAAGAGTGTTTACTTAGAAGTGTTTATAAAGAAGAGTGTGTTTATATGAAATGGTGTTATAAGAGTGTGTTGATAAGAGACGTGTTTATTAGAAGAGTGTTTATAAGAAAAGTGTTTTTTTAAGAAGAGTGTTTATAAGATGAGTGTTTATAAGTAAGGGAGTGTTGATAGGAAGTGTTTATAAGAAGAGTGTTATAAGAGAGCGTTTATAAGAAGAGTGTTTATATAGAAGAGTGTTTATAAGAAGAGGTTATAAGAAGAGTGTTTATAAGAAAATGTTTATATTGAAGATAATAACAATGACCTTATTGGAAAACACTTCATTAATAAAAGATAAAAGCATAGACGCTAGTGAGAAAAATGTTGATAATAATGAGGACAAAAAAGGAGTACACTAATGGGAAGCTCTGCGTTACTAGAGGACAAAACAAGGAGACAATAGTGGGAAAATTAACGCAAATCACAGGACGGACGGGAAAATAACGGTGACTTGACATGTTGTAACCTCATCTCATTGTTAACGGCCGAAATATGTCTGATTTTCGTGAATACACTCTAGCTTAATAATAATTTATATTGATAAACATAAAATTAAAGGGATATAAAACAGAATGAATGGGAGACAGAGGTATACACACACACACCACACTACACACAACCACACAACACCACAATTTATATATATATTATATATATATATTATATAATATATATATATTATATATATATTTATATTATATATATTTATATATATATATATTTTATTTATATATATATATATATATATATATTATATGTGATTGTGTGTGTTAAACAGTTTTACATGAATTAATTGCATATATAGTAGGAAAAATTAGATTTAAAGCATTGTTTCAATGCAAAGTTATCAGCTTTTCCATGAGGAAATTATTCAATATTCCCGGGTATATATTCTTCAAAAGTCAGCTTTTAAAAAAAAAAATAAATAAAAAGCAATTTCCATTACCAGAACCCCCCCCCCCCCCAATAAAAAAAAGGAAACTAACGAAAAAAATATGTTCTAAATCTTGTTCCTGTGTTTAGTTCTAAAGGGCTTCATAGCAAAACAAAAAACAACTATAATAAACTGTTGTGATGAGAAAACCAGACAAAGAAAGTGGTTAAAACTTCAATTCCTTTCAAGGTAAACAAATTTTAGCATTAACAATATCATAAGTCCTGGTTTAATTTGCCTATTAAAAAAGAAAGAAGCTCATCTAGAATTTTTAAATCCAATTCTCTCCTGCCAATTAACTATAATTTTTAAAATCCTCTTTTGCAAACTAATGATTTGTTGAATTGATTGTGAATTCTCATACTGTTTGATTTGGTGATTAAAGCCTGATGATAGTAGTTGAATTTTTTTTACCAAAAGGTGATAATTATTTAATGCAATGAATGATTCAATGAGATATTATCTCTCTAAAAACTAAGTCTCATGGAACAGTCCAATAAATAAAATGAGAATGAACGGTACTGCAGTGATGCTCTGAATCTGATACCCTGCATGGTACTCAGAGGGTTAATCACTTATAACCTGCCACTGGTTACTTCAGGGTTAATCAATTATACCCAGCACTGGTAACTTCAGAGGTTAAATCCTTATTTCCCTCAGCCACTGGTACTTCAGAGGTTAATACTTATACCCAGCACTGGTACTTCCCTAAGTTAATCAACTTTTATACCCAGCACTGGGAACTTCAGAGGTTTAATCACTTATACCCAGCAATGGTACTTCAGAGGTTAATCCACTTATTACCCAGAACTGGTACTTCAGAGGTTAATCACTTTACCAGCACTGGTACTTCAGAGGTTAATCACTTGATACCCCAGCACTGGTACTTCATTGGTTAATAACTTATACTCCAGCAACTGGTTACTTCATGAGGGTTAATCATTATTTACCCAGCACTGGTACTTCATTGGTTATTACTTATACCTGACACTGGTTACTTCATTGGTTAAGCACTTTTAACACATGCACTGGTACCTTCAGAGGTTAATCACTTTATACCAGCACTGGTACGTCATTGGTTTTTAATCATTATACCCAGCACTGGTTATTCAAGAGGGTTAATCACTTATACCCAGCACTGGTACTTCATTGGTTAATCACTTTTTCCCACAGCACTTGGTATTCATGGGTTAATCACTTATACACCAAGCACTGGTACATCAGAGGTTACAGCACTTATACCCAGCACTGGTACTTCATTGGTTAATCACTTTTACCCTGCACTGGTACTTTCAAATTGGTTAATCACTTATACCCAGCACTGGATACTTCATTGGTTATAATCATTATACCAAGCATGGTACTTATTGGGTTTATCACATATACCCTGCCACAGGTACTTCAGAGGTTATCATTTATACCCAGCACAGGTACTTCAAGGGTTAATCACGTTATACCCTGCACTGGTACTTCATTCGGTTAATCATTATACCCAGCAACCCTTTTGGTACTTCATTGTAATAACTTATACCTTCACTGGTTCTTAGAGAGTTAATCACTTATACCTCCAGCACTGGTACTTATTGGTTAATCACTATTACCCAGCACTGCGTTACTTTCATTGGCTTAATTCACTTATACCCAGCACAGGTACTTCGAGTTAATCACTTTTACCCAGCACAGGTACTTCGAGAGGTTAATCACTTATACCAGCACTTGGTTACTTCATTGGTATTCACTTATACCCAGCACTGTACTTCATTGGTTAATCTCTATACCCAGCACGGGTACTTCAGAGGTTAATCAATTATTACCAGCATGGTACTTCATTGGTAATCACTTATTACCCTGCCACTGGTACTTCATTGGTTAATATCACTTATACCAGCACAGGTACTTCAGAGGTAATCACTTATACCCGCCAGGTACTTCAGAGGCTTAATCTACTTTATACCCAGCACTGGTACTTCAGAGGTAATCACTTTTACCCTGCACTGGTACTTCAGAGGTTAATCACTTATACCCAGCACTGGTACTTCAGTGGTTAATCACTTATACCCAGCACTGGTACTTCAGAGGCTAATCACTTATACCCAGCACTGGTACTTCAGAGGCTAATCACTTATACCCAGCACTGGTACTTCAGAGGTTAATCACTTATACCCAGCACTGGTACTTCAGAGGTTAATCACTTATACCCAGCACTGGTACTTCAGAGGTTAATCACTTATACCCAGCACTGGTACTTCAGTGGTTAATCACTTATACCCAGCACTGGTACTTCAGAGGATAATCATACTCAGCATTGGTACACCAGCTTTGATATAACTGCTGATTATACCCATCACCGACGCTCCAATAGATGCTTAATAGCCGAGCAAGCCACCACCTGACACCTGAGACACTCTCCCGTTTCCTGACGAACAAAACACAACCACCTTCATAAGAAAATCAAAACACGTGAGTCTTTCGCGTTTCTGCAAAAATATTTCATGTTGAGCTTAATTAAGCGAGCAAGAGAGTAATGAAGCATGTTTATCTCCCTCTTTAACATGGAGCAACCAGAAATCTCGTATGTAAATTCTAAGGTGATTATATTGTTGTTTGTTTGTGATAACGATGCGAGATTTTCACCCGAGTCTCTCTCTTCCGTGTCATTCTGAAGTCGGGGAGTTCTGATGCTGATAATGTGCTCTTCATCCGAGGAATTAGAGGTGGCTTCTTTATCTCGAATAGATCTTGATTTTAGCTTATTATCAGATGCTTTTTGACCCCTAAGGATTTAGCGCTCCACAAGAATATAACAAAATAACAACAACAACAACAACAACAACAACAATAATAATAATAATAATAATAATAATAATAATAATAATAATAATAATAATAATAATAATAATAGGAAGAAGAGGAAGAAAGAAAAAGAAGAAATATGAAGCAAACCAGGATGACTAGGAGGAGAGGGATGGAGGGTAGGAGAGGGTTGGGGTCTTCCCAGGAAGAGCTGGAGGGGAGGGGGGAAAGAGGTTTTGATTGCTAGGGGCTTGAGCATCCTCCAGTCCTGAGAGAGCCTCAGAGCGGAGTGGAAGCAAGTGCTTCTTGTGACCTGGCGTGCTGTTGAAACGTGAGCAAGATAATGCTTGTAAAAGGGATTCAGGGAAGCCAGTTAGTAGGACTTGAGTCCTGGAGGTTGGAAGTACAGTGCCTGCACTCTGAAGGAGGGGTGGGATGTTACAGGTTTTAGGGCTATCTGAATTGTAATATCAGCATGTTTCTGACACGACAGCGATTTGCTGAGTGGGTTTCCTCCTTCACTTGGGTCACGCTGCCTTAGTGGGTGATGCACGTTGTGTTATAATAATAATAATAATAATAATAATAATAATAATAATAATAATAATAATAATAATAATAATAATAATAATAATAATAACTATATGCATTTCAGTCGCTGCATGATCCGATAATGGTATCATTGTATGCCATAATCAAGTTTCAATGTACCTCAGTGCACGCGATAGGAATAGTGTAGAGTGCGGCATTAATTTCTAGTGCCTTTAAATATATTACATTCAACATTTGAAGCTGATCAGAGAGAGCATACTTAATCTGTCACATGATCAACAGCCTCCTCCTCACCTGCCCAAAATACACTGTATACTGATGGCTTGTTTTGTGCCTAACAATATTTCTTACAAGTAATCTACATTACCTGTATCCTCCAGAAAAGAAATAATTGATTTATATTTGTATACTCTGGTAATCCTCACAGACGTGTAATTTCAAAGCTCTGAATTCTCTGCCTAATATTCACCCCCACACAATCCTCTACAACACGTCTCCGCTTCCTTCAGTCTCCTCGTCGCATCGACATTTAAAACCCATTCCTCACACTCGTGTAAGTGTAAGTACTACGACAGTCTGGTATATTTCTCACAGACCCGTCTGCTGACAATTCCTCTTCCAAATATCTGAACATGTTCACTTCATCCATATTCTCGTTTTCCAATGTGTTATTCATTGTCAATAACAACACTGCACTAGCCAAGGAGTCTAACCCATGCTGCTTTGGCCAGCCTCATGGTGAGCGAAAACACATGACGCTCTAGTCCACGGGACTACAAAATATGGGTTCGACTCCTTGGCTAGTGCAGTGTTGTTATTGATCAATACCACTCGTTTCGTGGGTACAATAATATATATATGCATATATATAAATATATATAATATATATATATATATATATATATATATATATATATATATATATATATATATATATATATATATATATATATATAAATAAATAGATAAATATAATAAAGAAAAAGACAGACAGACAGACAGACAGACCAGACAGACAGACAGACAGACAGACAGACAGACAGAATTATTTTTATTAAATGATTGATATATTCAACTGGGAAAATATGGTATGTAAATTTTTATTTTTGAAATATAACTAACTTAGTAACCTCTCTTAACCTGCTGTTGCTCTGTTACCTGTGCCACACTTGTCTCTGGTCACGTTACCTGTGCCACACTTGTCTCTGGTCACGTTACCTGTGCCACACTTGTCTCTGGTCACGTTACCTGTGCCACACTTGTCTCTGGTCACCTTACCCGTGCCACACTTGTCTCTGGTCACCTTACCTGTGCCACACTTGTCTCTGGTCACGTTACCTGTGCCACACTTGTCTCTGGTCACGTTACCTGTGCCACACTTGTCTCTGGTCACCTTACCTGTGCCACACTTGTCTCTGGTCACCTTACCTGTGCCACACTTGTCTCTGGTCACGTTACCTGTGCCACACTTGTCTCTGGTCACCTTACCTGTGCCACACTTGTCTCTGGTCACCTTACCTGTGCCACACTTGTCTCTGGTCACGTTACCTGTGCCACACTTGTCTCTGGTCACGTTATCTGTGCCACACTTGTCTCTGGTCACTTTACCTGTGCCACACTTGTCTCTGGTCACGTTACCTCTGCCACACTTGTCTCTGGG
>NC_069477.1:7625438-7672481 GCF_026875155.1 Cherax quadricarinatus | reverse complement strand
ACCCAAAAAAGGGGATCCTTAACCTTGTCAAACCCTGAGTATAAATAAAAGAGAGAGGGGGGGGGGAGAAGAAGACAGGTGAGAAGATATCCCAAAGCCTATAAATATACGTCTTGTCATGTAGGGGGGTAATGATTAGGGGAATATGTGGGTAAGAGAAGGGAGTCAGTAGGCAGGGGACAGGCAGGCGAGGTGGTAGGAGAGATGATTAGCGGAGGTAGGTAAGTGATGTGAGGTCACTGGTGACTACAACTTCACCTCTCATTACTCTACCCACCACTCCACACTACTCACCTTCTCACTACTTTAACTAAACATAAATTAATGGAGAAAACGGGGACAGTGAATATTACTATTCTTCTCAAACACAGTTTATTATTAAGTCCTTGTACAATAATATATTTGGGAACCGGAGTACATCATTGGGGTTTAGATAAATAGGGTGGTACACATAAGCAGTGAGACAGGGAAATACAATCAACTTGACCAAAATGAATATAACTTACAATATAGTTCAGAGGTTAGTTCATCACAGGAACTAAGCCACAGGTCCCAAGACCTATACAGCACGAGTACTGCTCCAAGCCCAATGTCTCCAACAGTCTCTCCTCCCGAGACTCTCCAGCTCAGCTCTGCTCCCAGGCCAGAGCTCTGCCCGAATCTCCTACTCAGCTGTTCCTTGGGTTTATATTGTCCCGAGAGCACCCCCCACAATGAGGTGTGCACACGTGGTGTTGATCTGACGCCGAGGTCTGACGCCGTCCAGAACAAAAGACCTCAGTCTTAAGCCGAAAAGGCGTGGCTGACAGACGTTTGCCAAGGCAAGGTGTGACCATATAATTGGTTAAATTAGGACCCCCCCAAGAGACCTCACAAGCCCAGCTGAACTACATCACATCCCCCTTTCTCCCCCAATTTAAAATATCTGAGAACTAGGACAATCTGTCCTAAGTTATTAGACTATTTTAATCCTAACCCTTTAAATCTATTACAATACAAAGACAAAATTATACATAATACAAAATTATTCAATTACATATTTTTCCCTCAACCTTCTCAACTCCCACAAGGCAGTATAATCAGTACACCTCGCAGTTGACCAGCATAATAGTTGCTCTCTGGTGCAAAGCCTCCTTACCCGTCATTTCTCCTTAAACCTAAATATCGGGCTCCAGTGCCTTCCCTACTTCTACTAGAAATGCACTAGCCAATGCTAGTCACCCTCGCACATTAACCATTGGGCCAAACCTCTAGGCTTCTTTGGCGTAGAAAACTGCTCCAACGGGTTGCATTCTTTCAAGTAACTGCAACTGGACCACTTCACGACCACCAAGGTCGCATTTTCAGCACACTTCACATGCACACTACAACATCTGAAAATCGAGACAGGGCAGGCATCGCATCTAAGACCCTCCATTATCCTATGCCACTACTAGGATTCACTGGCCTCATAAAATAAGGCGGCCATAATCACTGGACCGTATTCAAGGTCACCTTATTTCACACAGGTAACACTAGCACTTCTGGCAAGTCAAAGTAGGCTGGGGACATCTCACACTCTCAATTGTCTCTCATGGCTGGCAGGACATCCCCGCATACCGGTCGTATAGGTCGACCAGCAAGGCAGGATACACCTCCATGCCGCCCTTGAAAGCAGGCTGGTCCCAGCAGCTGGAGTCCATCTCCGCGGCTCACGTCCTTCCACATCTCCGAAGATGGCAACTCCTTCATAGTAGATTCTCCTGTCCTGGCACACCAGCCAGAATCCCTCACACACCACTGCAGCATCACCGCCATCTCCTCCTCTTGAGCTAGGCAGCATCGAGCATCACAGCACGGCCACAGCATATCCATCATCACAGCACGGCCGTATCACAGCAGCACACAGCACGGCCACAGCATCGCAGCACGGTCCCAGCATCACAGCATCACAGCACGGCCACAGCATAGCCATCATCACAGCACGGCCGTATCATCAGCAGCACACAGCACGGCCACAGCATCGCAGCATGGCTACAGCATCGCAGCACGGCCCCATCATCTCAGTAAACCACAGCATCATAAGCAGCCGACATCAGCAGCAGCAGGCTATGGTCAGATGCTCGAGGTGAGATGTGGTGGGGTCACTTCAGGTGATTAACAGAGGTGTGGTCACCCATCCCTGGCAACTGCAGGTAACTGGCGGTCCGTGGGTGATGGTCACAGAGACTGGGTGACGGAGACAGACACCCACTACAATGGATGAAAGACCAAGGCAGCAATACATCTACTGGTGCACATCAGCTGGGCAGGATAACAATCATAGGCAGCTCTTCAGTGGGTGACAGTTGTGGGCTAGTCTTCCAAGGCGGGCTGGGTGACTTCTCATTCCTCTGTAAATATTCAATTTCGGCCAGTAATTGCTTCCCCCAAAAGTCTCGCCCAAATACTGATATTCTCCACCATTTATCTCAAACCAACAACCAACTCCACCAAATATAATGTTACACCCAAACAATTACTCAGACCCACCGTCTGAAAAAAGGTCAGTTAAGGTCACTAGGATTATAATATCACACTGATATTTACTTTAATTTTACACACACAAGAAAAGAAAATGGTAGCATAACATAAGTATAACCGAGCAGTCAAAAATAAGGCACATGGGACTGGTTCCTACTATAAAAATAATAAGAACCACCACCGCTTAGACACCATGTCATGTAGGGGGGTAATGATTAGGGAAATATGGGGGTAAAAGGAGGGAGTCAGTAGGCAGGGGACAGGCAGGCGAGGTGGTAGGAGAGATGATTAGCGGAGGTAGGTAAGTAATGTGAGGTCACTGGTGACTACAACTTCACCTCTCATTACTCTACCCACCACTCCACACTACTCACCCTCTCACTACTTTAACTAAACATAAATAAATGGAGAAAATAATGGGGACAGTGAATATTACTATTCTACTCAAACACAGTTTATTATTAAGTCCTTGTACAATAATATATTTGGGAACCGGAGTACATCATTGGGGTTTAGATAAATGGAGTGGTACACAAAAGCAGTGAGACATGGAAATACAATCAACTTGACCAAAATGAATATAACTTACAATATAGTTCAGAGGACAGTTCATCACAGGAACTAAGCCACAGGTCCCAAGACCTATACAGCACGAGTACTGCTCCAAGCCAGTACTCTGCCCAATGTCTCCAACAGTCTCTCCTCTCGAGACTCTCCAGCTCAGCTCTGCTCCCAGGCCAGAGCTCTGCCCGAATCTCCTACTCAGCTGTTCCTTGGGCTTATATTGTCCCGAGAGCACCCCCCACAATGAGGTGTACACACGTGGTGTTGATCTGACGCCGAGGTCTGACGCCGTCCAGAACAAAAGACCTCAGTCTTAAGCCGAAAAGGCGTGGCTGACAGACGTTTGCCAAGGCAAGGTGTGACCATATAATTGGTTAAATTAGGTCTCCCAAGAGACCTCACAAGCCCAGCTGAACTACATCACAGTCTTTCCTGAAGCTAAGTACATTTTCCACGGAGGAATAAGCAGGAGAGCTAGTAGCCCAGCTGTGGGGGCGTCCTTCACAGCCATCATCTGGTGATCGAGCCCCTATGCATAAATTTAGGCAACTTTCCTTTTTTTCAAGAAAATGAGCTATAATTTGTTTCTAATCATTTCATTTATATCTATATTTTTTTCCATTTAAAGAGAACGAAATTAGGAAAAAATGGAGGTAATTCTCATTTTTTATAGTTGTTGAATATTAAGCTCAGTTTTCCTCAACATGTCCTGGCAAGCCAGGTAAACAATTCAATCCTTCGTGATATTCGAGGCAGTATTGGAACATCAACAATAACATATTCATGGTTACGTGGTAAACCCATAGAGGTGAATATGGGTGAGATGTATGGAAAGGGATTAGTTTCAAGTGGCGATTTCTGTTAATGGAGGGTTAAACACCCACGTCCTGCCGAGCCATGTATAACTTACTGTTTGTCTGTAGAGCCCAACTGGCCCGCCACTTCCGAAGGACATTCCTGTGTGTCTATGAAATCCCTGCTATAGAGTGAGCACGCTACAGCACCTTTTGTTTTGGCATCTTCAATTTCGTTACTTGGCACACCAACAGAGCTCGGGTCACCAACATAGCCCGGGACACCAATGTAGCCTGAGAGCTATCACCCGTAGCACATCCTTGTGCTAATAGGAGATTACCACCCTTGAATCTTTTGGATCAGAGTAAAGAAGCAAACCAAGCCGGGACAGGCAGAGTTCATTGGAAATGACGAATACACAATGAACAGAGAACGAACTCCACATCACTGTGGGGCCCTACCAGTGTCCCACCACACTAACGTGTAGCTCTACCACGTGCACACCACATTGTGACCCAGTCATCATCCCCCAGCCCTACCAAAGTGTGACTTACTACTATACTTCAGTATTCATTTTAACCCGGCCCCGGTCTTGTCCATGAGATGACCCAGACTTCTATACTGTCCACCACATGTCACAACAATGTACCTCACCACTCCAACACTGTCCCCATCCCTCAACACATACAGCCTCCCCGTCTCCTCTTCTCGTACAATCAGCTTCATCCTAGAGACAAGGCTCCAGTGTTAGTGATCAGGGAGGGATGAGGATCCCAAAACTTTGTAACTAGTCTACACAATGGGATTTGTGTTTCCCTTTCTTCTGGAGTTTGCTGTATAATATAATCTTCGGGAAGGGCAAACCGCGGTGATTTTTGCATGTATCAGAGGGTTCAGAACTGTGAGACGGGGAGGAAATAGAATGAGAAGGAGAATAGAGTGTGGAGCTGGGAGAGCATGAGATGGAAGGGGAGGCAAGAAGAGGCGAGAATCGGGTTGAGAAGAAAAATACAGAGAAAAGGCTGGGAAACAGTAGGATGAGAGAATGGGATAAGAAGAGGAGAGGCGACAACCAATGAGTGAAAAAGCAAGGAACTTGGCAGTCCAGCTGTGGAAGCAGACTTTGTAATATTATGGTCTGGCGGTCGAACCCACGTTCAGACCTTTACTTTCGAACCCACGTTCAACCTTTACTTTCGAACTCACGTTCAGACAACCTTTACTTTCGAACCCACGTTCAAACAACCTTTACTTTCGAACCCACGTTCATACCTTTCCTTTCGAACCCACGTTCATACAACATTTCCTTTCGAACCTACGATCAGACAACCTTTACTTTATACTGAAAATGAGTTGAATATTTTCATTTGCTTTTTATTTACATTTACTTTTTATAAGAGAGAGAGAGAGAGAGAGAGAGAGAGAGAGAGAGAGAGAGAGAGAGAGGAGAGAGAGAGAGAGAGAGAGAGAGAGAGAGAGAGAGAGAGAGCTGCATTGGTCAAATTGGAAAGAATTTTCGTCTTGTTTAATTATAATCACTAGGTTCATTCAGCCTTGTATAGTTAAGATTTGTTAGGATTTTTAACCCAGGATAAGCCCAGAAAGTCAGTGCGTCATCGTGGACTGTCTTATTTCCATTGTGGTCCTTCACTCTTGTCCCCCAGGATGCGACCCACACCTGCCGACTAACACTCAGGTACCCATTTTTACTGATAGGTGAACATGGACAACCGGTGTAAAGAAACACGTCCAATGTTTCCACCCTTTGCGGAAATCGAACCCGGACACTCACCGTGTGAAGCAAGAACTTTCGCCATCAGGCGACGGGTTACCACTGGTTTCATGTGCCTACTCTATAACATGTTGCAACACATCTATTCGCCTCCCAACATCGCTACCCTTAAAATATCTCCATTAACGTCTTTATGACCAGTACAAGTTTAGCGCATTTTATGAATTTAGTAATGAATGTATCATTGAACGTCAACCCCGCAATAACCTCACAGCTTGAACATTCACCTAGCAACACTGCAGTAACCGTCAACCCCGCAATAACCCCCCTAACCTCACAGCTTGAACATTCACCTAGCAACACTACATTAACCGTCAACCCCGCAATAACACCCCTAACCTCACAGCTTGAACATTCACCTAGCAACACTATAGTAAACGTCAACCCCGGAGTAACACCTCTAACCTCACACTTTGACCATTCACCTAGCAACACTACGCACCATTTATAAGTATAAAAACGCTTTATGTATGTCGCATCTCAAACACAACCCTAACAACAGATCTGCTCACTTCACATATCTTCGTCTGGTGCCTCGGCCTCTTCCTCAGGTACCTCACTGCTGCTGCTCTTTTTCTTGCCCTTCCCAAACGATGGCACTACCACAGACATCTGATGTTCTATTTCACGCCGAAAACATAATCTAAATGTTGGGATGTCTGCTCGAAATCTTATATTTCGTTTAAAATGGGTTGGAACGATTCCAACCGTGCCCGCGGAGAGGCCCAGCGCCTCGTTAGTCTCCGTGAAGTTGAGAATTCCCTGATAAGAAGACGTGAAACTCAGGCAGTTTAACACACCAATGGTCGTGATGTCATGTGCAACGTATTATTGACGCCATCTAGCGGCGTCGATAAAATTTACAAGAAGGTTTTAAGTTCAAGAAAATGGATTTATATATATTGTTTGGAAGTGGAGGAGGACATGAGGGATGTTTTGGGGGAGAAATGAGTGATGATGCTTTGCTTTAACTTATTCTCACGATTCCTGACGGAATCACTTTTTGAAGTAGTAAAGATTTAGCGTTATAGAGTTACCAATATAGTTTTAAGTAAGTTTATTCAGATATACACAAGTGCAGTTACATAGATTATCATACATAGCAGCATATGTGTAGAGAACCAAGGATAACCCAAGAAAGTCAAAGTGACTTATTTCCATTGTATAGTGCAGGTATTGTGGTACAAGTTTTGTAGTACAGGTATCTTGGTACAGGTATCGTGGTACAGGTATTGTGTTACAGCAGATTGTGCCTTGTAGCTGTGAGAGATGCTTTTCTTGTTAACTCTTATTCTTCAGTTGAACTGAGGTGCTACTTATACCCGAGGAGACTGATCTTGGGGGTATTCTATGTCTGAGTGTTTGGTTACCCACTAGTAAGTGGTACTTATGTTACCCTATCTTCGAATAGTCTGTGGGCCGTGGTCTGTGCGCCGTGGTCTGTGGGCCGTGGTCTGTGATCCGTGGTCTGTGGGCCGTGGTGTTCTTGATGACCAGCCTTCCACCTTAGCATATAGTGGTGATATAAATGAAAGGATGTTCAGATAAATTTTGAATAACAATGATATATCTACGGAGAATAATGGCTTTGGAAGGCTCCCAGAAGCAAATTGACGTTAGAAAACATCTATCAACACTACCAGCACCGTTCTACGAAACTCAGAGTCTCTTACCATATCCAAGGTATTAGCATAGTTTATCAAACCTAAAAACTACAGCCATCGCCAGTGACCAAGTAATTTCTACTCCAGCTATGTCAAAGCGCAACTCTTGAAGCTCCCGTTGATTATAAATCTTCACCGGAATACTTGACGATACCATCATTGCCTTACTGAAGTCTCTCAACTCAGGCTGACAAATTTTAACACTAAGTAACCCATCCTGTGTGATGGAATGTGACAGGGAAACAAAGTTACCTTTTGTTCCCACTGTGGAACTATCATGACAGTCGTCAGGCGACGTGTATTAAGCAGACGACAGAAGACATGACCAGGAGCGTTATCTCTTATCACCTCTTCAAACCATCGTGTGCGCCGTAATATATCACTTGGGTCCAATACATACACCCAGGAATACTTAATCGACAAGACTATTCTATACTGGATCCAGCCACTGTACAACCTCGAGTTTCACTCGTCTATGAACTGATCAAGTCTCTGGCATTACCACAAAACCTGTACCAGCATCTTGCCTTATTATCATCATATTCTCGATACGTATTATTGTAGTACACTGCTTCGGAGAGAGATGGACTTGGAATCGAGCTGTGATAGGAATAGTTCATAGTCTGGAGGTAGACAGTTTTAGCAGTGTATCAGTCTACCCTGTTTCTAGCATTCACAATCACTGTCTAGTAATAGATGCTTATAAAAGAACTGCCTTTCGTTCATGAAACGTTTCACCCCTGGGGGATTTATCAGCGAGTGAAATATTGCATGAAAATACACATACGCAGCAATAAATTTTTTATACGTCTCGCTCACACGATTTGTCAATACAATGATTGATGAGTCTCCTGGTGAGCGGAACTCACACTAATTAAACTTTCTCATAAATTACATGTCTGCTTTTATACGTTTGCCGGAATTATCTGTGCCCTGATTTGGTAAAAACCTTGTTAAAATAAAACCCTCTGGTTTAGAAAAAAAAGACACGTGATCGAACACCAGGGTATATTAATTAGAATTATTCTAATAAATATACTGTAGAGTTTGTTTGCATAAGTGTATTTTAAAAAAAAAACATTTATCAGTATTTTTTTCACCAAGGTTCATAGCAAGTATTTTTTTTTTACTTCAACTATTTACAAAAATATAAGCTTATTTTCCTCGGATACAACTGTATTCGTCTCGGATACAACTGTATTCGTCATACAAGAAAAAGTCATAGCTGTATAATACATTTCAGCTTTCACTCATTATTTCACACAGCTCCCAGCCTTTAAAATTCAATTGCATAAAGAATCACTGCAACACAATGCAATCAGTGCAACAAAGCGAGCATAAACGCATCCAAGGCATAACATTGTGAGACAATATTTAATCAGACGCATCTGGTAGGGGCAAGTAAGTGCGCTGCGAGAATTAAATGACTCCCTTAAATAATCTCTAATGGTCGGCGTGCACGTGAAACAACATTAAACCCTGAACCCAATGGCAATACTCTAAGGACGATCCAAAATACAAAAGAGACACGTTGACTGGAATCTCAGGCAGCGGTGATCAAGAACGTTTAATATACAATGTTGAGACCGGAGGGAGGAGACAAGTACAATAATTCAGCTTCTAAACTGGGAAATATCTTACTCAATGGGGAGTTGTACCACAGTGGATAACGCACTAGCCTGCTAGTTTTAACACAGTGGATAGCGCACTGGCTTGCTAGTTTTAGGTTCTAACCCAGTGGATAAGATAGATGAGATTTTCATTGGATTTTTAACCCTGGAAGGTTAGCCACCCAGTATAACCCAAGAAAATCAGTGTGTCATCGAGGACTGGAACTCATTTCCATTGTGTTCCTCAATCTTGTCCCCCAGGATGCGACCCACACCAGTCGACTAACACCCAGGTACCTATTTGCTGGTAGGTGAACAGGACACCAGGTGTAAGGAAACACGTCGAAATGTTTCCACCCGCCGGGAATCGAACCCGGGCCCTCAGTATGTGAAGCGAGAGCCTTAGCCACCAGGCCACCCCCAGGTCACAGGGCCACCCGATAGGGAACTGGCTTCTAGATTTAGGTAGTAACCCAGTAGATAGAGCACTGGCCTAATATCTTTAAGATCGGTTTGCCATGGGTTTGAATACTTCGTTTAGTGAGGTGTTTTGATGATAAATTAGACACTTGTGTAACACTTGGAAAGCTTTGTGGAAACGTTTCGCTCGCCAGGGAGAGTTAGATCAAGGTTCCTCGCCGGTCACACTACAGGGTATACAACGTCCTATCCAGTGACCTTATGGTTCCAGACAGATGGTGAGAATTCTTGACTAGACCTCCAGAACTGATTTGACATCAGGTAGTTGCGAGTTATTGGCTGAAACCAAGAGATAGACCTCAACCTTGCAGGACTTTTAGATAACTGCACGCAAACACACACACGCGCAACCCCCCACACACACAAAACAGAAGTGTCTATTGATAAGTACCTCTATCAACCAGTAACTAACACACAAGCACAGGGCGAGGACATTCCGAATTTTTTTTTTTTTTCCAATACCGAGCGCTAGTTTAGTAATTTTATTTGATGTCCAAACTGAAAAAGAATTTAATAATATGTATTTTGTATGACATACAAAGCTGCAAAAGAATTCACTATAGTGCATTTTATACAAAGTTGAATTATACAGTGAAAATTGGTTCGTCAGAAGGCTGAAGGTATATTGACTTACAGATGAGATTTGTTTGTTTAAAAGCAATATTCATTTAGCGTTGTAAGGTTGAAAATCCTACAGTAACGTATGAGATCAAAATTTGAACACGAGTATATTAGCACATAAGTATATTTTTAATATATTAGTATACTGGCATGAACACCGAGAAGTTCATATCTCTGTGTATGAGGTATGCAACTCAGTGTATATATAACGAGAGGTGTGTATATCGGTATATATTGACCGAAAGGCGTATATGTCTCTCACTGTATATTCACATACAGCACATAGTGAGGCGTGTATCTCAGTGAATATACACCAACAGACGCATATTTCTCAGTATATATATACACAGAGGTGTGTGTATCTCTTAGTGTATAAACTTTACTCTAAATACATATTTTAGTGATTAAATTATCAGTGACTGGTAATAAACAGGTTATGTGAACCATTAACGACCTAATAGGGTCCTTTTTTGGGTACAAACAGAATTTAATAATTAATTACTAGGTGTTAAAATATTCATGGCTTGTTATTATTATTATGGGGAGAGTTAAAACCGTATGTATTATACAGCGCCTGTGGGGAGTGGATGGAAGGTATTCAAGCTCGATTCAGGGAACTGGAGCACAGATCCAATTCCCTAAATCAAGAGCCCCTAACCAGCGTCAATTAGCCTCCCTTAAGGGGCGTGGCTGGTGGAGTACAGGTGTTTTGCAGCCTAACCCAGCTTACTGTGTATATTAGGTTTGAAACCATTCGGCTACACTAAGGTCTTTAAGGCTGTAAGTCATATGCTCACTGACGGTGAAAGCCATTATCCCTGAAAGAGAGATTAAAGTAAGCTTTCATCATATATACACAGATGTTGGCGTACATACCCTCGACATTCGTGTGCTCGATAAAGATTAAACCCCAAGAGCGAAACACGTCAACCAATCATTTACTAAAGGATACCTGTCTGATAATAATAATAATTATTATTATCAAAACTAAACATTGAACCCACAAGGGTCATATAGCGCTGCAGGGATTTAATATGTTTGATATGAGACTAGCAAGTGGAGAGTATAACATAGGTATAATTTGTAAGGGCGGAGGCGAATGCTAAAGGAGGTATAATCAAAGGTTGTGTAATAAATTATACCCGTATAAGAAATATGACTTAAGATGTGTTTCAGATACATTTCGAAGCTTTAAAGGGCAAATTTCCGCTATCAAATAGGCTAAAGGACCATAAATATTAATAACTCAGTCTTGAGAAGTGACAGCTTCTACCAGTCTTGCATAATTAGAGAGGCTAGTATCAAAGATGGGAGTGGATGGCAGGTTTGCGCTTCGTTGCAAACCTGCTTTGAAATGCATCGAAATATTACCATTTTGATCCGAATTATACGAAACTTCTGGGACGAGTTAAACTGGCATTTCACTGCAGCGTGAAGGTTGAATATCACAAGGTTAACTGCAGCGTTACTTCTTGCAGAGAGAGAGAGAGAGAGAGAGAGAGAGAGAGAGAGAGAGAGAGAGAGAGAGAGACAGACAGACAGACAGACAGACAGACAGAGACAAAGAGGGAGAGGTGAATGTCCTTATACTTTACACTTCTCTTATCTTCAAGAGATTTATGTGCCTCTGGTGGAACTTACACCTTCCTGGAAAAGCATCTTGTTCTAAAGAGGAACGAACATATATAAATATTTGCATCAGGAAACGGCCTCTTGGCAAGAGTTTTAGTCAGGTGATGACCCGTTCATTGAGTCCCTGAACGAGTGTCATCGATGCAGAAGCGGAGAAACTCTTAATAGCTGTACGACTGGAACCTTTCAATTCCAGAGGATGTTAGTTTATTCTTCTGGGTAAATGATGACTCGGGTTTCTGTCATGTCAAGACGGCGACTTTAAGCATAAAGGTAGGATGGATAAGTTCTGAGAGTGACGTGTACAAAGATAGAGGATCTGGAGCTGAACGCTTATGAAGGCTGAAGGACTGACCACCACAAAATTACTTTAGGATTGAGTGACTGATCATGTCATCTCTCTACAATTCTTCTGTTGATTTCAATGTGTCACCTCTGTATTCGACTGAAGAAGCCAGCGTTTCAACAATAAAGATCCCAAGTTGTTGCACATGCGTCTTACTCATCTATCTGTACGAGTACGAAATAAACACACCAAGACAATTTATGTACTCACAGCCGTTGAGAAGAGGTGATGAAAGGTGTGAGGGAACAGATGACTCTGGCTTTGATGTTATGTCAGGTGACGATTTATGTTTTGAGAGAACAACAGCTGGTTCTCTTCGTGTTCTCTGCCTACACCAGTTGTTCCTGGTCTTGTCTTCCATGCCTGTTCATTCACTTCTTTTTTCTGGAAAGGTGTACACTCCGTTATAAAGTTATGGGAAACGTTATAGAAACATGAAGACAAATACAGATGGGATGACATACACTTTTCTAAAAAGTGTACACGTTACTGTGTACAAAATAATCTAACTTAAGGAAAAATCAATGAAAATTCAGAGACACCCTTGGCTAAAAACTCACACGTCCATTTGCTGATAATGACTGGAAGAGCGCATATATTTCTCTTGTAAATAATGACATCATTTGAGAGGAACTTATACTTCACTTGAAAGCGAAAGATATTACTGAAAGGAAGTGCACCAATATATTAGAAAGAAAGAGAGAGACACGAGAGAGAAACAGAGAGAGAGAAACAGAGAGAGAGAGGGGAGAGAGAGAGAGAGAGAGAGAGAGAGAGAGAGAGAGAGAGAGAGAGAGAGAGAGAGAGAGAGAGAGAGATCACTGGATTTGGCCACGAGGGTTGAGTTTATTGGGCAGCGCCACTCACGCTCTGAGTGAACATATCCTCGTAAAAAAAAAAAAACAATATATTTTATCCCAAGCAGTTAACATTCCAATGAAACTGCAAAAAGCGCCAACATAACCTCCAGGATCTAGCTAAAAAAAAAAATTCAATATCTTACGGTTCCAGTCTTCCTGGACGGCTTTTATTTCCACCCAGATATTCGTTCTTAATATTCTACGCTACGCATTTCTCGACACCAAGAAACACTTGTCCTGTTTCCTGACGAACCTTACCTAAACCTAACCCAAAGCCACGGGCAGGTTGGACATTATTCAAGCGCTTAGGAACCACCCAAACGCCAGACTTTTTGCAGCAGGACTCACGCTACATAAGCAGCCGCCGTAGAACAGGTAAAAAAAAAAAACTGCAAAATAACACCCCACAATTATCCTACTGAAGCGTCTATCCCAAAGTTCACTCGTTTTATATACATTTAGAGAACGTCCCTTCATGTTTTCATGATGGTGATAGACACCAGATCAGATGCGTTGGAGTTATCCTTCCCTTCCTAAAATTAAATTTGATTATATATGTATGGTATACAATACCGTATCTATTGTAGTATCTATTGTAGACGTATCGCCATCCTGGAGTATGCCTGGAGAGAGTTCTGGGGGCCAACGCCCCCGCAGCCAGGTCTGTGACCAGGCCTCATGGTGGATTAGGGCCTGATCAACCAGGCTGTTACTGCTGGCCGCATGGAATCCAACGTACAAACTACAGTCCGGCTGGTCAAGTACTTACTTTAGGTGCCTGTCCATTGTCTGCTTGAAGACAGCCAGGGGTCTATTGGTAATCCACCGTATGTATACTGGGAGGCAGCAGAACAGTCTTGGGCCCCTGACACTTGTTGTGTTTCCTCTTATCGTGCTAGTGGCACCCTTGCTTTTCATTGGGGGGGGGGATGATGTTGCATCGACTGCCGAGTACTTTGCTTCAGTAGGGAGTGATTTTCGTCTGCAAGTTTGGTACTAGTCCCTCTAGGATTTTCCAAGTGTATATAATCATGTATCCCTTCCTCCTGCGTTCTAGGGAGTACAGGTTTAGGAACTTCAAGCGTTCCCAGTAATTGAGTTGTTTTATCGCAGTTGTGCGCGCCGTGAAGGTTCTCTGTACATTTTCTAGGTCAGCAATTTCACCTGCCATGAAAGGTGCTGTTAGTGTGCAGTGGCTTTATGAACACAAATTCAAGGATATAATTGCGAAACAGTAGAACTATATACACAAAATTATCTCATTTTTATATAGTTTACTGCCTTCTAATTATGTCATTGAATTTATATTGATAAATTCGAAATTTCCTGCGTTTTTCCAATAACGTATAAAATAGTCAGCCAAGATGTTTGTTCCGAGGTTAGGGGACGAATAATAAAGGTTATAATATAGATGAATTGTTCAGAGAACCGACATGTGTCTAATTTATCAAGGTTTTAATATACTGAAAAAAACACACTGGTTTAGCGACTAAAAAAAATTGCCTTTGTCATCTAGCCAACGCCGCGCTCAGAGACGTCTGTATAAATTTCTTCTTGAAGGTTATCAGTACTTGAGTCATTCAAGATGTCACCGTTTTATAGATTCTTGTGAAGTTCTTAATGCAGGGCCAAGGATAAACACGTCTCCAAGAGTCCTCGGCGGATGTGAAAGGTCCTTTACCATGACCCTCATTTAGACTTCAAATAAACATCTGAAAAAGGAGTTTACGACGTCCAAGGCGGTTCGCCTTAAAGGACGTCTCGCCGCTAACTTCTGGCTCAGTTCGAAGATACTGAGACTTCGAGTTCATCAAAAACTCGTGGAGGGAAGATGGAAATATTCCGTGTATTTCTTCCCATTCGACCAACTTTTGAAAATCCAGACGTTTCTAAAGGGAGGAGTTTCTTCTGGTAAACAACTTAGTGTGTGTGTGTGTGTGTGCGTGTGTGTGTACTCACCTAGTTTTGGTTGCAGGGGTCGAGTCACAACTTCTGGCCCGCGTTTATGTTGTGTGTGTGTGTGTGTGTGGTGTGTGTGTGTGTGTGTGGTGTGTGTGTGTGTGTGTGTGTGTGTGTGTGTGTGTGTGTGTATTTTTCTATCCCTGAAAATTATGCAAGCCTGCTTTGCAAATTTTCAATAATTCATTAAAGTCAAGAGAAATGCCATAAGACTGCAAAATGGAAACTAATAAAAATATTAAAAGAACCAGAAAGGGGAGCCCGTAATTATGACCATGTCCCAATAATGTTTTGCACTACGTATAAAAGACGGTGGGGGGCATTTTAATTGGGAAAAAAATAAAAATATTTCGCGACGGTTGTCATTTAATTAAGTTTCTCTGTGCAGCTTTTGGCCCAACGACAGAGCCCTTTCAGATGGCTTCCCCAATTTCCCAAAATGCAAAGTAAAGACACACGAAAGTTGAGATAATAGGTTTTTAACTTTTTACGAAAAAATAGGGTAAGCCATGTTTGTATCATATAATATAATATATATTTTATATATATATATAATATATATATATAAAAAATATTATATAATATATTATATATAAAAAGGGCAATGTTGTGTAAAATATGCAAAAATTTTAGGAGTTGGGGGAAAATTTGGGGAAAAGGTGTGGATTAATAAAATATTAGAAAGGGAAGAAGAGGGGGTTTTTTTGAGGGGGTTTTTGGTCTTTTGGGGAAAAGGGATCAAAGTAGATGACTGGAAAGATATAAATCTATAGGGAAGAAAGGGGGGGTAGGGGCGCCCTCAAAAGGGGTTTGGAGAGAGGGGGAAAAGGGGAGTTTTGTGGGAAAGGGGGTTTGGGGATTTCCCAGCAAGCGTGCGTGACGGTTAGATAGGAGTGAATGGAGCAAAGATCTCGGGCCCTGACGATCTTTTGGGAGTGTGGCAGGGTAAATTTAGTGAAGGGTTCAGGGAAACCGGTTTTTTCAATAGTGGACTAGAGTCCTGGTAAGGGAATACAATGCCTCATTTTAAAAAAGGAGGGTTTTTGGGATTTTGGGGCAGTTTGGGGGGATGTTGGTATTTTTTTATATGTTTTTCAAAACGTTGTATTCTGAGACCTCAAAAAAAAAAACATGATAATGTGGGGTTTGGGGTGAAAGTGTTAAAATGATGATGAAAGTGTTTTCCTTTTGGGGATTTTCTTTCTGTTTTGGGTCACCCTGCCTCGGGGGAGACGCCACTTGAATAAAAATTATATATTTTTTTTAATATATATATAATTAAAATTTATAAAAATATATATATTATTTTAAATATATATGAAAAACAACCACTCTGAAAAAAAGAAAAATTTCCAACGTTTTTCGTGACTACTCACATTTATCAAGGAACTAAGTTCCTTGAAAATGGAGTAGCACAAAAGCCTGGGAATTTCTCATTCTTTCAGAGGGGTTTTTTTGCAATTCTAAATCCCCTTTTACTGGATCTTTTGCATATATATATACATATTATTTTTTTTTTTTATTATCACACTGGCCGTTTCCCCCCAAGGCAGGGGGCCCCAAAAAGAAAAACTTTCCCCATCATCACTCCATCACTGCTTGCCAGAAGGGGTGATTTACACTACAGTTTTTAAACCAACTTTAACCCCCCTCCTTCGAGTGCAGGCACTGTATTCCCATCTCCAGGACTCAACCCGGCCTCCCCTTTTTCCCTAAACCCCTTCAAAATGTTATTTTGCTCACACTCCAACAGCACGTCAAGTTTTAAAAACCATTCCCCCCCATTCCTCCTACAAAGACGTCACCACGCCTGTGGAACCCAAAGCCCCCCACTAAAACCCCCTTTTAACCCCCTCCCCCCAAACCTTTCCAGGCCGACCCCTACCCACCCTTTCCTTCCACTACAGACTGATAACTTTTAAAGTCTTCTTTTTCGTATCCATTCTCTCTACATGTCCGAACCACCCAACAACCCTTCCTCAGCCCCTGGACAACTTTTTTTGGTAATCCCGCACCTCCTCCTAATTTCCAAACAGAATTCTCCTTTATATTCACACCACACATTTCCTCAACAACTCTCCACGCCCCCCCTTTCTTCTCGCTGCAACATTCTCCCCCTGCTTCACACCCAATAAGGGTTTGGGGGAAAAAACTATACTCTCATACTTCCCCTTTCCCTCCAAGGACAAAGTTCTTTGTTCCACAGACTCCAAGTGCACCACTCACCCTTTTCCCCTCATAAATTCTATGTTTCACCTCATCTTCTAGACCCACCCGCTGACACGTCCCACTCCAAATTTAAATAATTCCCCTCCTCCATACCCCTCAATCGATATCCAGTCTTTCATCCCCAAATTTTTGTATCCTCAAACCCTTTTCTTTTCCCGAATTTACTTTTAATTTTCTTTTTTTGCACACCCCCACCCAAATTCTCCCCAATCTCTGCAAATTTTCTTCAGAATTCCCCAAGAGACAGTGTCATCAGCAAAGAGCAACTGTGACAACTCCCCCCTTTAGTTGATTCTTTATCTTTTTAAATCCACGCCTCTTTCAAGACCCCGCATTTACTTCCCTTTCAACCCCATCAAAATATATTAAACCCACGGGGACATCAAATCCTTGTTAAAGGCCCACTTTTGCGGGAAATAAATTTTCCCCTTTCCATTACTCTAACTTGAGCCCACTATTTTCGTAAAAACTCTTCACTCTTTCGAACCTACCCCCACACCTACACCGCAACACTGCCCATTGCCCCCCTACCACCCGTCAACGCCTTTTCCAAATCCTAAATGCCACAAAGACCTCTTAGCTTTTTAAATACGTTTATTATATGTTTCACTGTAAACACCCGGGCCCACACCCCCCACCCTTTCCTAAAGCCTCCTTGTTTCCGCTATCCCATTCTCAGTCTTACTTTTAATTCTTTCAAAAATAACTCTACCCTCCTTTACCAGGGATACTCAACAGACTTACCCCCTATAAAATTTTTTCAGCTCTTTTGTCCCCTTTGCCCTTTTTACAAAGGAACCAGCTGCTCCTTTAATCCCTAGGGACCTTTCCCTCTTCCTACATTTATTAAAAAATTGCAACCAACCCCCCAAAACATATCCCCACCCTTTTTTTAAAATTTAACTTTTTCCCATCAAACCCGGGTGCCTTACCCCCTTTCATTTTCCTCTGCCTCACGAACTTCCCCCACACCACAAATGGGTCTTCCTCACTCCTACAAGATGTTTTTTCCTCCTTGCCCCAACCGAAATCACAGCTTTCCCATCTTCATCAACATTTAAAAATTCCTCAAAATTTTCCCCCCATCTTCCCAAACCCCCTAAATCTCCATTTAATAACACTCCTCTCCTATTTTTAACTGCAAAACTATTTTTCTCTAGGCTCCTTAATTTTTAATCTCACTCCAAAACTTTTTTTTATTTTCAAAAAAAATTTGTTGTAAATCTCACCCCCTCTCCATTTTCTCCTTTTTACATTGCTTCACCACTCCTTAACCTCTCTCTTTTTTCTCCAATCCCTTTTCCCCCTTTCTTTACTTTACTTTGTAAAAACTTCTCTTTGCTAACTTTTTCTCCCCTTACTACTCCTTTACATCATCATTCCACCATCGCTCCCCTTTCCCCCCCGCACCCATTTCCGTAACCCCCAAACTTTTGCTGAACCTCAACACTACATTTTTTAAAACCTACCCCCTACCCCTTTGACCCATTGCCCTTTCTCTCATTTGCCCATTCCTCCAATACTGTTTATATCTTTCCCTAACTGCCCCTCTTTTAGTTTATAAACCTTCACCTCTCCTTCCCTGATGGGTTTATCCCTTTATCCCATCTACCTTTTACTCTCAGTGTACTACAAATAGAAAGGATCTGATATTCTGTGGGCCCCCTATAACAGTAATCCTGAAGTCTCTCAAAAGCTTTTATTACCAAAACATAAACAACAAAAATACTGTCATTTTTGCCCAAAAAATCATATCTTGTTAAATTTTTATCCCCTTTTTTTTAAAATATGATTACCATAAAACCCCTTTTTTCAAAGTTCAATCAAAGGGCTTCCCCTTTTTATTTACACCCCGGGACCCCCCCAAAATTTTCCTACCACAAACCCCTCTAAAAGTTTTCCACTTTAGCATTCAGGGCCCCTACCAAATTTCCTCTCACTTGGGTTTTAAAGGGCCCATACATTCCCTTAACATTCCCAAAAACTCTCTCCTCCTCTGCATTCCTCTTCTCCCGGGGCATACACCTTATTAGACCCCTTTCTCGCATCCCAAACCTTACTTTAATCCACATAATTCTTGCTTTCACATTCAATTCTCTTTTCCCTTCCATAAATACAGAACATTACGCACCCCCCTTTCCCTTTGCTCAACTCTCTCAGATACCCAGATTTAATCCCATTTTTTCCCCCCCCCCGAAACTCCCCCCCCCCCCTTCAGCTTTTTTCGCTTAGGGCCCGGGCACCAGCTTCTTTTCATTCATAACTCAGCAACATCTGTTTTTGTCATCGCACTACACCACGCACATTCAAGCATCCCTTTTGAATTTTTTTCTTCTCTTTTTAGAAAATGTCTCAGGAGAAGGGGTTACTCCCCTTGCTCCCGGCATTTTATCGCCTAACACACCAGGCTTAGGGAAAAGATTTTTTCCATTCCCCTTGGAAAATAAAGAAATAAAGAAAAACAAGATATGAAAAAAGGAGAAAAATCTAGAGATGTATAAATATGTGTGCATGTCTGTGAAGTGTGCCCAAAGTGAAATTTGGGGTACAAGATACCCTGTATCTGCGTGTTTAGAGACAGAAAAAAAACCCCAGCAACCCTCCATCATGAAAAACATTACAGGTTTCTTTTTTCACGTCTCTGGCAGACGGTAGCACTTCCTGGGGGGGTTGCTGTCTACAACCTACTACATATATATATATATATAATATAAATATTATATTTAAAAATTATATATAAAAACTGTGCCCACGAACAAAGGGGTTTTGACAAAACAACACTGGAAGTAAAGGGACTCGAACCCATGGTTTTTGGCCCTCCTATGGGAAAAAAAGTCATGGGTCGTTTCCTTGGCTAGTCGCAGAATTGCTATTGATATATATACTATATTATATTTTAAATAAGATCACAGTAAAAGGTGATTTCAGAATCGCAAAAAAACCACGTGAAAAAATAGAAGCCCAAACGCTTTCGTGCAACCACATACAAGGAAAAAATGTTCTTGATAATGTGAGTAGTCACGAAAGCGGGGGAATTTCTTATTTTTTTAAGGGGTTTTTGCAACACACACCACACACCACATTATATTTTAAAATATATATTATATTATAAAAATATATATTTATATTAAATATAAAATAAATATTAAAAATATATAAATAAAAAATATAAAATATATAATTTATTTTAAATATATAATAAAATTATTTATATTATATAAAATTTAAATAAAATATTATAAAAAAATTAAATATTTTAAAAAAAAATAATTTTTTTAAAAAATTTTATTTTTTTAATTTTAAAAAAATTTTTTTTTTTATAATTAATAAATTTTTAAAAAGGAAAGGGGGGGGGGCCCCCACCCGGGGGATTTACCCCTCCAAGGATTTTTAAACAAGCTGTATTTTTTTTTAAATGATGTAGGATTCTGAGGCTTTTTTGCCCAAAAATGCGAACGGCAGTCCTTTCCCTTTTAAAAGGGTAACAAAAATAAAGAAATTTATTTTATCAATTCTGATTTTTTCTTTGATTTTTTTATGTTTGTTTAAATTTTCCCTTTTAACCATGGGGAATTTTAAAAGAATTTTTGGGAAAAAGCAGGGTTTTTAAAAGTAACTAAAAGGGGGAAAATGGAAGCCCCCCTTTTCCGGAAAGAACTAAAAGAATAAAAGAAGAAAATTTTAAAAGTGGGAAGTTGTTTGGCGGGGATGTTGGAAAAGAAAAGAAAGAAAAAGATTTGGATTTATGAATGAGAAAAGTGGATGTTGGTTTAAGTAAAAAAAAGTGAGGGGGGTGGGGAGTTTATGGGAGGAATTAAAAAATGGGATTAGGTCGGGGGTTTAAAAAGAGTTAACTAAAAGGAGAGAAATAATGTTAAGGGATAAGTTTGGGGGAAAAAGAGGGACTAAAATGTATTAATTCAAGGGAAAATTTTGGAGAAAAAATAAAAATAGGAAAAAAAATAAAAGCGAGCACCTAGAAAAAATGAAAAGGGAAGAAAGAGGGGGAAATGTTGGGGAATTGGGGGAACAATTAAAATGGGGGGGAAAAAGGGGGGGAAAAAAAATGGGGGAGTATTAGGAAAGGGGTGCCATAAAATGAAATAACCAAGGGCCATTTTAGAAAGAAAAGGAAATAAGTAAAAAAAAGAAAAAAGGAAAATAAAAAAAGGAAGAGGCCTAATGAAAGTAATTAGAATGTTTGGAAAAAAAAAGGTGGGGAAGGCCCAGGATGTACAGTTTATAGGGGGGGCAACTGTTTTAATGGGATAAATTATTTATTTTAGCCATTAGATAAGAGGTAGGGGGAAAAAAGAGGGGGGTGGCAAAAACAAAGTAAGAGGGGGGTGAAAGTGTATAAACAAGGGAGGGGGAAATTTTTGGGGTAGATATAACGAATTGGCAGAAAGGTGGCTGGAAAAGATGAGTAGGGGGGGGGTTGAAGAGGGTTGGAATAGTTTTAAAAATCAGTTTAAAATGTGGGGCAGAAGTTTGTGGTTATAGGGGGGGTGGGGCAGGGGAAAAGGGGGTGATTGGGGGTAATGATGAAGAAAAGGGGTGGGATAAAAGAGAAAAAGGACTTTGAAGGTTTTTACAAAGCAGAAGTTTTATAAGAAGAGAAGTATTGGAGATAAAAAAAAGGAAAAGAAGTGGTAGAGAGTGAAAAAGGAAGCAATGATAGAGTGGGAGAGGCACTGTCAAAAAATTTTAAGAAATAAAAAAAATTTGGAGTGAGTTAAACAATTTAAGAAACCCGGGGAAAATATGGATTTGTCAGTTAAAAACAATAGGGGGAAATAATGGGGAATGGAGGTTTTGGGAGATGGCGAAAAAATTTTTTAGGAATTTTAAAAAAGTTAAGAAAAACCAAGGCGTAATTTCATGCATGGCGGGGGTAAAACTTTTGGGGTGAGAAGAGCAGAAGAAGTGTGGGGGGGTACGTGGCTTTACGTAAAATGAAAGGGTAAAAGCAGCGGGAACTGAGGGATCAGACAAAAATTTTTAAAAGCGGGGGGGGTATAGTGTTGGAGGGGGTTGGTCTTTGTTTAATAAAGTAGAAAGGGGGGAAGGTATAGGGATTGGCAGAGAGCATTAATCCCTTTATAAAAGGGAAAAGGGGGAAAAAAGAGACTGTAAAAATTATAGGGGAAATAAGCTACTGAGTATCCAGAAAAGGTAGGAGGGTTTTAATTGAAAGAATTAGGGGTAAGACAGAATGTGGGTTTTGCAAGAAAGGGAGGTTTTAGAGGGGTGGGGGATGTGTAATCGGGTTTTTTACTTGAAGCTATATGTGAACATTTTTAGATAAAATAGGGAAGTTTTTATTGCATTTTTGGATTAGAAAAGGCCCTATAAAGAGGGGTAGAGGGGCAATGTGGAGATGTTTCAAGTTTGGAATAGGTGGTAAGTATTAAATGCTGTAAAAAGTTTTTATGAGGAAGTGAGGCTCAGGGTTTGGGTGTGAAAAGAGGGAGACTACTTCGTAAAAGTAGGCTTAGACAGGGTTTTGAATGTCACCAGGTTGTTTTAAAATTATTTATAGATGGGGTGTAAAGGAAGTAAATCTAGGGTTTTTGGGAGGGGGGGGATTAAATTTTGGGGGTCAAATTTAAAATGGGAATTGACAAGTTTTCTTTTTGTGAGATACGTGCTTGGGGGGATTCAAAGAAAAATTGCAAAGGTTAGTGGAGGTTTGGGAAAGTGTGTAAAGGTAGAAAGTTGAAAGTGAAATAAAAAGGTAAGGGGATGAGGGGGTTTAAATGATTTAGATAAGAAAAATTTTGGGTATCAAATTGGGGAGGGGGGTAGGAAAAGTGAAAATTTTCAGTACTTGGGGGTTGACTTCGGCGGATGGATTTATGAAGGGTGAGGTAATCATGAATTGATGAGGGGAAAAAAGGTGAGTGGGCGTTGATATTATGTGGATCAAAAAACTTTTCATGGAGGGAAAGAAGGGAATGTATGAAAGTAAGTAGTACCAAACCCCCTTTTTAGGGTTTAAGCTTGGTGGAAATGCCACAGGGGAGACGTTTGGGGGAGCGGGGAAAGTCCGTTTTAAGGGATGTTGGTGTAAAATTTGCGAAAACGGGTGGGAATTAGGAGAATGTGGAGTTAAAAAATATTGTCGAGGGCAGAAAAGGGGTTGTAGGGGTTTTGGGCTTTAGAGAGAATGGATCACAGTAAATACATAAAACATATAAATTAAGGGGAAAAAAAAGGGGGGGTAGGGGGCGTCCTCAAAGGGTTGGGGGAAAAGGGGGGTAAAAAGGGGGTTTTTGTGGGGAAGGGGCTTGGGGTTCCAGCAACGGCGTGAGCGGTTAGATAGGGGTGAATGGAGACAATGGTACTTGGACCGACGATCTGTTGGAGTGTTAGCAGGTAATATTTAGTGAAGGGATTCAGGGGAAACCGGATTTTCATATGTCGGACTTTGGGCCGGGGAAAAGGAAGTACAATGCCTGCCTTAAAAGGGGGGGTTTGGGAATTTGGGAGTTTTGGGGGGGATATGTGTGTTCTTTATAAGTTTATGCTTCAACTGTTTTATTTGAGCACCTTGCAAAAAAAGGGAAAAATGCGGGGGTGAAAGTGTTGAAGAGGGTGAAAGATTTTCTTTTTGGGGGTTTTCTTTCTTTTTGGGGCACCCGCCCGGTGGGAGACGGGACTGTTGAAAAAAAAAAAAAAAAAAAAAAAAAAAAAATAATTATATATAAAAAATTTTTTTATATAAAATAATATTATATATATTAAAAATAATTTTATATATATATTAATTATATATATAATAATTTTTTATATATATATATAATTATATATAAATAATAAAAATTTTAAAAAAATAATATATAAATATATAATATATAATATATATTATAAATATATAAAAATATATATTAAATTATTTAAACTTTCCAAAAATAAAGAAAATAAAATATAAAATTTTTTTTTATTTAACTTATGTCCTTAAAAAAAAAATTTTAAAGTATAATTTTTTAATTTTAAATTTAATTTTATTAAAATTTTATAAATTTTTAATAATTATTGTTACAATAATAAAAAAATAAAACTTTTTTAATAATTATAATTAAAATTTAAAATAATTGTTTTTACAAAAATTTATTTTTAATTAATATTAATTTAAAAAAATATAAAATTTATAAAATTTTAATAAAAAAAAAAAAAATATTTAAATTTTTAATAAATTTAAAAATATATTATATTATAAAAAAAAAAAAATATATTTAATTTAATTAATTATATTTAATATTTTTTAAATATAAAATAAGGCCATTCTGGGGAAAAAGGGAAGTTTTTCCATTAAATCTGCATTTTTGGTTCATATAAACCCCCCGGTCCCCCGAAAAACCAAAAACAGAAGCCTGGCCCCCAAAGGGGGAAAACGTCCTGATGCCGCTCACTTGTGGAAGCTTCCCCGGTTTTTCCCCCACTTTTTTTCCCCCTTTTCAACCCCCCCAACCCTCCGTTTTTCACCATTTTACTTTCCCAAAATAAGGGCAGTTAACCTATTTCTTTTTACTGACGGAGCCCCCCAACAAAAACCCAAAAACCCCCCAAAATTCCCCCTTGCCCTTTTGGGCCCAAAATTTTCGATGCTCTTCACCCCGGGGCTCCCTCGTTTAAAAATTGAAACCACATTCCTCCCACCCCCTAAATTTTTCACCCCAATGGAAAATTGCCCCAGTACGGGTGGAAATTTTTAGGCTTCTAGTGTCGTTTAATGGACGACACGAGAAGCTGTCTCTAAAGTATACACTTGGTTCCTGACTGCTGCCTGCAGCTTGCTGGAAGCTGTGCTGGTATTCCACACTGCTCTCGCTCTCAACTCCAACGTCCGTAGTCAACTCATGTCCATCTGTTCCACAACTAAGTAAGGGGACGAAGAATGAACCTAACTTTCTCGTTAACTTGAGCGAGCTTACAACGCCTAAGTTTAAGACACTGTGCGTCAGGAAGAATCAAGTTGCCTTTTGTGGGACGACAAAATTTCGCAGTTACTGCACCGATTCACTTCATAGTCATCCTCAGTTTGGAAAGGAAACTATGAACGACAATTCGGTCCACCCTGAACAATTTTCAAGTCACAAATGAGCGAAAAAAGTAGCTTCTGTAGGGTGGTAATTATTAGCACAACGATCATATCTCATCAAGGTTGGGCGATGCAAAGAAAAGAACACACCCACCATAGGTCGCTCAGTTGCTATCTTGCCTGAATTACGCGGACTTCAGTATTTAGATGATCCTATTAACCGAGTGATAAACCTAGAGGGGTCACGTAGTATCTGAGGAATGGAAGGGAAGTTTGACCTATTGAAGAGGGTAGCTGCAGTTTTTGGTATCGATATAATAACCCTCATGGTACCCCACATGAAATACCAAACACTAGCAGATTGCACAATGGCACCCTATTGAGGGCTGACAGAACGATCAATATGCACCTGCCGTCTTCACTCATGTCAGATCTGGCAGATTTGCATCCTGAGTTTCCACTCGACTTTCTTCCTCTCTTCAAGGGATGGCAGATCTGGCCTTCAACACCTCCAGTTTTCACTCACTTTTACTTTTGCCCTTAAAATATAGTTGATTTGGCAGTCCATATTTCCATATTTCATTTCTACATGATCTGGAAGATCTCTTTCTCCTCTACACACACACACACACACACACACACACACACACACACACACTTCCCATCTGCCCTTACTCGTCTCAAAATCTGACTGACCTGTCTCTTCACCTCCTGTCTCCACTCGTCTCCTCAAGATCTGACAGACCACACCTCCAGTCTCCACTCACTCTCACTCCTCTCCTCACCTGCAGAGTGGGAAATTTGCCCTGAGAATCACTGGACTGTGGACACGTGCATAATTGATCTGACACCCCGGATGCGACTCCAATATTCACGAAGGTTCACGAGTGTTCAATGTATTCCAGCTAACATTCAAGTTGAGCATCTCTTCCAATAAGATTACGTTGAAGTGGAACGAATTTGGTTTGGTAAATTCACTCTTCGCTGAACGTTGCTGCCAGAAGGCAGACCCATTCTCGCACAATGGACTATAAACGTTCCCTTTTGAGCGTTATTGTTTTTAAGCTAAGTTATTAGAAGGATGGTTTGTTAATGGGGGGTTCAAAGCCAATCTACTACACGAGGGGTCAGTAAGGCTGCATATAACCTATTCACGACCGTCAAAAACATTTTGGCCCCTAAAACAGGGATTCAACTCTGTGTATATATGCAATGAGAGACACAGTAAGATATACACCTCTAATTGTATATACACACAGAGACGTACACCTCTCATTGTGTATACATAAACAGAGGCATACATCTCTCATTGTGTATACACACAGAAGCATATACCTCTCATTGTATACACACACAGTGACATAAACCTCTCATTGTATACATAAACAGAGGCATACACCTCTCAATGTGTATACACACAGAGACATACACTTCTCAATGTATATATCCTGAGTGCATCAAGGCCATTATTCTTCATTTATTAGTGGTTATCTATACATTATTATAGGTTAGTGAAGTCTACAATAAAAATTATTTAGAAAATGAAAACGTCGATAACCATATAAAAAACTGACGTGCAAAAAGAGGATAAACTGGTTCTTTGAGTAAAAGAAATATTTTGTGAATATAAATGGTGAGTTCCCTCCCAGTTTTGCGAGTAACACTCGCCCTTGCAGACTTAAATTTCCGGAAATAGAGCTCTCGGATTTAGGTAAAGCTGCAGACAAGAGGCAGCAGCATCTCTGGCCGGCCAGAACAAGTAGTGAGAGATATATGTCTCGACTTTTTATATAAGTTATTGAATTCAATTTCCACTACGGCGTTTTCTTTGTTTTAGAGAAAATTCACTCGTATATTGAAGACGGAAGGTACGAACGAAATGTGTGTGTGTGTGTGTGTGTGTGTGTATGTGTGTGTGTGTGTGTGTGTGTGTATGTGTGTGTGTGTGTGTGTGTGTGTGTGTGTATGTGTGTGTGTGTGTGTGTGTGTGTGTGTGTGTGTGTGTGTGTGTGTGTGTGTGTGTATGTGTGTGTGTATGTGTGTGTGTATGTACTCACCTAGTTGTACTCACCTAGTTGAGGTTGCGGGGGTCGAGTCCGAGCTCCTGGCCCCGCCTCTTCACTGATCGCTACTAGGTCACTCTCCCTGAGCCGTGAGCTTTATCGTACCTCTGCTTAAAGCTATGTATGGATCCTGCCTCCACTACATCGCTTCCCAAACTATTCCACTTACTGACTACTCTGTGGCTGAAGAAATACTTCCTAACATCCCTGTGATTCATCTGTGTCTTTAGCTTCCAACTGTGTCCCCTTGTTACTGTGTCCAATCTCTGGAACATCCTGTTTTTGTCCACCTTGTCAATTCCTCTCAGTATTTTGTATGTCGTTATCATGTCCCCCTATCTCTCCTGTCCTCCAGTGTCGTCAGGTTGATTTCCCTTAACCTCTCCTCGTAGGACATACCTCTTAGCTCTGGGACTAGTCTTGTTGCAAACCTTTGCACTTTCTCTAGTTTCTTTACGTGCTTGGCTAGGTGTGGGTTCCAAACTGGTGCCGCATACTCCAATATGGGCCTAACGTATACGGTGTACAGGGTCCTGAACGATTCCTTATTAAGATGTCGGAATGCTGTTCTGAGGTTTGCTAGGCGCCCATATGTGCAGCAGTTATTTGGTTGATGTGCGCTTCAGGAGATGTGCCTGGTGTTATACTCACCCCAAGATCTTTTTCCTTGAGTGAGGTTTGTAGTCTCTGACCCCCTAGACTGTACTCCGTTTGCGGCCTTCTTTGCCCTTCCCCAATCTTCATGACTTTGCACTTGGTGGGATTGAACTCCAGGAGCCAATTGCTGGACCAGTTCTGCAGCCTGTCCAGATCCCTTTGTAGTTCTGCCTGGTCTTCGATCGAGTGTATTCTTCTCATCAACTTCACGTCATCTGCAAACAGGGACACCTCAGAGTCTATTCCTTCCGTCATGTCGTTCACAAATACCAGAAACAGCACTGGTCCTAGGACTGACCCCTGCGGGACCCCGTGGTCACAGGTGCCCACTCTGACACTCGCCACGTACCATGACTCGCTGCTGTCTTCCTGACAAGTATTCCCTGATCCATTGTAGTGCCTTCCCTTTTACCCCTGCTTGGTCCTCCAGTTTTTGCACCAATCTCTTGTGTGGAACTGTGTCAAACGCCTTCTTGCAGTCCAAGAAAATGCAATCCACCCACCCTCTCTCTCTTGTCTTACTGCTGTCACCATGTCATAGAACTCCAGTAGGTTTGTGACACAGGATTTCCCGTCCCTGAAACCATGCTGGCTGCTGTTGATGAGATCATTCCTTCTAGGTGTTCCACCACTCTTCTCCTGATAATCTTCTCCATGATTTTGCATACTATACATGTCAGTGACACTGGTCTGTAGTTTAATGCTTCATGTCTGTCTCCTTTTTTAAAGATTGGGACTACATTTGCTGTCTTCCATGCCTCAGGCATCTCCCTGTTTCGATAGATGTATTGAATATTGTTGTTAGGGGTACACATAGCGCCTCTGCTCCCTCTCTCAATACCCATGGGGAGATGTTATCTGGCCCCATTGCCTTTGAGGTATCTAGCTCACTCAGAAGCCTCTTCACTTCTTCCTCGGTTGTGTGCACTGTGTCCAGCACTTGGTGGTGTGCCCCACCTCTCTGTCTTTCTGGAGTCCCTTCTGTCTCCTCTGTGAACACTTCTTTGAATCTCTTGTTGAGTTCTTCACATACTTCCCGGTCATTTCCTGTTGTCTCTCCTCCTTCCTTCCTTAGCCTGATTACCTGGTCCTTGACTGTTGTTTTCCTCCTGATGTGGCTGTACAACAGTTCGGGTCAGATTTGGCTTTCGCTGCTATGTCATTTTCATATTGTCTTTGGGCCTCCTTCTTATCTGTGCATATTCATTTCTGGCTCTACGACTGTTCTCCTTATTCTCCTGGGTCCTTTGCCTTCTATATTTCTTCCATTCCCTAGCACACTTGGTTTTTGCCTCCCTGCACCTTTGGGTAAACCATGGGCTCATCCTGGCTTTTTCATTACTCCTGTTACCCTTGGGTACAAACCTCTCCTCAGCCTCCTTGCATTTTATTGCTACATATTCCATCATCTCATTAACTGGTTTCCCTGCCAGTTCTCTGTCCCACTGAACCCCGTTCAGGTAGTTCCTCATTCTGTGTAGTCCCCTTCTTGTAGTTGTGGCTTCATTCGTCCTGGCCTTCCTGCTTCTCCCTTCCACTTGTAGCTCTACTGTGTATTCGAAGCTTACAACCACATGGTCACTGGCCCCAAGGGGTCTTTCATATGTGATGTCCATCGATATCTGCACTACTGAAGGTGATACTAAGTCCAGCCTTGCTGGTTCATCCTCTCCTCTCTCTCTGTAGTGTCCCTTACGTGTTGGTACATGAAGTTCTCCAGTACCACCTCCATCATCTTAGCCCTCCAAGTATCTTGGCCCCCATGTGGGTCCAAGTTCTCCCAATCTATCTCCTTGTGGTTAAAGTCACCCATGATCAGGAGCTTTGCCCTGCATGCATGAGCTCTTCTGGCCACTCTAGCTAGTGTGTCAACCATCGCTCTATTGCTCTCGTCGTACCTTGCCTTGGCCTCCTGCTGTTCTGTGGTGGGTTATACATCACTGCTATTACCACCTTGGGACCTCCAGAGTGAAGTGTTCCCACTAAGTAATCACTTTCTTCTCCGCTATCTTCTCTCTCCAGCTCATCAAATTCCAGCGATTTTTGATCAGCAACGCCACTCCTCCACCCCCCTGTTCCCTCTGTCTTTCCTCAGGTTTGGTATCCCGTTGGAAAGATGGCATCTGTTATCATACCTGTAAGCTTGGTTTCTGTGAGAGCTATGATGTCCGGTGATGCTTCTTTGACTCTTTCTTGCCACATCTCCCACTTTATTTGTTATTCCATCAGCGTTTGTGTACCATACCTTCAGTTTCCTTTCCAACACTGTGGTTTGGGGGGCCTGTGAGGGTGGGAGACCTGGTGGCATACTGTGGGGTTCTATAGCTTGGTGTTGGGTGGAGGCTGTGGGTATGGATTGTAGGGTGTGTTGGGATGGTGTGATAGGTTGTATGGTTCTGAGAGTAGTTGTGTGTGTGCTTGCCCTTGCTGTTCTGTCCTGCTCTGACAGACCTCTGCTGGTTCCCTCCTTGTCTCTTTTCCTAGCTCCTTTCGCTTTTTTGTCCTCTCCCTCAGCTGCTGTCGTTCTGAATTTTGTTCTGTCTCTGTCTAGGAACACCCTCTTGTACTCTTCCGAGTATTTCAATCGTGGTTTCTCTTGGAGGATCCTGTTCCGCACTGTTTCCGTCCTGAGAATCAGCTTGATTGGTCGGTTTCTCACCTTCGAGTACCCCCCTATTCTCTGAAAATTTACAATCTCGTCCCTCTCTTCACCTATTTCTGTTATGATTTTCTCAATCTCCTTCCTTTCTTCCTGCTTCCTTTCAGTGTGTGTCCTTTCCTCTCTCTCCTGAAGCCCATGGATAAACACTGATTTTGCCCTTTCTTCCTCGCATTGCCTCATCTCGCATTGCTCCTGGCCCCGCCTCTTCACTGATCGCTAATAGGTCATTCTCCCTGAACCGTGAGCTTTATCATACCTCTGCTTAAAGCTATGTATGGATCCTGCCTCCACTACATCGCTTCCCAAACTATTCCACTTCCTGACTACTCTGTGGCTGAAGAAATACTTCCTAACATCCCTGTGATTTATCTGTGTCTTCAATTTCCAACTGTGTCCCCTTGTTGCTGTGTCCAATCTCTGGAACATCCTGTCTTTGTCCACCTTGTCAATTCCTCTCAGTATTTTGTATGTCGTTATCATGTCCCCCCTATCTCTCCTGTCCTCCAGTCTCGTCAGGTTGATTTCCCTTAACCTCTCCTCGTAGGACATACCTCTTAGCTCTAGGACTAGTCTTGTTGCAAACCTTTGCACTTTCTCTAGTTTCTTTACGTGCTTGGCTAGGTGTGGGTTCCAAACTAGTGCCGCATACTCTAATATGGGCCTAACGTACACGATGTACAGGGTCCTGAACGATTCCTTATTAAGATGTCGGAATGCTGTTCTGAGGTTTGCTAGGCGCCCATATGTTGCAGCAGTTATTTGGTTGATGTGCGCGTCAGGAGATGTGCCTGGTGTTATACTCACCCCAAGATCTTTTTCCTTGAGTGAGGTTTGTAGTCTCTGGCCCCCTAGACTGTACTCCGTCTGCGGTCTTCTTTGCCCTGCCCCAATCTTCATGACCTTGCACTTGGTGGGACTGAACTCCAGGAGCCAATTGCTGGACCAGGTCTGCAGCCTGTCCAGATCCCTTTGTAGTTCTGCCTGGTCTTCGATCGAGTGAATTCTTCTCATCAACTTCACGTCATCTGCAAACAGGGACACCTCAGAGTCTATTTCTTCCGACATGTCGTTCACAAATACCAGAAACAGCACTGGTCCTAGGACTGACCCCTGTGGGACCCCGCTGGTCACAGGTGCCCACTCTGACACCTCGCCACGTACCATGACTCGCTGCTGTCTTCCTGACAAGTATTCCCTGATCCACTGTAGTGCCCTCCCTGTTATCCCTGCTTGGTCCTCCAGTTTTTGCACCAATCTCTTGTTTGGAACTGTGTCAAACGCCTTCTTGCAGTCCAAGAATATGCAATCCACCCACCCCTCTCTCTCTTGTCTTACTGCTGTCACCATGTCATAGAACTCCAGTAGGTTTGTGACACAGGATTTCCCGTCCCTGAAACCATGTTGGCTGCTGTTGATGAGATCATTCCTTTCTAGGTGTTCCACCACTCTTCTCCTGATAATCTTCTCCATGATTTTGCATACTATACATGTCAGTGACACTGGTTTGTAGTTTAATGCTTCATGTCTGTCTCCTTTTTTAAAGATTGGGACTACATTTGCTGTCTTCCATGCCTCAGGCAATCTCCCTGTGTATGTGTGTGTGTGTGTGTGTGTGTGTGTGTGTGTGTGTGTGTGTGTGTATTTTGTTTGTGAAGGTCGAGTCCCATGTTCTAAACTTGCCTCTTACTGATTCCTATAATCTTATGTCTTGTCATACCTATTACTGATGCTGAGTATTGAATCTTCCTTTCTCCTTTTTACTCCTCCATGTCGTTCCGCTTTCTTATTACCCTCATATTGTTACAGGCCTACGTGTAAAACAAGCCTGTATATAAAACAAGCATGTATATAAAACAAGCTTGTATATAAAGCAAGCCTGTATATAAAACAAGCTTGTATATAAAACAAGCTTGTATATAAAACAAGCTTGTATATAAAACAAGCTTGTACATAAAACAAGCTTGTACATAAAACAAGCTTGTACATAAAACAAGCTTGTACATAAAACAAGCTTGTACATAAAACAAGCTTGTACATAAAACAAGCTTGTACATAAAACAAGCTTGCATATAAAACAAGCTTGCATATAAAACAAGCTTGTATATAAAACAAGCTTGTATATAAAACAAGCTTGTATATAAAACAAGCTTGTATATAAAACAAGCTTGTATATAAAACAAGCTTGTATATAAAACAAGCCTGTATATAAAACAAGCCTGTATATAAAACAAGCTTGTATATAAAACAAGCTTGCATATAAAACAAGCTTGTATATAAAACAAGCTTGCATATAAAACAAGCTTGCATATAAAACAAGCTTGTATATAAAACAAGCTTGCATATAAAACAAGCTTGTATATAAAACAAGCTTGCATATAAAACAAGCTTGCATATAAAACAAGTTGCATAAAAACAAGCTTGTATATAAAACAAGCTTGCATATAAAACAAGCTTGCATATAAAACAAGCTTGCATATAAAACAAGCTTGCATATAAAACAAGCTTGCATATAAAACAAGCTTGCATATAAAACAAGCTTGCATATAAACAAGCTTGCATATAAAACAAGCTTGCATATAAAACAAGCTTGCATATAAAACAAGCTTGCATATAAAACAAGCTTGCATATAAAACAAGCTTGCATATAAAACAAGCTTGCATATAAAACAAGCTTGCATATAAAACAAGCTTGTATATAAAACAAGCTTGTATATAAAACAAGCTTGTATATAAAACAAGCTTGTATATAAAACAAGCTTGTATATAAAACAAGCTTGTATATAAAACAAGCTTGTATATAAAACAAGCTTGTATATAAAACAAGCTTGTATATAAAACAAGCTTGTATATAAAACAAGCCTGCATATAAAACAAGCTTGTACATAAAACAAGCCTGTATATAAAACAAGCCTGTATATAAAACAAGCCTGTATGTAAAGCAAGCTTGTATATAAAACAAGCCTGTATATAAAACAAGCTTGCATATAAAACAAGCTTGTATATAAAACAAGCTTGTATATAAAACAATACAAGCTTTTATATAAAACAAGCTTGTATATAAAACAATACAAGCTTGTATATAAAACAAGCTTGTATATAAAACAAGCTTGTATATAAAACAAGCTTGTATATAAAACAAGCCTGTATAGAAAACAAGCCTGTACATAAAACAAGCCTATATATAAAATAACTTTGCATATAAAATAATCTTGTGTAACTGTGTCCTTCAATCAATACTGCCAGTAGTACACTTTGGTATCCACCAACAGTGTAACAGTATTCCCTAACACCCCTGTGTTTATTATACCTTGGTATCCACCAACAGAGTGCCACAGTATTCCCTAACACCCCTGTGTTTATTTGTATTTCCCCTTGAGAACACAACAGCGTGACCCTCGGTGCAGGGGAGCCCAAACAACCATTGCTTTCAGCACTGCATTACAACTGCATTACGAAACAAAACACACCGTCTAATTTCTAACAGCACTTGGTCCAAAATCTTCCTGACTGCACACAAATAACCCGCATATAGAAGAGGAGCTTACGACGACATTTCGGTCCGATTTGGACCACTGACAAAGTCTCCCTGACTGACACCACCTGACACCACCCAAGTTCAGATAATCATCGTGGACAACACATTTTTGTCGATGTAAAATTGTTAATGCTTAACATTATCCTAAATTCCTTCCTTCCATGAGTACATATTATTATTATAATCACGGGGAGTGCTAGACCCATAGAATTATGGGGGGGGGGGGATGGAAATTATTCATTCTTAATTCAGGGAACTGGAGCACAGATCCAATTCCCTGTATCAAGAACCCCTCAACAGCGTCAAGGAACATTCCCTGAGGGGTTATTCAATGGAATTTTTTTCATAATAATGAGTGAGAGAAGCTTACCCTAGACCCAATACTTACTGTTAATTGCTGGATGAAAGAGGGAGGAAGCTGTTATTGTCACAACGACTTGTGTCGTATGAGCGCTGTTCCCATTAGTTTGGTGAATATATTGTCAGTATCTGGGAAGCTAATGGAGAGGAAATAAGAGTGAGATAGATGCTCACACTCTACCCCTGCCTCCACACGAGCAAAAATAAACTAAGAGACCAAGTGAAGAAAGTAAATTGGAGGTTTGCTAGACTACCAGGCGAACCACTGAGGGTACGAACGTTGAAACACAGGTGGCGCTGACCTACGATCACCCCAGGATTAACAGAAGATATCCTGATATCAAGCAATATAGCAAGAAGATAACTGCTGCCTTTAACTTGAGGGAAAAGAACATGATTGCATTCATTTAAGACATCTTTACTGAAAACGTTTAGGGCCTTAGAGCTTAGACCATGATTAATATTTAAGAGCCAAGACGTTTTCTATACAGGTGCCCAAAGAGAATGAATTAATGTGTCTTTCCTTGATATCAGACTGAAATTCATACCAAATCTGATTATATTAATGCGCCTGGTCTGTTACTATTCAACACCCAGTCCTAAATTACTTGAAAAAAGTAAAAGCCAATAATAATAATTGTTTTAATAATCTTGGCAGCGAACAAAATAATTCATATTTATCTATTAGCGTGAACATAAGAAAGGATATTAAGATACAAATCACCCGCACATAGAAGAAATAAGCTTATAACAACGTTTCGGTCCGACTTGAACTATTGAATAGTCACACTAACACACGAAGGAGAGGGAGCCAGTGTATATAGAAGAGTAGGACGGAGACGGGACAAAGAAAGGAAGTGGAGAAGTTGTGGTAGAGATAATGCTGGCAGTGGAAGAATTAGCTGTAGTAGTAGTTGAAGCAGTAGTGGTAGTAGAAAGTAGTGTGTTAGTGTGTCTAGTCAATAGTCCAAGTGGGACCGAAACATCGTCAAAATAGAAAAGAGAAGAAATGCATTTCTTAGCATAAAATAGAAGAAAGACTTGTCTCTGTCTCCCTAATAAATAAAGTAATATTAATAATATTCTATCATCCTGAAGCGCATTTAAAACAACGCTGCAAAAATTATTTGGAATAAAAATAACCTCCAAGGCTTCAGAAGTGAGTCATGATGTAATAAAGTCGACTGAGAGCCATTTCAGCGGGATTCAGTCATGAAATTACACAATTAAATTTACCAAATAAATCTGTGTTGTTAAAACCTCGTGATGAACAAAGATGAATTTTTTTAATAGTCAACTACACTTAGGCAAGATATAAACAATTTCAGAATAAAAGGAATATCGAGTAACAAAGAGGTACACAATAAGGGTCAAAGTGACGTTGACAGACATCACAAGTGGTCTTTATTGGTACTATCATAGCAGGTCCAGGAGGGAGGGGCCAAATGTTATTGCGAGCTGTTTGTAAACACAATATCACCAGGATGGGAGGAAAGGTTGCCTGGGGTTCAAGATTTGGTGAATGATGGTGGTGGTGCTGGTAGTAGACAGTTATATAGATGGATATATATATATAATATATATATATATATATATATATATATATATATATATATATATATATATATATATATATATATATATATATATACATATATACACACACACACACATATTGCTGTATGTAATCCGATTCGAGGAAGATGTTTGCTTGGTAGTGGTTCCAGGTTGAAATCCACTTGGTGCTGTCCGCTCTGTGTTTGTGATCGTTGACAGCACCTTCGAGGCCTATTCTTCTGTGTTTTCCTACATCTCGACATCATATTTGCACTTTTCAAAAGCATGTTATGTGTATTTTGTTTGTCGCATTGGATGTCATTTGTATTGTGTATATTTTACTCACCTGTCTGTGGTTGCTGACGTCGAGTTTCAGCATCTAGCTCTGGCTTTAAACTAGCCAGTGTTGGGTTCATCCGACATTTGTCCAAAGTGACACTGCCTACGACTGCTTCACCTCACGTGTCGTGCATCTACTGCATTCTTATCAGGATTGATGGACTGATTACATCAACTCTAGGCTGAGGGACTAATTATCTTATACTCCTTCTGATCTTCAACCATTCCATTCTGTATTAGACTGAGGAAGCCACTGTGTGGCGAAACGTTTCCACAATAAAGATCCTCAAGTGTTGCACATGTGTTTAATTTATCAACCTGTCTCTTCTCCCTTAGATGTTCTGTGATCTACTGTCAGTTCATGCTAATGTTTGTCTTATGAGGTACAGTGTCCAACACCTCACAGTCCAGTGCAGCTCAACAAACCTTCGTTCTTCTGTCTCATTTCTGGTAATTTGTCACTAAACTCAATCAGACTTCTGAGACAGGATGTGTCATTCCTAAACATATACGGTGTTGTTATTACACTACTTCTCTCTAGGAGTTTTGCTAATCAACAGGTTATCTTCACTATTGCCTTACATAGTATGTATATCAGAGACACTGGCATAACCTACATGTGAATGCTTCTTGCCATTCTCCTTTCTTAATTTCTTAAATATTCGGACTACATTTGCTGTCTTGCAGATCTCCGGTAAATGCCCCGTTCACACTGGCTTGGACTATGCATGATTACGAACGACAGGTGCTATTAGAAGGCCTATAGAACCTGGCCATAAGACAAGTCACCAGTAAAGAAATGATCATGGAATAATTAAGGCAAATGCAAATACCAACAAAGCAACAGTGTAGGGAGACACCATTCTAGTAAATATTGTAATCAGACAAACTCACAAACTCATACAAAAGAGATCAGTTTGTGTAATCAGCTAGAGCTAGCGAGAAACTGCCCTTCTGACCAGAGTTTAGGTATAAAGTCAGATCATCAGATCAGCCTCTCACCCTGATTGACTAGCATTTATTACTAGTAGCTGTTCACAGTATAGTCCTGGGGAAAACGTCGATCATACACCAATAACCACCGAAAGGGGTTATTCCTGTATGGTTATTGCATTCCTTCTATATCCCTTCTATTCCTTCTATATCTGGCTGATATAGAAGGAATGCAAGATATGGATGTGTGTTGCACACTAAACAAATGTCATGTACCATGTGAAAGTATATTTTATCCTCTTTTTCGGAATACATAAACTTGATGTTATTTATATTCATTGTTACTCTAATAACACTTAAACCGTACAGTCTAGATTATATATTTACAATTACTCCTTTCTTATTTTTTGTTATTTCTAAATCTAATGTATGTCTACCGTATTTCCTCTCCCTATATTCCTTCCTGCCTAGGGGAAACATGCTAGAAATTTCTCCGATATCAATGCAAAAAGAAAAAAAAAGAAAGTTTTTGCAATTTTAAGAATTGATGGAACACGCTTGTCGCTATGGCAGCTGTCATGGGCGACTTCACCTGTCCGGGAAAACCTGAAAGCATTTTTAGGGTTAAAAAAAATGTGAGTTGCCGTAAAAAAAAGACATGAAAAATGGGGTGTTAGCGAGAGAGAAAGACAGAATACATGAGAAATACAGAAAACGAAAGACCTTTCAGTTTTCGACACGGTTTAACGGTGAAAAATTAATCTGGTAACTTCGGATTTGCTGCATAACCTATGTGGAAGGATTTATATTAAAAAAGAAAAGCGAAAGGCTCTATTTCTCTCTCTCCCCTACTCATCTTTCCTTGCAACCCTTTGTATCTCCTAGTTTGAGTGCATGACTCAGGTTGGAAGGCAATCAGATTAGATCCAAGGGCAAGAATGTTAGTTGCAAGTTGTTGAATCAAATGCCCTTAAGCCCCCTTAATCCGCATCAAGGCTAATCCTATCCCCTGCTGAAGGGTGTATGTGTGTATGTGTGTGTGTATGTGTGTGTGTGTGTGTGTGTGTGTGTGTGTGTGTGTGTGTGTGTGTGTGTGTGTGTGTGTGTGTGTGTGTGTGTGTATGTGTGTGAATGTGTGAGGCAAACGTTTACCGTGACACGCAGTACTGGGTCACACAAGCGTGCAAAACACAATCTTATTCATACGGGAAATAAAGATTATGTTACGCACCCCCCCCCCCCCGTTGTTCCTTCTTACCACTAAAATTATTAATTCATTATTATTATTAATCATCGATAATCACAAGACAGAGACATTGTCTTGTTTTATTTCTAACTTGCGAATTTATTGTTAAGTTTGTCTCCTCGAGATTTATGTTTCTTGTTTAATATATAAATCTTTTGTTAGTGTTCTTGTGCTTGTTTATTTTATTTAAGTTTTCATTATTTGGTATGATTGTACAGGTGTACAGGGTATGGTTGTACAGGGTTCAGGGTATGGTTGTACAGGTGTACAGGGTATTGTTGTACAGGGTATGGTTGTAGAGGTATATAGGGTATTGTTGTACAGGATATGGTTGTACAGGTTATGGTTGTACAGGCGTTCAGGGTATGATTGTACAGGTGTTCAGGGTATGCTTGTACAGGTGTTCAGGGTATGATTGTACAGGTGTACAGGGTATTGTTGTATAGGGTATGGTTGTACAGGCGTTCAGGGTATGATTGTACAGGTGTTCAGGGTATGCTTGTACAGGTGTTCAGGGTATGGTTGTACAGACCATAGCTGACATCAATGACATACTACTATATAGAAAGCCCCTTTGTTATGCACAACATTTCTCGCAAATTAGGTCAATTTTGTTCCCAGGTGATCATGGACAGCAGGTGTCTAAAGGAAACGCGTCCGTACCGGTATCGACCCCCGGACCAGAGCGTGTGAGCTGAGTGCTCTACCAATCGAGCTACGAGACGTAGGTGTTAGCCGGCTCTTGCGAGGACATCCTGTGAAAGAAAGCCAAAGGACCAAAATATATTTCACTCGCAATGATTTGTTTTCTTGAGTCATATGTTGATAATACTAGTAAAGAATTCTTCATCTTCTTCGTCTTCCTCTTCTTCTTCTTCCTCTTCTTCTTCTTCTTCTTTCACCAAAGTCCTTCAGTGTGGTAGCCTTTACCACATAAAAATATATTTGAGCTTCCTAACTTTACGTAAAATATAATATTTTTCAACGCTAAGTCAATCCCTCAAGCCACATAATTGCATCATGACTGGCGTCAGTCAAGAAACCGGTTTTTGAAAGTTGTAAGGGTAGGTTGAAAAAACCTGCTGACGCTTTATTTGTGTTGGTCTCATCAGCTAACCTGATACCAGGGTTGTTATTGTGTTGGTCTCATCAGCTAACCTGATACTAGGGTTGTTATTGTGTTGGTCTCATCAGCTAACCTGATACTAGGGTTGTTATTGTGTTGGTCTCATCAGCTAACCTGATACCAGGGTTGTTATTGTGTTGGGTTTGAACTCTGTCAACTACCATAGAGTCATTAATGGAGCAGTTTCAATCGGCACTAACAATTAAACTTGCTTTAGTCTCATTAAGTACATGTACATTGATATATATACACACACCTAAACCTCTTGGCGTATATACGCTGAGAGTTATACCTCTTGGTGTATAGAAATTGAATGAAACCGGTCTTTCGGTGAATATTCATTGATACTCGTCTCTTAGTGTGAATAACTAAAATATAATGAACTCTTGTCAATGCTCAATAACAACTCACATTGAGACAGAAACTCAGATTAATTGATCTGTATATTTCGACCCCCTTTTAGGATCCTCTTCAGCAGACCTGCTGAAGAGGGTCCCAGACAGGAATCGAAATATACAGATCAATTAATCTCTCGAGTTTTTGTCTCCATGTGGGTTATTTGTAATCATCTCTCAGTATATTAACGCCGAGAAAATGTGTATCCCTCGAGATATATACACCGGAAAATGTCATTGAAGGGCTATAATAGCACCAAGGCAATGGTATCATTTCAGAATAGGTATGACAAGGCCCAGGGGGCTAAAAGAAAGTAAACCTACTAAGAAAAAAGTTAAAAGGCAAGTCCAGGAGCTAAGACTCAACCCCAGCAACTATAGACGGTCGAGAAAACACATACACACACACAGTATTTCTTCAGTCATAGAGCTGTCAGGAAGTGGAATAGTCTGGAGAGTGACGTAGTGGAGGAAGGAACCATACATAGTTTTAAGATGAGGTTTGATAAAGCTCATGGAGCAGGGAGAGAGAGGTACCTAGTAGCGATCAATGAAGAGGCTGGCCCAGGAGCTATGAATCGACCCGTGCAACCACAAATAGGCGAGTACAAATAGGTGTGTACACACACACACACACTTTTCCCTAACACTAGTGAAACAGGTTGCTCAGCTATGTTATGATATAGTTACTTTGTTCTTCTGGTTCTAAACTGGATTACTTGACTGATCCTTGTATACCTTTCTCCACCTTATTCCATGTCAAACACTTATCTCTCCCCTTCACTCACATTTAATAGCAAATACTCCTGCGCGTGTTGCTTTATTTGGCAGACTGAAATATGGTATAAAATAGTTAAAATGCTAACAAGTTGATGATTAAGACACATGTGGAATAGTTATGTATCTTGTTGAAACTACACCTTCTGTCTCCGTATTTGACTGAAGAAACCTGAAGATTGATGGACTGAACACATCGACTCCTTACGCCTTTCTACTTTGTATTGGACTGATGAAGCCACTGTGTGGCGAAACGCTTCTTGAATAAAGATTCCCATATGTTGCATAAGTGTTTCAATCTTCAACTTGTCGGTTTTTCAAACCATTCATCACAACTGAAGAAACCTACTGTTTAGGCGAAACGTTTCCTCAATTTGTCAGGTAAATGCCCCAGACACGAGTTATAAGCATAATATGGCCCGTTCTTGGTACTGTGGTCTGGGCATGGCAAGAGGGTAGTTGTAAGGTCAAGTGAAGGTGGGGTTGCTCAGAGTTCTGTGGTAGATTACAGCAGCACCAGCAACCACAGCCTTACCCATACTGATGAACTCAGTGATCTGTTTATTTTATTCAAATTATTATTAGTAGTAGTAGTAGCAGTAGCAGTAGTAGTAGTAGCAGTAGTAATAGGAGTAGCGTAGTAATAGTATTAGTAGTAGTAGTAATAGTAGTAGTAGTAATAGTAGTAGTAGTAGTAGTAGTAGTAGTGCCATTCCTATTAATATTTTCTTATTTACTAATATTTTTTCTTGCTAAAAAGAGATTTTCGAACTTCCTGTTATACTTTGCCATTTAATCTGCAAAGTTAGGGAACTTTTGTCCTCTTCCTCTGCGGTTTCGTAGTTCCTTAGGTTAGATCAGCTAGATCAGGAAGTCTCTTTCGTGGCATCAGTTCAGAAACTATATAATATTGTTAATTATGATAGAAACTACTAACCTTTCCGTGAGGAAATTTATCTAACTTGTAACTCGTTTTTATTATGAAGAGGCTAATGTAACTGGTCACTTTTTTTAAGGTCTAGAGGATCTGTTATGCCAGCCTTTATTCACTTAGCAACCGGTTGCCAAGTGAATAAACGCTGTCGTAAGCCGTCAGGTAGAAAAACATTATGTTTGCAGAAAAACACGTATAACAAAGTTTCGTAAAGGAAACGTCGTAATCAAGGATTTCCTGGCTAGCATAATATTTTCCCATACTACGGTTGCCAAGCGACTCTAATTGATTTTGACTCACGAAATCATAATGACACAATTGCAAACAAACCATACCACGGGCGGGGATAGAACCCGCGGTCATAGAGTCACAAAACTCCAGACCGTCGCGTTAGCCACTAGACCAGCTAGCCACAATAAGATTCGTCCAACTAGGTATATTTCTACACCATAGGAAGGTTAGCACAGGCACCACTGTGACCACAAATGCAAGTTTTTACAGACGAATCTCCAGCTAGCGTGGCCGTGACGAACTCTAGCTCAAGTCCCCTCACTGTCGTCAACATGACCGTATGGTATGGTTTCTTTTAGTTGATTTTGTTTGGCGCGTTTACTACCTGTGTACGTCAATGGTATTACATACCTGAAGTCTACCTGGACATCGTCAACGATCCCGTGATCCAGTCCATGTCCAGGCCTTCTGGTGGATCAGGGCCTGATCAACCAGGCTGTTACTGCTGGCCGCACGTAATCCAAACTACGAGTCCGACTGATCCGTTCATGGCATTTTATTGAAAAAAAAAAATCGCCCATTAGGGGCTGTATCAGTTCGTGATAATTGATACAGTCCCTGGTGGGCGAAACATCTCAGGGATATATTTACTTCCTGTAGTTCACCTGTGTTGATTCCATAAGGGACTCTAGAACAGGTGCAACAGGTGTTTGTGTATGGAAAAAATATCTTTGAATTTAGGAAATTCTTTTTTTCGAAATGTTTCGAACTTGACTTTCCACAGAAATAACAAAAAGGCACAATAACATGACTAGAACTTTGCACAAATAACCCGTACATTGGTGAGAGGAGCTTACGACGACGTTTCGGTCCGACTTGTACCATTTACAAAGTCGGACCGAAACGTCGTCGTAAGTTTCTCTCTCCTATGTGCGGATTATTTGTGTATTGACATTTTCCTGACCGTGACAGTGAAAAGTTCTCATTATCCTCGTGAATATAACTTAAAAAATCTGTCCCCCTCTTCTCCCATTCGTTTTATTTAAAGCTATTTTGGAATTATTTTTACCTGGTTTTTCTATTGAAATTTAGATAAAATATCGTTTTAAAAAATTACATGCCCCTCCTTTCTCTTTTCTTTTCAGTGTTTTACGACAGGTTGTAACCATTTTTTTCCTCTCCCCTTTGTTTTTCCCCTCTCCTGTATACCTTGTTCTCCCCTCCCTCCCTCCCTACTATATCACTCTCATCTTTCCCCTACCATTTTCCCCTCCCTTCAGTTTTCCATTATATTCGCCATGTCTCCTGTGTCAAGCCATCCTTCCAGAGAGGTTGAAAGCTAATGCAAGTCAAAGCTGCCTTAATTACTGATACCATAGTGAAATATTTGGTGTTATTATCACCCTAAAGCAAATTTTCCAGCTAAGACTGATATATTTCATTATCGTATGTATTAAATGAAGGTAAAAGTATCTCTTTCTTGAGAATATTTTTCTCGAGTCGTGATGGTGTGAAATGGCCGGCAGAACAGCAATTCCTTTTCCATATCTTGAGGACCCTGATACCGAACGTAAGTCCTGAGTTGTTATATCATAGTTTGCACCTGGAAGGTTCCCGGGGTGTTGGTATAAAATCTGATCATGGAGGTTACTCCTTATCAAGACGGAAGGCTCTGCAAGTAATGCGTGGTGCCATAATTGAAAGGCAGTGATGGTGCATTGTGCCATCATTGAAAGGCAGTGATGGTGCATGGTGCCATCATTGAAAGGCAGTGATGGTGCATGGTGCCATCAGTGAAAGGTAAGCATGTTCTGAATAAATACACTAAGAGATAGCTCAATGAATGCAGGGAGACCACGAATTTTCAACTCCCTTTACATACGTGGAAAAAGTTGCCAGTAAACCCCTAGTTATCTTCAAGAAGGAACTTGATGTGCTCCTGATCAACCAGACTGTATTGCGCGCAGTGGACTGTGTACGACCGGCACCAGAGGACTGATAGATTTATCCGTTAATCATAAGGTCTTGCCTGGAGCTCTGCCCAGGAACAGTCTACAGGTAAACTACAGAAAAAATGACTTTTGTCACAGCCTGTCTTAAGCAAGTGACCCATAGCGAGGAAAAAAATTTCGAGAACCCAGTTATAAGGGTCATTGCAAAGTAGATCAAAGGATGCAACAGTACGATCGGTCTGTATACTGGTAAGACAAAGACATGACTACAGTCGTGTCTTTGTCTTACCAGTATACAGTTCCTTTATTCCCCCCAACAATGGCCTTTTCCAAGGCCATTGTTGGGGGGAAATGTTCTGCAAATAAGTTCATTGCAGTCGTGTCTTTTCTTCAACTGTCTGCAACAGCCATTGTGTCCACCTGGACTGTATCATAATTACATGATGTTGTGCTGTATGATGCAAAACTGGGAACACAAGGTTTGTGCTGCTTCCCTACTGTATCATCAACGGTTTCCAACTATTGTGCGCGGATTCCCAGGGGTGCGCATGCTGACCTCAGAGGTGCGCGAGCTGACCCCAAGGGATGCGCGAGCTGACCCCAAGGGGTGCGCGAGCTGACCCCAAGGGGTGAGTGAGAACAATTCCATAATGATCAATAGCTTCTCAAGCCCTCTTATGCACATCACCATCAACAAACTAAACAATTCATTTGATTTTTTTTTTCAGATGTAAACTGGGAGAAATGGGAAATATCAAAGGATTTCTGAAATCACATTCAGGCGGAGGATCTTCCAAGAACACACTACGATTGTTACTTGTTAACCACACAACAGCAGTAGTGCTGGACCAACATTTTGGGGGCCCCGTAGCTTGAACTCTCCGGGTCCTTTTCGCAACCCCTTCTCGCAGAGTAGATCCAATTTTTTTTCTAAGCAATGTGGACTGAAGTCACTTCTGTGGTCCCTCCGGGATTAGGGGCCCTGAAACCTAAGCTTCATTAGTCTCATAGCAGATCAGCCCCTGCACAGAAGTCAAAAAAAGGTAGCAAAATCTTAACTTGCAATCCCTCTTTCCAATCATCCAGTGAAAGCAGATAGAAAACATTCTCTGCCAACTAGTCAGTCACGTCAAAAACATCAACTTTTTCCTTCTGCAATTTGACGGGTTCATGAATGCCGCGAAATGTAGCTAATCTTTTAGTTCAAGTTCGTTACTTATTTGATGGTACAGCTCATGAGGATCTTAAATATTGTTCAACCAGTTGACCACAAGCACAACAGAAAACATTTTCAATTTGAAAGACATGGCAGTGATAGGAAAGAAACAAAATGTCAGAATTCTGTAAAAATACATGATGTTTGTATAACTAAGGTAATGCAAAACAGCTACTGTGAAAAATAGTGGAGTTCTAAGCGCTTTCGTGAATTCTCATATTATCAAGGTTCTTGATAATGTGAAAAATCACCAAAGCACTTGGAACTTTACTATTTTTTTCAGTGTTGTTTTGAATATTGCGATATCACCTGTTTACCGTGAGCGTATTGCAAAGAAGGTAATGTATGTGTGCCATGATGACAGCGGCTCTAAAAATACCCAAGTGTTGCATATTTGTCGTACTCATCAAATTATAGTAAATTTGAGTAATAAATGTGACAGGGGGTGCGCAGACTAGGTCATAGTTTGGAAGGAGTACAGGGCCTAAAAATCTGGGAATCTCTTCCCTATTGATGTGTAACGATATAGGTTCAAACCCATGAACTCCGATAAGTGGAGTTGGATCTAGAAGAGGAGGCACCTCCACCTGGTGACTTCTGGGTATTTTGTATTACTACAGATCAGTCACGCAAAAGAAATAAGACATGATCGCAGCAAATGTACTGTCCTGTTAATAATTTCTATATCTGCAAAGGTTATACCTATGTAATCAAATCTCATTGAATTTAAAGAACAAACTGGCGCAATACCGTGACTGGAACAATACACAAATAACCCGCACGTAAGAGTTAAGTACTCACCATCATAGTCATCTTAGGGTTTCCTTAAGTCATCTTACAGTTTCGCCAAGTCATCTTACCACAGACTTCTTTCACCCCAGCTGCTGTCTCCCTCGCCCTTACCTCACATGCAAAAGAAAAAAATGTTTAAATTATTAACAGAAGCACAGCGTGAGAGGCCTTGGAGAAGGGGAAGTGTGAGTGAGTTGTGGATTCCCCTTTCCTCCCTACTCACCCTCCTCTCCCTCTTCTCTTTCTTCTCTCATGCTGAAGGGCGTGGTTCAGCACCCACGGTATAACAGTAAAGGCCAAGAAGAAGAAAGGAAGTAGAGGGAGGAGGAGGAGGAAGGGAGGAAGAGAGGTGGTAGAGGAAGGGGTAGGTGCAATGAATCAGAGAGGGGGGAGGGGGGAATACGTTGGTCATAGTTGTTTGTATAGCTTTGTGGTTGTTTGTAATTGTTGGTGGTCATCCAAAGTTGTTGTCAGGTGATCCTGGCTGTTAGCAGTAATTTTCAGATATTCGCCGTTATTTATAAATGTTCGGGTATGTTCGTAAATATTACACGTATATTGCAAGAGAATATATATATATATATATATATATATATATATATATATATATATATATATAATATATATATATATATATATATATATATATATATATATATATATATATATAATATATATATATATATATATTAATATATATACATGTTTTTGTGTATGTGTTTGTAAAGTTAAAATAGAGGAAAAGAAACATTTAAAGGCTTATACGAACAACGATCAACGACAAAGTGAAGAAAAAAATGTAAACAAACGTGGTAAGGGAGAAGTGACGAAGGAGAGTTACTCGACCTCTGGACACGACACATCCACACGCTCGCACAGTCGACTTTCATAACAGACATGCCTCTTCACACTCGACTTGTCGAAGTCAGCTACACACAGGTCTACGCACACACACACACACTCACACACACACACACGCACGCACACACTGTCGACCTTAGCCACAAACACATCTCCACACTCCAACAGGCTAGAACACAGTCCTCCAAAGTCGTAAGAACAAAAACAATTCACTCATTACTTTAACTTCATATAATACCGACAGGTCAATAAATATAATACATGTGCAACACCTGGGCATCAATACACAAGTGTTGCACATGTCTATAT
>NC_069477.1:7597938-7620438 GCF_026875155.1 Cherax quadricarinatus | reverse complement strand
TATTATTATTATTATTATTATTATTGGTGGTGGTGGTGTTGTTATTATTCTTACTTTTATTATTATTATATTATTATTATTATTATTATTATTATTATTATTATTATTATTATTATCGATGTTATTATTATTGTTATTTTATTATCATATTATTATTAGTTTTTGTTATTATTATTATTATTTATTCTTCTTCGTCTTTTCTCTTCTTCTTCTTCTTCTTCTTCTTCTTCTTCTTCTTCTTATTATTATTATTATTATTATTATTATTATTATTATTATTATTATTATATTATTATTTATTTTAAGTAATGCGAAGCACTAAATCCATTTGGATTATTTAGGTCAGAGAGTGGCAGAGGTTTAATCCTTCACAGATATTCACCTGAAATGTATTCAGAAAATATGTTTTGGAGTGCAATCTTCACATCAATGATGCAGTATTGCAAGTAGTGTCGTTGAGAACGGTCTTGCCATGTGCATCAGTAAATATACATCTGCTCAACTTAGTGATGTCGGCAGTCCTGATCTTTAGATTACAGAGTAATTGACTGTTGTTTAAGGGAGAATAATTTATCCATGCACAAACCTCAAGACCAGGGTGCAGATTAAATCTTCAGGGAAATCCTGTCATATATTGCATCCTGTCTTTTTTAACCTATTTTTTTAGTTTCTTTTTCAACATACTGGCCGTCTCCCACCTAGGCAGGGTGACCCGATAAAGAAAACCATAAGGTTTTCGAGTTTTTATTCATACTATTTATACAGGAGAAAGGGTAACTAGTCCCTTGCTCCAGGCATATTAGTCGCCTCTGACGACACGCATGACTTACGTATCTGTAAATTCCTCTTCTCCTTCGAAAACACGTTTTAACCTCCTGCTCAGTCATTTGGGATCATTTTCGATTGATCTTTTACCTTCTTATAAAATATATGTTCCTAGGGTAACTTATACGGTATTTAGAAATATGTCATACTGAAATTCCTCTTCGTTGTTGCATGTAAGATCTTCATTGCTATAATAATTGGTAAGGCTAATATAACTATTGGTCAAACTGTATAATCAATGGCCAAGTTAACCCATTCCATAATAGCCAGGTGTTCTCTAAGTCCATTGCTATCTACCTAGCAAAACTCTTCAATATTCATATTATCTGCAATATTCATACTATCAAACTTTTATGTAATCTGAAAAGATTTGGCCACTCGTGCCCATATTTAATGGAGTCCCCTTATTTACCAGAATTACGTCTAGCAGGTTATTACTTCTAGATATTTCACTCACAAACTGCTATAAAAAGCAATCGTGAATAAGTGTTATTGCAGTGGCAGGTACATTCTGAATGACCTTGTGATTCAGTAGTTCATTTTGTCCCTCGAGAGCCTCTGTCAAGTCGTTGAACGCTAGATTTACAATTAAAATGTTCCAGTCAACTTGCTGAAATTATATATCCCTTGATGAGTTAGGAGTAAGTAGGAGTGTTTACTAATGGAAGAGAGACAAAGAGAAACAGGTGGAATGAATAGAAGTGTTTCTTAGCGGAAGAGAGCGTGGAAGAATCAGATGGATGGAATAGCAGTGTTTCTTACCAGGAAAAAAGCGTGGAAGAATCAGATGGACGGAATAGCAGTGTTTCTTACCAGGAAAAAAGCGTGAAAGATTCAGATGGAGTGAGGGATGTTTCTTAGCTGAAGAGAGCGTGGAAGAATCAGATGGAGTGAGAGGGAGTGTTTCTTAGCAGGAAGAAAGCATGAAAAGGTCAGCTGAAGCACAGTGCAGGGTAATATAACTTACAAGTGGGTGAAAGTGATCACTTTTCCACGATGCCTCCATCGTCTAGATTACTAGAAGAACTTGAGGGGCGGGTCCTGAGCACCAAGTCCACAGCATCTTGTTCAGTGACCCAAGTGCTTAGATATACAGGTGGTGGGAGGAAGGCAGAGGAGGGAAAGGAGACGAGAGAGGGGGGAAGGAGAAGGAGGAGGTAGGACTGAGAATGAGTGTTTGGAGGAGGGGAAAAGAATGAAAGATCTGTTAGCAATTGGTCTGTGAATCATATATTACCATCATGTAATATTTAATGTTAATATCTAGTTTAATGTGATTACTGCTAATACTGTTATTGTTGCTACTACTACTACTACTACTACCACTACTACTACTACTACTACTACTACCACTACTACTACTACTACTACTACTACTACTACTACTACTACTACTACTACTACTACTACTACTACTAGTACAACTACTACTAATAATAATAATATTAATTATAATAGTAATAATAATAATGATAATAATAATAATAATAATAATAATAATAATAATAATATTATTATTATTATTATTATTATTATTATTATTATTATTATTATTATTATTATTATTATTATTATTATTTAGGTTATTAGTAGCTGAAGTTACAATAGTACAAGAAATAGTAGCTGAAGTATTAGTAGTAGTAGCATTAGAAGTGTGGTAGCAGTAATAATAGCAGTAATAGTTGATACTGCTGTTGTTATTTTCGAAACAGTAGTAGCAATTTCACTACTCTCATCACCATTATCATCATTATCATCATTATCATCATTATCATCATCACCATCATCATCATTTTAATCATCATCATCATCATAATCATTAGGCGTTGATCCAAGATGACACTTAGATAATAAGCACAGCATTATTTTGCTAAATTGTATATATTTCAGTTCAGACACGACGCCATCAACGAAGGTCTTCTCAGAGCTCATAAGTAAAACACACCTGCAACAGTTAGGTATCTTTATTCCGAAACGTATCGCCTACACACTAGGCTTCTTCAGTCGAGTACAGAAGACAGCAGAAGCAGTAGAGATGTAGAAGACGTTGTAATCGGTCCATCACAATTACCATTATCAGATGCACTCGTCTTCTCAGAGAGGATGTTTCCAGGGGAGATCTAAAGGATGGATTCTGGTGATGAAACGATCTAAGAATCTTGGTTACCTTTCTGGCAAGATTCACACTATGACTCTTCAGTTTGATTCCATGACCCCACATTCTTAGAAACTCTCACCTACGCTATATGGCAACTTGTTGCACTTATCCATAACCCTTCTGCTACAGCAATACTTTCCCATATCCTTTCTAAATCTGATTTTTGCAAATTTATATTTATTGTTTCGAGTTATTTCTTGGGTAAATGTTCTCTCACCACCGTTTTTAAGGTGACAAAGTTCGGGCTAAATAGTAAGAGTGTAGTGGTTCATTGGGATGTCCAACTGGAAGCCAAAGAGACTACTTAAATTAAAAAGGTTAACAGAACCTGTTATTAAAAGAAGAAATGAAAGAAACCTTGCATCGACTTCCTGCACGCTACCTTCCTCTAAGAAATACCCACTTGATCACATTGACCTTTCCACACATCATGATCATTATATTACCTCTTTTTCTTACCCTATAATCGCTGGCTATCCATTCACCAAGTTCGCATCTCGTAGGGTTTAGGTTTAACATCTCGAAATACAAACGCATTTTTGGAAAGCTTTCATTATAAGGATTTCAAAATTGCATTTCTGCTTTTCCTTGTTAACTCTTAAAATTACTCTTTTTTTTCTCTCTCATCTGTCTTCTCCACCTTCTTATTCTAATTTTTTCTTCCTCCACTTGCTTTTCATGATCCTCACCTTTCTTTTAACATTCTACCTCCTAGCCTCTTCCTGCCTCACCTTATTTATCTTCTCCCTCTCTCCTGGGCACCGGTTGGACTGATACAGGTTCCTATCCCAGAAAAAATATATAAATACCTTGAACTTAAGCTGTGATATATAAGGCTACTTGCGCGTAGTGAGAGTGCCACAATCATCCTGGGCACGGTAAGATAGAAATATCTCTAGCTGGGGCATAGGCTAGAGAACGCATGCCGAAGAACACTCAAGAATATACATTATGCATATTAAACACTTGAGAACACACATATTAAACGCAAGAGAAACATGTGTTATAGAACGATTTTACAGAGACATAGACAATTATGAACGCAGTAGAATACATAAGTATTACTGAGTAGTAGAGAACGAGCAGTTCTGAACACCTAAGAACTCTCGTGATACTGAATATTTGAGATCACAAGTATTACTGAATACTAAAGAACAAATGTACTCTAAATCAACACTTGAAAACACTCGTACACAAAACTGAACACAAAACAACATTCAAACGCAATTTTGGCAAGTCAAGAAGTCACTCTGACTTAATTAGTTTACAAGGCTCCAGCGGACACCCATTTGCTATTAAACCGTAAAAGTTATATGTATACATCATTAGTATATCATGGAAATGTATACTAGAATAACCTAATGAAGACAAATAGCGTAACTTATTTCCAATAGGGTGCTTAAAGTTATTTTTCCATTAGGAGAACTAGATAAAATGGGAGCTGACCTAGGAACTAACTAGCTTATAGTGATTACAATAGTACTAGCAGTGTCACCGGCAGCAAAATTAGTAGTATTATCAATATTATTAATAGTAGTGTGAATAATAGTCTTAATAATAGTAGTAGTATTAATATCAATATTAATAATATTAGTTGTGGTACTAATTTACTAGCTTAATAGCTAAATGTTCCTGTGGTATTTGATCCTTATCACCCATAGTTAAATATCAGCCTTAAAAGGCTAATAGCATCTAATAGCCTATAGGCTATTAGATTCTATTAGCTTATAGGCTATTAGATGCTGTTAGCTTATAGGCTATTAGATGCTATTAGCCTATAGGCTATTAGATGCTATTAACTTATAAGCTATTAGATGCTATTAGCCTATAGGCTATTAGATGTTATTAGCTTATAGGCTATTATATGCTATTAGCCTATAGGCTATTAGATGTTATTAGCTTATAGGCTATTAGATGCTATTAGCCTATAGGCTATTAGATGCTATTAGCCTATAGGCTATTAGATGCTATTAGCCTATAGGTCACATTACGCCATTATACGCATTTAAAGGTTAATGATCCTTGTGTCGGAAAAAGCCCTTTAATGTCAAGTGATAACAATTATTCACTGAGTAATAAGAGTCACTACTAACCCAAACGTCGTTATACCGCAGTTGAAACAGTCCATAAATAACCTGCACTTAAGAGAGATAACTTTAGACGACGTTTCGACCCCTGGACCATTACTAACTCACAAAAGTTACTTGCTAATGGCACATAATGGACCTAAACATTACTGTCAATGTATTGTTTTCAATCTTTTTCTGAGTTACTGTAATATAATAATGTTATAAACCATACCCCCGGCCGGGATTGAACCCGCGGTCATAGAGTCACAAAACTCCAGCCCGTCGCGTTAGCCACTAGACCAGCTAGCCACAATAAGATTCATCCAACTAGGTATATTTCTACACCATAGGAAAGTTAGCACAGGCACCTCTGTGACCACAAATGCAAGTTTTTACAGACGAATCTCCAGCTAGCGTGGCCGTGACGAACTCTAGCTCAAGTCCCTTCACTGCCGTCAAAATGACTCATGGCTGGAGTTTTGAGACTCTATGACCGCGGGTTCAATCCCGGCCGGGGGTATGGTTTATTTGCAATCGTGTCATTACGATTTCTTGAGTCGAGTAATAATGTTATATTTTTTCAGATGAAGACACTGTTGGTGCTATCAGTGGTGCTAGTGGTCTCCACTGAGAAGTTACCAGGAGTCTCCCACGGTGATGTAGGTCTTGGTGGGAGAGGGCTCGGTGTTGGAGTCTCCCATGGTGGTGTAGGAGTCTCCCATGGTGGTGTAGGAGTCTCCCATGGTGGTGTAGGAGTCTCCCATGGTGGTGTAGGAGTCTCTCATGGTGGTGTAGGTCTTGGTGGGAAAGGGCTCGGTGTTGGAGTCTCCCATGGTGGTGTAGGTCTCTCCCATGGTGGTGTAGGTCTCTCCCATGGTGGTGTAGGTCTCTCCCATGGTGGTGTAGGTCTTGGTGGGAGAGGGCTCGGTGTTGGAGTCTCCCATGGTGGTGTAGGAGTCTCCCATGGTGGTGTAGGAGTCTCTCATGGTGGTGTAGGTCTTGGTGGGAAAGGGCTCGGTGTTGGAGTCTCCCATGGTGGTGTAGGTCTCTCCCATGGTGGTGTAGGTCTTGGTGGGATAGGGCTCGGTGTTAGAGTCTCCCATGGTGGTGTAGGAGTCTCCCATGGTGGTGTAGGAGTTTCCCACGGTGGTGTAGGTCTTGGTGGGAAAGGGCTCGGTGTTGGAGTCTCCCATGGTGGTGTAGGAGTCTCCCCTGGTGGTGTAGGAGTCTCCCATGGTGGTGTAGGAGTCTCCCATGGTGGTGTAGGAGTCTCCCATGGTGGTGTAGGAGTCTCCCATGGTAGTGTAGGAGTCTCTCATGGTGGTGTAGGTCTTGGTGGGAAAGGGCTCGGTGTTGGAGTCTCCCATGGTGGTGTAGGTCTCTCCCATGGTAGTGTAGATCTCTCCCATGGTGGTGTAGGAGTCTCCCATGCTAGTGTAGCAATCCCCCATGGTGGTGTAGGAGCCTCCCATAGTGGTGGGAAAGGGCTCGGAGGTGTAGGAGTCTCCCATGGTGGTGTAGGAGTTTCCCATACTAGTGTGGGAGTTTCCCATGGTGGTGTAGGTCTTGGCAGGAAAAAGCTTGGAGGTGTAGGAGTCTCCCATGGTGGTGCTGGAGTCTCCCATGGTGGTGTAGGTCTTGGTGGGAAAGGGCTCGGAGATGTCGGAATCTCCCATGGTGGTGTAGGTCTTGGTTCAGTTGGTATCTTCCATGGTGGTGTAGGTCTTGGCCCAATTGGCATTTCCCATGGTGGTGTAGGTGGTGGTGGTGCAAGTGTCTCCCACAGTGGTGTAGGTGTTGGTGGTTTAGGTGTCTCCCACGGTGATGTAGGTGTTGGTGGTTTAGGTGATGGTAGTGTAGGTGTCTCCCACGGTGGTGTAGGTGTTGGTGGTGTAGGTGTTGGTGGTGTAGGTGCTGGTAGTCTAGGCGTCTCCCACGGTGTTGTAGGTGGCAAAGGTTTCGGTAGCGTAGGAATCTCCCATGGTGGAGTAGGTGTTGGTGGTGTAGGTGTCTCCCACGGTAGTGTAGGTGTTGGTGGTTTAGGTGCTGGTAGTGGAGGTGTCTCCCACGGTGGTGTAGGTGTTGGTGGTGTAGGTGTCTCCCACGGTGGTGTAGGTGTCTCCCACGGTGGTATAGGTGTTAGTGGTGAAAGTGTTGGTGGTGTAGATGGAAAAGGTTTCAGTAGCGTAGGAATCTCCCACGATGGTATAGGTATTGGTGGTGTAGATATCTCCCACGGTAGCGTAAGTGGAAAGGGTTTCAGTAGCGTAGGAATCTCCCACGGTGGTGTAGGTGTTGGTGGTGTAAGTCTTGGTGGTGCAGGAATTTCCCACAGTGGTGTAGGTCTTCGTGGAACTGGGTTTGGCGGTACAGGACTTTCCCATGGCGTAGGACTCTCCCGCGGTGTAGGACTCTCCCATGGTGTAGGACTCTCCCATGGTGTAGGACTCTCCCATGGTGTAGGACTCTCCCATGGTGTAGGACTCTCCCATGGTGCTGATGGTGTCCTTCATACAACAGTTGCTCCAATCTCCTCCGCCGTTCATGGCGTTCAGTTAAATTTGCAGCAAGCCATTGCAGGAGTGCTGGTAAGTCTTATTATAAGCAAACATGTTTACTCCGCATAGCTCCACATTGCATAGCTCCTGATGACGCACGGAGACGCGTGGAAGATCTTGAGCTGAAAATTTCCCTCCCCCTGAGGCTTGTCTTACACATACACACACACACACACACACATACACCCTACATAACTTTAAGAAGAGGTATGATAAAGCTCATGGTGCAGGGAGATTGACCCAGTAATGGCCAGTGAAGAGGCGGGGCCAGGAGTTATGACTCGACCCCTGCAACCACAACTAGGTGAGTACAACTAGGTGAGTACACACACCCAGACGCACACACACACACACATACACACACACACACACACACACACACACACACACACACACACACACACACACACACACACACACACACACACACACACACACATATATATATATATATATATATATATATATGGGGAATGTATGAGAGTATAGTTTTACCAACGCTCTTATATGGGTGTGAAGCATGGGTGATGAATGTTGCAGCGAGGAGAAGGCTGGAGGCAGTGAAGATGTCATGTCTGAGGGCAATGTGTGGCGTGATTATAATGCAGAGAATTCGTAGTTTGGAAGTTAGGAGGAGGTGCGGGATTACCAAAACTGTTGTCCAGAGGGCTGAGGAAGGGTTGTTGAGGTGGTTCGGACATGTAGAGAGAATGGAGTGAGACAGAATGACTTCAAGAGTGTATCAGTCTGTAGTGGAAGGAAGGCGGGGTAGGGGTCGGCCTAGGAAAGGTTGGAGGGAGGGGGAAAAGGAGGTTTTGTGTGCGAGGGGTTTGGATTTCCAGCGTGTTTAATAGGAGTGAAAGGAGACGAATGGTTTTTAATACTTGACGTGCTGTTGGAGTGTGAGCAAAGTAACATTTATGAAGGGGTTCAGGGAAACCGGCAGGCCGGACTTGAGTCCTGGAGATGGGAAGTACAGTGCCTGCACTCTGAAGGAGGGGTGTTAATGTTGCAGTTTAAAAACTGTAGTGTAAAGCACCCTTCTGGCAAGACAGTGATGGAGTGAATGATGGTGAAAGTTTTTCTTTTTCGGGCCACCCTGCCTTGGTGGGAATCGGCCAGTGTGATAATAAAAATAATAATAAAAAAAAACTACATTATATATATATATATATATATATTTATATATATATATATATTTATATATATATATATATATATATATATATGTGTGTGTGTGTGTGTGTATATATATATTATATATATATATATATATATATATGTGTGTGTGTGTGTGTGTGTGTGTGTGTGTTGGGGTGTGTAAAACAAGCCTTGGGGGGAGGGAAATCTTCAGCTCAAGATCTTTCATGCGTCTCCGTGCATCATCAGCAGCTATGCAATGTTGCAAGAACAGCAACGGGTAGATTGAGGGGAAGATTTCTCAGAGGAAAGGTAGCGTGTTGATGCTGGCGTGTTGACAATTATTAAGTCACTATCCAGACTTTGCATATTTCAGGTGACAGTCCCACACCTGCATTCCTAAACCACTAAAGTATGTACCATCATTAGATATGAACTTCCCATAACGTGAAAGATCGAAATTGTGTAGAGGAACGCTGGAACCAAACCGGTGGCATCAAATTTGCCAGTGATAGTAATCATGGGAATGGATAGCAAATGTGAAGCCACCAGCTCACGTATCAGTATTCCTTACACAAGACAATACCATTATGGTCTAGTGGTGTTTGTATGGTACATGTTTAACCCATGTATGAGTTCAGATAACATCATGTTTTTCTGTGTGCAAACACCGTGTTTATACATTTAAACAATATACACAAGTTGTCGTTTTAAGAATACACGAAATGTCAGTTTCCGAACACATCATGAATGAACCGGAAATTTTCTGAACATTCCTTTTCGATTTGCATTTTGAAACAGACTCAGATGCAATGCAAATGAAAACATTTCACAATGCCTTTAGCGAAACGTGGTTAAAATAAAACGTTTCTCGGAACCAGTAACTCTTGTTCATCAATGTCAATAGCACGTGTTTGTAATCAACTACTACATAAATAACCCACACGTAGGAGAGAGGAGCTTACGACGACGTTTCGGTTCGACTTGAACCATTTACAAAGTCACACTAACAGAAAGGAGAGAAGGTGGTATTGTGCCTTTTGTTATTTAATCTACTACTACTCCTACTACTACTAATACTGCTGCTTCTACTACTACTACTTCTACTGCTATTACTACTACTACTACTACTATTGCCTCGCTTCACTACACTTTCTGTCTCTTGTGTACTTTACTCCCCCAACCAACGACTAATTACTATTACTACTTCCATTTCCAGCATTACCCTTGTTACTACCATCTCCACTTCCTTCTCCCTCTGTCCTTTCCCTGCCTTCCTCTCGTATGCATACTGGCTCCCTTTCCTTCGTGCGTTAGTGTGACTACTTAATAATCCAAGTCGGACCAAAACGTCGTCGTGAGTTGTTTGTTTTGTACCGGTTACGGTATTGCCTTCGTGTTCTTAATTACATATTATCTGCCTACAGACTGACCTAAGCACCGCCTATAGTGACTACCACTTCTCCTGGCGACATGATGGCGGTATCAACTACCCGTGGGACAAAGCAAACTTTTACTGCCAAAGTCTAGGACCTGGATGGCAAGGTGTCAGCATCGAAACGTATGAAGAAAACAGAATCATCAGTGAAATCATCGCTTATGGTGAGTAAGAATCTTCAATTTATGTTGGAATTTATCTAACCCAAAGTAACCTAACCCACTCTAACCAAGCCTAAGAGTCTAAACTGGAGATATCATAGCCTAACCTTAATTACTTGGACCATTGGATATTTTGGTTGTCAAAATCTGGGTTACCCGTAAGTGACCATAATCTAAATAACGTTGTCATGTGTGTGTGTGTGTGTGTGTGTGTGTGTGTGTGTGTGTGTGTGTGTGTGTGTACTCACCTAGTTGTACTCACCTAGTTGAGGTTGCGGGGGTCGAGTCCGAGCTCCTGGCCCCGCCTCTTCACTGATCGCTACTAGGTCACTCTCCCTGAGCCGTGAGCTTTATCATACCTCTGCTTAAAGCTATGTATGGATCCTGCCTCCACTACATCGCTTCCCAAACTATTCCACTTACTGACTACTCTGTGGCTGAAGAAATACTTCCTAACATCCCTGTGATTCATCTGTGTCTTCAGCTTCCAACTGTGTCTCCTTGTTACTGTGTCCAATCTCTGGAACATCCTGTCTTTGTCCACCTTGTCAATTCCTCTCAGTATTTTGTATGTCGTTATCATGTCCCCCCTATCTCTCCTGTCCTCCAGTGTCGTCAGGTTGATTTCCCTTAACCTCTCCTCGTAGGACATACCTCTTAGCTCTGGGACTAGTCTTGTTGCAAACCTTTGCACTTTCTCTAGTTTCTTTACGTGCTTGGCTAGGTGTGGGTTCCAAACTGGTGCCGCATACTCCAATATGGGCCTAACGTATACGGTGTACAGGGTCCTGAACGATTCCTTATTAAGATGTCGGAATGCTGTTCTGAGGTTTGCTAGGGCGCCCATATGCTGCAGCAGTTATTTGTTGATGTGCGCTTCAGGAGATGTGCCTGGTGTTTACTCACCCAAGATCTTTTTCCTTGAGTGAGGTTTGTAGTCTCTGACCCCCTAGACTGTACTCCGTCTGCGGCCTTCTTTGCCCTTCCCCAATCTTCATGACTTTGCACTTGGTGGGATTGAACTCCAGGAGCCAATTGCTGGACCAGGTCTGCAGCCTGTCCAGATCCCTTTGTAGTTCTGCTGGTCTTCGATCGAGTGTATTCTTCTCATCAACTTCACGTCATCTGCAAACAGGAACACCTCAGAGTCTATTCCTTCCGTCATGTCGTTCACAAATACCAGAAACAGCACTGGTCCTAGGACTGACCCCTGCGGGACCCCGCTGGTCACAGGTGCCCACTCTGACACCTCGCCACGTACCATGACTCGCTGCTGTCTTCCTGACAAGTATTCCCTGATCCATTGTAGTGCCTTCCCTGTTATCCCTGCTTGGTCCTCCAGTTTTTGCACCAATCTCTTGTGTGGAACTGTGTCAAACGCCTTCTTGCAGTCCAAGAAAATGCAATCCACCCACCCCTCTCTCTCTTGTCTTACTGCTGTCACCATGTCATAGAACTCCAGTAGGTTTGTGACACAGGATTCCCCGTCCCTGAAACCATGCTGGCTGCTGTTGATGAGATCATTCCTTTCTAGGTGTTCCACCACTCTTCTCCTGTGTGTGTGTACTCACCTATTTGTACTCACCTATTTGTGGTTGCAGGGGTCGAGTCATAGCTCCTGGCCCCGCCTCTTCACTGATTGCTACTAGGTCCTCTCTCTCCCTGCTACATGAGCTTTATCATACCTCGCCTTAAAACTATGTATGGTTCCTGCCTCCACTACTTCACTTTCTAGACTATTCCATGACTTGACTACTCTATGACTGAAGAAATACTTCCTAACATCCCTTCGATTCATCTGAGTCTTCAACTTCCAATTGTGACCTCTTGTGTCTGTGTCCCATCTCTGGAACATCCTGTCTTTGTCCACCTTGTCTATTCCGCGCAGTATTTTATATGTCGTTATCATGTCTCCCTGACCCTCCTGGCCTCCAGTGTCGTCAGGCCGATTTCCCTCAACCTTTCTTCGTAGGACAATCCCCGTAGCTCTGGGACTAGTCTTGTTGCAAACCTTTGCACTTTCTCTAATTTCTTGACGTGCTTGACTAGGTGTGGATTCCAAACTGGTGCTGCATACTCCAGTATGGGCCTGACGTAAATGGTATACAGGGTCTTGAACGACTCCTTACTGAGGTATCGGAACGCTATCCGTAGGTTTGCCAGGCGCCCGTATGCTGCAGCAGTTATCTGATTTATGTGCGCCTCAGGAGATATGCTCGGTGTTATACTCACCCCCAGATCTTTTTCCTTGAGTGAGGTTTGCAGTCTTTGGCATCTAAACTATATTGTGTCTGCGGTCTTCTTTGCCCTTCCCAATCTTCATGACTTTGCATTTGGCAGGGTTAAACTCAAGGAGCCAGTTGCTGGACCAGGCTTGCAGCCTGTCCAGGTCTCTTTGTAGTCCTGCCTGATCCTCATCCGATTTGATTCTTCTCATTAACTTCACATCATCTGCAAACAAGGACACTTCTGAGTCTATCCCTTCCGTTATGTCGTTCACATATACCAAGAACAGCACAGGTCCTAGGACTGACCCCTGTGGAACCCCGCTTGTCACAAGCGCCCACTCTGACACCTCGTCACGTACCATGACTCGTTGTTGCCTCCCTGGCAGGTATTCTCTGATCCATTGCAGTGCCTTTCACTGTTATGTGTGCCTGATCTTCTATCTTTTTCAGTAACCTCTTGTGAGGAACTGTGTCGAAGGCCTTTTTGCAGTCCAAAAAAAATGCAGTCGATCCACCCCTCTCTCTCTTGTCTTACTTCTGTCACCTTGTCATAAAACTCTAGTAGATTTGTGACACAGGATTTTCCTTCCCTGAAACCATGCTGGTTGTCAATTATACACTTGTTTCTTTCCAGGTGCTCCACCACTCTCCTCCTGATGATCTTCTCCATGACCTTGCATACTATACACGTTAGTGATACAGGTCTGTAGTTTAGTGCCTCATGTCTGTCTCCCTTTTTAAAAATTGGGACTACATTTGCCATCTTCCATACCTCAGGGAGTTGCCCAGTTTCAAATGATGTGTTGAAGATCTTTGTTAATGGCACACACAATATCTCTGCTCCCTCTTTAAGGACCCATGGAGAGATGTTGTCTGGTCCCACCGCCTTTGAGGTGTCAAGTTCGCATAGCAGCTTCTTCACTTCCTCCTTGGTTATATGTACCTCATCCAGCACTTGCTGGTGTACCCCCCTGTTCTGATTTCCTGGAGTCCTACTGGTTTCCACTGTAAATACTTCTTTAAATCTCGTGTTGAGCTCCTGACATACCTCTCGGTCGTTGCTTGTGAATTCCCCATCACCTTCCTCAGTCTGATTACCTGGTCCTTGACTGTTGTTTTCCTCCTGATGTGGCTGTACAACAGCTTCGGGTCAGTCTTGACTTTCGATGCTATGTCATTTTCATATTGTCGCTGAGCCTCCCTTCTTATCTGTGCATATTCATTTCTGGCTCTTCGGCTAATCTCTTATTTTCCTGAGTTCTCTGTCTTCTGTACCTTTTCCATTCTCTAGTACACCTAGTTTTTGCCTCCCTACACTTTGGGTGAACCAAGGACTCGTTCTGTTCTTCCCATTATTTCTGTTTCCCTTGGAACAAACCTCTCCTCTGCCTCCTTGCATTTTGTTGCCACATAGTCCATCATTTCTTGTACTGGTTTTCCTGTCAGTTCCCTCTCCCACTGAATGTTTTGAAGGAAGTTCCTCATGCCTGAGTAGTTCCCCCTTTTGTAGTTTGGTTTTTCCCATCCTATTCCTGCTACTCTCTCCACTTGGAGCTCAACTATGTAGTCGAAGCACAGAACCACATGATCACTAGCTCCCAGGGGCCTTTCATACAAGATATCCTCGATGTCTGAACTACTCAAGGTGAATACAAGGTCCAGTCTTGCTGGTTCATCTTCTCCTCTCTCTCTGGTAGTGTCTCTAACATGTTGATGCATGAGGTTTTCCAGTACTACATCCATCATCTTGGCTCTCCATGTTTCGGAACCCCCATGGGGCTCCAGGTTTTCCCAGTCAATCTCCTTGTGATTGAAATCACCCATAACTAGTAACTTTGCTCCCCCCACGTGTGCTCTCCTGGCCACCTCGGCTAGTGTGTCGACCATGGCTCTGTTGCTCTCATCGTATTCTTCTCTTGGTCTCCTGCAGTTCTGTGGTGGGTTGTACATTACTGCAATTATCAATTTATGTCCCTCAGACTGGATTGTTCCTACTAAGTAGTCCCTTTCACCCGTGCCATCCATTCCTTCCATTTTCTCAAAACCCCACTGGCTTTTAATGAGCAGTGCAACTCCTCCTCCCCCTCTCCTCCCTCTGTCTTTCCTGAAGATTTGATATCCGGGTGGAAAGATTGAATCTGTTATTATTCTGGTGAGTTTTGTTTCTGTGAGTGCTATTATGTCTGGGGATGTCTCCTTGATTCTTTCGTGCCACTCCTCATACTTATTTGTTATTCCATCTGCATTTGTATACCATACCTTCAACTTCTTTTCTAAGACTGTGGTCTGGGAGGTGTATTGGGGTTGGGGAAGTGGGAGACCTGATAAGGAACTATGGGTGGTTGCTGTGGGGGTGGAGTTTGTAATGTAGTGGGTGGGGGCATTGGATATGGCATGGGTGTTGTGGTTTAGAGTGTTTGGCTGCACTGGGGTTGACCTGGTTGGGAGGCTTCTATAGGAAGCTGTGAGGGAGGTTGTATTTGATCTTCCTGTGTCTGGGATCTCCTGTCTGTCTTCTCCATCCCCTCTCTTTCCTCCTTTCGCCTTTGTACCATCTCTCTCAGTTTCCGCCTTTCGTCTTGTGTTCTGTCGCGGTCGAGATACACCTTCCTGTATCCCGGCATGTCCCTTAATCGTGCTTTTTCCTGCAGTATCCTGTTCCGAGTCGATTCTGCCTTGAAGGTCACTTTCACTGGCCGGTTTCTTTTTTTACAAACCCCCCTATTCTCCGAAAATTTTCCAGCTGGGTCATGTCGTCTTCTCCGATTACTTTCATGATGCTTTCAATTGCTTTTTTTTCCCTTGTTTTCTTGCTTCATATGTTTCCCCTTCAACTTCCTGTAGCCATACACAAAGACTGACCTCACCTTTCATTTCTCCACTGCATATCCCTGTGTATCCCCTCATTCAATTTGATTTCCTCCATTGCAGCTTTCCTTTCTTCAGTTTCACTAGCTACTGTACATGGGCTCAGTGGCCTGTCATTTTCCCATCTCGGCTTTCCCTGGGCTCTGTTGTGGTCTTTTAGGGCCTCCACATATAGCTTAGCTCTTTCATTTACTACAGTCTCCACTGATAGAGCTTCTACATGCAGTTTTGCTCCTCCTTTCCCTACAGTCCCCTTATTTGTGGCTGAGGTAGCGGTCTCTGTTGTCAATCCCATAATGTTCTTTAGTTCTTTAGGCTGTTTCAGATTTTCCAGTTCCTCTTCTAAACTCTGTATCCTGGCCTCTGCTGCTTTGACTTTCACCTCCCACTTCCTGCTTTCCATGTCTATCCTCTCTTCCATTCTCATGCTAAGTTCTTCTAGTTTCTTTTCCCATTCTTGTTCCCTTTTTGTGAGCTCTGCTGCCCAATCTTCCTTTGCAGTTTCCTCCTCCTGTCCCTTGGTTTTCTTGTTGCTCTCTGGCAACCCATTTTTGTTTTATCCTGATTGCCTCAGAGTGGGAAACCTATGTAATTCTGTATGTTAGGTTAGTATTGTATATGTCAGAGTGTGGGGGGGGAGGTAGAGGAGGAACTGTGGCTATATAGGAGAGTAGTGGGGAGGGGGAGTGGGAAGGAGAGTGAAGCAAGTGGGTAAGTGGGTGAGGGAAAGGTGGGGAGGGGGAGGGTGAAAGAGGGAGGGGAGGGATCAGGTGAAGGAGTGAGATGTCGGTGGGGGAGAGGGGGAGTATATGTGTGTCTGGCAATATGTGTGTGTGTGTGTGTTGTGTGTGTGTTTCGTGTGTGTGTGGGGAGGGGGGTGGGGGGGGGGGTGTGGGTGGGTGTGTGGGTGGGTGTGTGTGGGTGTGTGTGGGTGTGTGTGTGGGTGTGTGTGTTTGTGTGTGTGGGTGTGTGTGGGTGTGTGTGGGGGTGTGTGGGTGGGTGTGGGTGGGTGTGTGGGTGTGTGTGGGTGTGTGGGTGTGTGGGGTGTGGGTGTGTGTGGGGGTGTGTGGGTGGGTGTGTGGGTGGGTGTGTGGGTGTGTGGGTGGGTGTGTGGGTGGGTGTGTGGTTGGGTGTGTGGGTGGGTGTGTGGTTGGGTGTGTGGTTGGGTGTGTGGGTGGGTGTGTGTAGGTGTGTGTGGGTGTGTGGGTGTGTGTGGGTTGTGTGTGGGTGTGTGTGGGTGTGTGGGTGTGTGTGGGTGTGTGTGGGTGTGTGGGTGTGTGTGGGTGTGTGTGGGTGTGTGTGGGTGTGTGTGGGTGTGTGTGGGTGTGTGTGGGTGTGTGTGTGTGGGTGTGCGTCGCACACTAGGCTACGCTACTCTTTTGAAGATTATAAAAAAAATTTCACAATCAATTCCTTATTATATGCACTAATATATACTATATAATATTAATTGCGTACACTTGTGTTTGTGTGTGTGTGTGTTTACTAGCTTGTCGTTCTTTGAAAAAGAGGGGGGGGGGGGGGGTTACGTTAACACTATTTGTTGTTGTTGGTTCACCGGTACTCTCCCGGCCCAGATCTTCGCACACTAGGCTACTTTACTTTTTGAAGATTATAGGATTATTTTTTCTCACTCAATTCCTTATTATTATATACTAATGTTTATTATAACAATAATTACGGGTGCACACGTGTGTTTGTATGTGCGTACTTGTTTACTAGCTTGTCCCTCAGAAAAACGGGGGGGGGGGGTTCACTAGGCTACACAACTTCTGGAGTTTACCTGGCGATATTTAGATAATTTACTAACGACTATCTATCTCCTGATACTGAAATAGGGAGAGAGAGATGGTACAGCATACAACCAGCAGGGCGAGACACTTGAGACTTTAGACACTAACCAAAATTAACCACAAATAGGCAAGTGACGTCGTCTGCACAACAATGGAGGTTCCTGCTGGTCGTCTATCAACTCCTTCAATTTTGTAACTCCTTCAGGAACTTTATCATGCATTCAAGTTTTTATTTTCTTTTTCTTTTAAGACTTGGTATTCCCTCTTTTTTCTTTAGTACAGTATTATGGTCATAACAAGTCTGATGATGTTAGCTACCTTCACAACACCAACAGCTGGGGATTGACTAATTTTTCTTACTTTCAGTATTTACTTAATCACTCTTTTATGACCTTATCACTACACTGCTGCTATAATCAACCAACATATGTATTTGTTAATATTTCAGATCACACCATTAACCCAATTAACTGTTTGGATATTTTGTGTCAACACTGCGGCCAGTAGCCTGATCAGCTGAGTGCTACCCTCCCTCACTCAAATTTCATTCAAATTTAAATTGTAAAATTCTTGATCCTATCACATTATTCGCACTCTTGAAAGCTATTACACTCTTGTAGGTATGTTCACTGATTCACTCACGTACGATGACCGCTAATAATATCTTAGGACAGCCACTAGAACGCTAAATCCTGGGAGCACTATTTAGCGATACTGCTTCACGTGTGTGTGTGTGTGTGTGTGTGTGTGTGTGTATGTGTGTGTTTGTGTGTGTGTGTTTTACAGGTAACTAAAGTTTATTTCATTCCATTCATTTTCTACCCCTTAGACAAGTTGAAATATGTGTGGACGGGCGGCTACCTCAGTGACTTCGGCTGGTCCTGGCCCTCTGGAAATCCATTCCTTGGACTCAGTTGGTCCAAGACCGGACTGTAAGTTCCTCCCCCGCTCCCGCCTCTGAGCGTGGTCTTCCTCTGAGTTTTATATCTGACTACTGATTAACTTTTATTTTTTTGCAAATTTGTGAAAATCCTGAGTGAGTGTCAACTAAACATTACCAGAGAATCTTTATCGCCCTTATTCATGAATATTTATGCTTAAGTTATATTAAGGGTCTTTTAAGGGATCTTAGGGGTGTTTTAGAGAGCCTATGGAGGATCTTATAGTAAAAGGACACAAGTGCAACTAATAAGGGACGCTTCAGATACCTTAGATATTTAGAAAGTACGCTTTAGGGACCTTTTAAAGACAGTAGGAACCATTAACTTATTTTCAATAATATTAAAGATATTTCATTAATTTAAGGATTATTTTTCGGACTTTTATTATTATTATTATTATTATTATTATTATTATTATTATTATTATTATTATTATTATTATTATTATTATTATTATTATTATCAACACTCCCTTCATATCCCACCGAGGCAGGATGAACTAAAATGAAAAAGAAAGATTTTCTTTTTAAATTTAACAATGTATACAGGAGAAGGGGTTACTAGCCTCTTGCTCCCGGCATTTTAGTCGCCTCTTGCGACACGCATGGCTTACGGAGGAAGGATTCTGTTCCACTTCCCCATGGATATTATCACCATTATTATTATATTATTAATATCATTATTCTAATTATTATTATTAGTATTAGTTAATTATCTGATGTACTGAACACGTGTAGGTTCTTCAGCTCAAGGGGTGCTGGAGGCTCGATTCTCTGTACGCTAAATTCCACTCAAATATTTAATGAGAGCAGTTTAAATAGAAGAGGTTCTGACTGTTTTCATGAAATCACTTCTAAAGCCTCATGTAGTCCGAGATCTATTGCACTGTAGTATCGTGGATTGAAATCCTTTGCAGTCTTTGTGTAGGAATTTGAGATTTGCTGTAAAAAAAATTCCTTGTCATCATCATCTCTCACCGTAACATAAAAATTACCTCAGAATTTTAGAAAAACGAAGACTATAATTTTCTGTGGCTTTAAATAATTTCACACGACCGCGTCAATTTTTGTTTATTGCTCAACTTTGAGTTATTTTTTTAGGTCTTAGTTCTTGGAGTTATTCTTTTTATTTACTGTTTATACGTGTATATACATCGAGCAGTGTATTCTTCTCAGTGTATATACATCGAGCAGTGTATTCTTCTCAGTGTATATACATCGAGCAGTGTATTCTTCTCAGTGTATATACATCGAGCAGTGTATTCTTCTCAGTGTATATACATCGAGCAGTGTATTCTTCTCAGTGTATATACATCGAGCAGTGTATTCTTCTCAGTGTATATACATCGAGCAGTGTATTCTTCTCAGTGTATATACATCGAGCAGTGTATTCTTCTCAGTGTATATACATCGAGCAGTGTATTCTTCTCAGTGTATATACATCGAGCAGTGTATTCTTCTCAGTGTATATACATCGAGCAGTGTATTCTTCTCAGTGTATATACATCGAGCAGTGTATTCTTCTCAGTGTATATACATCGAGCAGTGTATTCTTCTCAGTGTATATACATCGAGCAGTGTATTCTTCTCAGAGTATATACATCGAGCAGTGTATTCTTCTCAGAGTATATACATCGAGCAGTGTATTCTTCTCAGTGTATATACATCGAGCAGTGTATTCTTCTCAGTGTATATACATCGAGCAGTGTATTCTTCTCAGTGTATATACATCGAGCAGTGTATTCTTCTCAGTGTATATACATCGAGCAGTGTATTCTTCTCAGTGTATATACATCGAGCAGTGTATTCTTCTCAGTGTATATACATCGAGCAGTGTATTCTTCTCAGTGTATATACATCGAGCAGTGTATTCTTCTCAGTGTATATACACTCGGAGTTTAGTTCGTTATGTATTTGAAGAATAAAGTATCTTTGACTCACTGAATAGTAATAACACGGATGCACACAAACAACGGTACGGGTGGGGCTAGAACTCATGGCAAGTGAGTTTTAAAACTCCAGACCAGTGCGTAAGCCACTGGGCCAGCTCACTTGCCATTAGTTTTAACTCCACCCGTACAGTGGTTTATCTTTGACTTGTGGTTTACAGGCTATACGCTGCCTTAATGACCCTCGTGTGATTAATAGGCTGTTACTTAAGCAGTTAACTTATGAATTATGACTATAAATCATTCAGTAATGTATACAGGAGAAGGGGTTACTAGCCTCTTGCTCCCGGCATTTTAGTCGCCTCTTACGACACGCATGGCTTACGGAGGAAGAATTCTTTTCCACTTCCCCATTGACAATTATAATATAGTGTACATATCACAACGATTATTATTTCTACATTATACATATAACTGAAAAAACAGTGCTGAAGATGCCATTCATAGCAGAAAGCACCCGCAATATGAGGCCTGGTCACAGACCGTGCCGCGAGGGCGTTGATTCCCGAAACCTTCTCCAGGCACCTCCAGGTAAAAAATTTCCTAACACTGCATATGTGTCTTGCTTATAATCGTGTCATTACAATAGTTCGAGTCCTCATATTACGTTGTCCCTTCTGCAGCAGCGGTTTACCTCAGCCTGACAACCGCGAGAAGCGTAACGAGAGATGTCTGGCCATTCTTAATTACTTCTACAACGACGGCATCGTTTGGCACGACATCGGCTGCCATCACGAGAAGCCTATCATCTGCGAGCGCCCGAGGATCTACAAAGCCTTCGCATAGGTCGAACGGTATCCACGATTCTACTGAGTCAGTAAGTTGATTCATAGGTGTCTACAGTAGCAGTGTCTCACTGTCGTCAACGGTAGAGCAGCATCTCACTTTCGTCTACGGTAGCAGCATTTCACTGTCGTTTACGGTAGCAATATCTTACTGTCGTCTACGGTAGCAGTATCTCACTGTTGTCTACGGTAGCAGTATCTCACTGTCCTCTACGGTAGCAGTATCTCACTGTCGTCTACGGTAGCAGTATCTCACTGTCCTCTACGGTAGCAGTGTCTCACTGTCGTCTACGGCAGCAGTGTCTCACTGTCCTCTTCGGTAGCAGTATCTCACTGTCGTCTACGGTAGCAGTATCTCACTGTCCTCTACGGTAGCAGTGTCTCACTGTCGTCTACAGTAGCAGTGTCTCACTGTCGTCTACGGTAGCAGTATATCATTGTCCTCTACGGTAGCAGTGTCTCACTGTCCTCTACGGCAGCAGTATCTCACTGTCCTCTACGGTAGCAGTATCTCACTGTTGTCTACGGTAGCAGTATCTCACTGTCCTCTACGGTAGCAGTGTCTCACTGTCGTCTATGGCAGTAGCATCTCACTGTCGTCTACGGTATCAGTGTCTCACTGTCGTCTACGGCAGCAGTATCTCACTGTCGTTTACGGTAGCAGTATCTCACTGTCCTCTACGGTAGCAGTATCTCACTGTCGTCTACGGTAGCAGTATCTCACTGTCCTCTACGGTAGCAGTGTCTCACTGTCGTCTACGGTAGCAGTATCTCACTGTCCTCTACGGTAGCAGTATCTCACTGTCGTCTACGATAGCAGTGTCTCACTGTCGTCTACGATAGCAGTGTCTCACTGTCGTCTATGGCAGTAGCATCTCACTGTCGTCTACGGTATCAGTGTCTCACTGTCGTCTACGGCAGCAGTATCTCACTGTCGTTTACGGTAGCAGTATCTCACTGTCCTCTACGGTAGCAGTATCTCACTGTCGTCTACGGTAGCAGTATCTCACTGTCCTCTACGGTAGCAGTGTCTCACTGTCGTCTACGGTAGCAGTATCTCACTGTCGTCTACGGTAGCAGTATCTCACTGTCCTCTACGGTAGCAGTGTCTCACTGTCGTCTACGATAGCAGTGTCTCACTGTCGACTACGATAGCACTGCGTAATTTCAGTGTTTTCTGAGGCGTCCATATAATCTCAGTGGTATCTTCGCCGCAAAAGCCTAATGTCATTGACTTAAAACTTTCCTATCAAATATCTAGAGCTCTGGAAATTTTATATTTTTGTATTTAAATGTAAATATATGAATAAAACAACATAAAAAGCTAGAGACGTTGACTGTTTTCCTTTCTCTGTGTATTTGTGTATCTATTAATATTTTTACTGAAAAAAATATTTAATCGTATCTATGTACACATCATATAGGTGCTGACTCTTGATCGTTGAGGACTCCAAGGAAATAAATCTGAAACTGATACTACGCTATAGATCGTAGCCGTCTAGGAGGCCAGAGGGACAAGTCCCTTAGGAAGGATAGATCCAAGAGTTTTACTTACACAGTTACACTGTCAGGTAGTTTCCGTTGTGTG
>NC_069477.1:7592938-7595438 GCF_026875155.1 Cherax quadricarinatus | reverse complement strand
GAATTAATTTAAATCACTTCTTTACAGGTTAAATTATTCTTAATCAGTAAAGTATGGAGAACAGATAAAATGTTATGTGGAAACAGCAAAGCAGATTAAGAGAAAAATTCCAGCCTGTGGTTCACGCCTGAGAGACGCTTGAAGATGTGAAATGGTGAAAGAACTTTAAATAAAAAGTGTGAAAAATTAGTGTGGATATCGATTGTGAAAATGAAAGTTCTGTAAAGTGGAAAGACATTTTATGGAAAAAGTGGTATTGAGAGGAAGTTTCGCTTTTTTTTCAGAACGAACGTAAATTCGAACTCTGTCCCAATAAAAACTTGTTTTTGACATGTCTTTTCTTCACTAGTGCCGGCAATTCAACATGTGAATCCCAAATACTCTCACTGTTTCTCTCTCGGCTTGATAGAGGACTCTCAGTGGGTTAGAAAGCTTAGCTCCACTTTTCCTGTTACCCGAAATCAATGTTTTATACACTGTCCGGCACCACTCGGGGACTCTCTGGGAAAGGATTAATTCATTTGGCCTTCACCCCTGTCAATTCAAACTGAGATCTCACAATATCGTGAATGTAGCAAAATGTGCAAAGTAAACATATATATATATATATATGTATATATATATATATATATATATATATATATATATATATATATATATATATATATATATATATATATATATATATATATATATATATACATATGTATATATATATATATATATGTATATATATATATATATATATATATAATATATATATATATATATATATATTATATTATATATATTATATATATATATATATATATATATATATATATATATATATATATAATATATATATATATATATATATATATATATATATATATATATATGTATATATATATATATATATATATATATATATATATATATATATATATATATAATATGTGTGTGTGTGTGTGTGTGTGTGTGTGTATGTGTGTGTGTGTGTGTGTGTTAGAGTAGGCGGAGGGGTTGTTGGTTGAGTAGCAACCGGTATGGAGTGAAATAGCTCCGGTTTGTGTTTTATTGTGTTGTGCAGCTCCACCCAATAGTTTCGCAACAGGTGAAGTAACACTAGACTGAAACAGTGTCAGAGGCAATCTTACACTGAAGCAACGTTTAAAATTGCCAACATTAAAGTGCAGAATCTTCTGATGAAATATTCTTAAACTGAAGCAACGACGAGCGTACACAACTTGTAAACAATAGCTTGTTTCTGTCCTACAATTTAGAAACTGAAAATTAAAACTCTTATCTCCGGAGAACCTCTGTCTTCAATAATACACAAAAACCCGCACATAGGAGAGAGGACCTGACGACGACGTTTCAGTTCGACTTGCACCATTGTAAGGTTCTCTCGCATATGTGCGAGTTATTTATGTATTGTTCCAGTCATAGTATTGTGACTTCTTGATGAAATTAAGACACATGTGCAACATCTGGGTATCTTTATTGTAGACGTTTCGCCATCCAGTGGCTTTTTCAATACAAATTCTAGAACATAACTTGAAGACAGTAGGACTATAAAGCTAGGCGAAACGTCTACAATAAAGATACCCAGATGTTGCACATGTGTCTTAATTTCAACTTGTCGGTATTATATACCATTCTTGCACATTGTGACTTCTTGTTCTTCTTTGTGTACCTTTATGCCCCAGGTCTTACTGACAGTGTTCTAGCGAGAGGTGAAAAGTATAAATAAAAAGCGATTAGTTGTAAAAATAGTCTAGTAGTGAAGTCTTTTATGGGTACATCGCTCCATCTACGATCGGTCTTTTTCAAGAATATGAAAAAGATCAGTCATGGGTGAAATGATATCCCTCTAAAGGACTTCACTGTTTCTAGAATCTTACACCTTCTAGATAGTGGCTGACGCTATTAATAAATGTCAACTTCAAGTGATGCTGGAAAAAAAAAATCTGAATCACGTTATGTTTATTTAGTCTCTAACTGTTAAATTAGTAAAATAATCATGAAATTCCATTTTTCCCATTAAAATTCTAAAATATATTGTTTAAATGCAATAATTTAAAGGAAAAATGTGCTTAAACTCAATAGTTTCTATAAAATGTTCTTACATAATTAAAAAATAGTACATGACAGTATATTTAGATGACGTTAAAACTATCGCTAGTTTTTAAGTCGAGAAGGTGATGCTGGATTCCTTGTAAGGCAGCCACACTGTGGGGAGATACTACACACCTAAGGTCATATTTTAACCAGATGTAGAGAAGGCTGAAACAACCGAACACTCACCTTCCCATAACGGTATGTGTAAACATACTGAGGTCAACGGAACTGAGAATATAGTGACCTTGAGCGCCACTCACCCTGACTCAGCGGTTCTCCCGGCTGCTCTAGTACAGTCAGCTGTGACCGTTTCGGCTCACCCTTGTAAAAACTGGCCACACACCTAAGGATTTACAGTGACTTTAAACCTGTAGTAGGCAGAATAATAATGACACAA
>NC_069477.1:7577938-7587938 GCF_026875155.1 Cherax quadricarinatus | reverse complement strand
TAAGCATTTTCCATCACTAATTGTTGATTTATTTTAGTTTTAAAGAAATAATATTTTTAGTTACTCTAATGTAAGAACCAAAACAGAATTATCTGCAGAGCTGATCTGAGGAAGAAGGAACTCAAATGTACGTCTTACCCTCCAGTGAGCGACCAGTTGAGGCCGTAGAAGGGATAGCCGGAAGGCCAGACCCAATCATATCCTTCACGGTAACCACCCGTCCAGATGTACTTCACCTTGTCTGAAAACACATATATCATGATACTACTCGCAAATATAACATCACAAATCACAATCGTAAATAAAAACTAGTTGACCTTTGGTTCAGTACCTCACCTAACTAGATATATATACAACATATATACAACGTTAGACTAGATGAGAATGTTCTCATTCATTAATGAACAGACCAATGCAAGCAACTCCATCGCTGACAATTTTCTAACCTTGATAGATGATGTTGGATATGATTTTGTCCTCTTGGTATGACTCTATACTCACGCCCTTCCAACCGTAGCCCAGATTGGAGCAGTAATAGTTAGCAGTATACCAGTCGTACTTCCTACCTCCGTCGTGACGCCACGAGAAGTGGTAATCGCTGTACTCCAAGCTCAGGTCCACCTTCGTGAAACAAGAAACACCAGGTTAATTTTATGGAGACAAATTCTGCTAAGACAGGTGGAGAGGTTCCGCCTGAGGAACAGATTTCCTCAGTCAACTGACTGAAGAATCCTCTTCTTTCTGTAACTGTGTCTAGCTCCTCAGTTTCTCATTGTCATGCGGCGATCTATATCCAGTTTGGTTTCTTATTTGTGTTTTTAAATACCGCTTATAAAAACCTTCAGTAAAATTCAATTGCTACAATTAGCTTTACAATTATCTTAAAAAAATCCTAAAAACAGTTAAAATTCAATAAAAAATGTTCAAAAAGCTGTGTATAATTCAAAATTTATGAGCAAAAATAAATATTTTTGTCATAAAATAAACAATTGAATTACGGACACTTCTTCGCTTGCAATGCAATTGATTTTTTTTATTATAACCTACGACAATTATGTCCACAAGTGACTGGACATTAATGTCTTTGCAATGTTGCAGCGATGTTTTGGCAACTTGCCAGAAACAAGTTAACTCGCTGCAAACATTGCTGCAAAACATCTCTAAAGATAGTAACCTTTGTCAAGGTGTTCCTAAGCTAAACAAGATTATAAGATTAAAATTTCTAGGTTGAAACAGTTCACAGTTAACTCACTATATTTAGAAGTCACAATAATGTGGCTGGAACAATTGATAAGTAACACTTAGTAAGCCCATTCCATCATTATACACATCGATCACAGTCATTGTACATATCGACCGTACCAACTACTCACCACTCCGTAAACACCGCCACCAAAGACTCCACCATAGCCGCCACCACCATACAAGCCGCCACCTCCAAAAGCACCGCCAGAGTGAGTAATTCCTCCCCCGAATCCACCACCGTATCCTCCTCCGAATCCGCCTCCGAATCCGCCTAATCCGTAACCACTAAAGCCTGCTTTAGCAGCTACAGTGGCTGCTACAGCTAGAAGCAGTACAGCCTTCATCTGAAATGTATAAGTCCTGTAATTATTATTTGTATATACAATAATAATAATAATAATAATAATAATAATAATAATAATAATAATAATAATAATAACAAATAATTATCAGTTATTATTAATACTATTTTATCAAATAATTATAGCTTCATAATAATAATAATAATATTATTATTATTATTGTTACTATTATTTTTGTAATTATTGTTAATAATATTATTATTATAATCAATTGATTGTTTAATAATAATAATAATAATAATAATAATAATAATAATAATAATAATAATAATATTTTTATTGTTATTATTATTGTTGTTATTATATTATTATTATTATTATTACTATTATTATTATTATTAATATTATTATTATAATTTCATTTTTACATTCTTTGGAAGCGAAACCCCCCACCCCATCCCAGAGATTATATAGGTTTATAGCTGAAACTCCTTGGATCAAGAGCCCTTCACTAGGGAAGCTGCGACTGCAAGTCTGGCACAGGTGCTCAATTAAGACTAGCAAAGGTGTGATAGTAAGTCCGGCAGTGGCGAGTCAGGCAAAGGTACTTACTGCCTTTCTACTGGCATTACGCAGCACAGTTTAACCTGTATCATCCTGGTTGCGACATTTGGAAAGGCTTCAGAGAGCCTTTTTTGCCATTTCGTTTGTTTTCATCTCTTTTTTTAAAGTTCGTGTCAACACGTTGCTCAGCCGAGTGAAAGTAAATGGGAAAAAAATACGGGAAAAAATTGTATAAACAAAATAAAATTGAAAAGTAAAGTTCGTAATACGAGAACATAACGAAGAGTAAATAAAACAAAGAGTGAATAAAACGAAGAATAGATAAAACGAAGAGTGAATAAAACGAAGAGTAAATAAAACGAAAAGTGAATAAAACGAAGAGTAAATAAAACGAAGAGTGAATAAAACGAAGAATAAATAAAACGAAGAGTGAATAAAACGAAGAGTAAATAAAGCGAAAAGTGAATAAAACGAAGAGTAAATAAAGCGAAGAGTAAATAAAACGAAGAGTGAATAAAACGAAGAATAAATAAAACGAAGAGTGAATAAAACGAAGAGTAAATAAAACGAAAAGTGAATAAAACGAAGAGTGAATAAAACGAAGAGTGAATAAAACGAAGAATAAATAAAACGAAAAGTGAATAAAACGAAGAGTGAATAAAACGAAGAGTGAATAAAACGAAGAATAAATAAAACGAAGAGTAAATAAAGCGAAGAGTGAATAAAACGAAGAGTAAATAAAACGAAAAGTGAATAAAACGAAGAGTAAATAAAGCGAAGAGTGAATAAAACGAAGAGTGAATAAAACGAAGAATAAATAAAACGAAGAGTGAATAAAACGAAGAGTAAATATAACGAAGAGTGAATAAAACGAAGAGTAAATAAAGCGAAGAGTGAATAAAACGAAGAGTGAATAAAACGAAGAGTAAATAAAGCGAAGAGTGAATAAAACGAAGAGTGAATAAAACGAAGAGTAAATATAACGAAGAGTGAATAAAACGAAGAGTAAATAAAGCGAAGAGTGAATAAAACGAAGAGTGAATAAAACAAAAAAACAAAAATTTAATAAAAATAATAAAAGCTTAAGTCGAGATAATAATACACGAGAATCTAAAAGATATATGCGAACTAAAACTCGAAACAATGAAATATATAAATAATAAGTAAAAGCGAAATAAAACAAACAAAAAAAAACAATGAAAGCTAAATAAAGCTTAAAATAAAACTGAACCTGAGGAAAAAAAAAGAGACTTTTCTTTTCCAAGGGTTGTAAACTTCGGGATATTTATTCTATTTATAGCATGACCCCTTCGGGTTTAACGTTTAACTTGATAATACTGTTAGATTATTTGAGTAAATAAAACTCAAAATAAAACTGAACCTGAGGAAAAAAAAGACTTTTTTTTTTCCAAGGGTTGTAAATTACGGGATATTTATTCTGTTTATAGCACAACCCCTTCGGGTTTAGCTTTTAACTTGATAATATTGTTAGATTATTCTATTTGTTTACAAGTTGCCTAGAACATCTTCCATTTGTGTTAAATGTATTATTTTTGACTGACAGCCTATTCTGTATTACTGAATGCCGCAGCTGAGTGCTACTGAGTGTACCTGTTGAGTGCATATTGCACTCTTCATTTAGTTCTGCAGTTAGCTCCTCTCTGCCTTGCAGAGTATGTAATAGCTATTCCTTCTCCGCCTTATAACTCAAGGGTAGATTTCAATCAGGGTGATCTCCACTGAGTGGAACTGGTTATTTCACCATCTCTGCAGTGATATGCAGTGATTAAACACTCATTACTACACCTGTTGCTTCCAACCTACACACCTGTCATTCATCACGTTATTCATTCACCAACACACCTAACCAGCCATTCTCTGCATCTGTCTAGCACTCAAGCACCTGGCTATATTTTACTCACCATTACACCTGACATACATAAATCTCGCTTTATCTCCCGTCATCCACCACCACTAACCACTCATCATGACTAAGACCCGCGTCAGGAGACACTTGTCCTCTTTCCCGACGAGTCTTACCTAACCTCACTCAACCGTGAGTACTATGTATGAAGGAGGGAAGTGAAATGGGAGATGGGGAAAGTGTTAACAGCTATCCCTCTTCTTACCTGACACGTTTCACCTGACCCCTCTCAGCTGCCCTTTTACATGACCCCTCTCACCTCCCTCTCTTCAAACGAAAACTAATAGAATATCGTCCCACACAGTTTAGAACATTGTGGCTCATTCACAACTGTTCCAACACATGAAACTCCTTCCTTCTCTTCCCACACATGAAACTCCTTCCTTCTCCTCCCACACATGCTGGCCTCTCCCTTCTTTTCTCACACACTCTACCCCACTCGGATAGATGTCATTACTTCCTGTATGAAGTCCTTCCTGTGCAATGAAATGTTACATTAACGCATTGGAATAGAGTAGCCACAGTGCTATTATTCCTTATGTGCTACTATTCCACAGTGTTACTATTACATATGATAGTTACACTGTGTTGCCACAATGTTACTATCATATAGATTAGTGTGGCCACACACTGCCTAACTATCAAACAGTGTAACTGTCAGACAGTGTAACTATCAAACAGTATATTGTAGTCCTGTCTCTGCATATAAAATGATAGATATACACCTCTCCGCGTATGTACACTGAAAGGTAGGCAATTTTCTGTCTATATCCAGTGTATAGACATCTGTCTGTGTATATACACTGTGTATATACACTCGGTCCAAGTCTCGCTCTTTTTATCCACCAGTAAAAGTTGTACCGTAGCTACTACCATCACCTTATCTAACACCACCACAACTACCACAACCACAACACAACCATCACCCACCGTGCCTCCAGAAGAAGTGACATAGCCTCTTTCTGTCTCACCCCTATTATATACTTGCCCGGATGAGAGGGCCAAGGCCAGACCTGGTCCTCCAGGTCACTGGTTATCATGCTGAGAGGGTCTTAGAATGTTACGACAGAGTGAGCCGGTGGTGGGAGCCGGTGGTGGGAGCCAGTGGATGATATGGTAGTGGTGGTGGTGGTGGTGGTGGTGTTGGAGGTGGTAGTGGTGGGTTTGTTGGTGATATGGTGGGGGGCATAGAAGTGATGGTGGTGGCAGTGGTTGTGATGGTAATGCTTCACTTGATAGTGGTGGTGATGATGATGGTAATGAGGGAGAGAATGATAGAGTCGCACATAGTAAATACAAAAATGACAACAACAACAACTACAACTTTATCATCAACAATAATATCAATAACAACATCATCAATAATATCATCATCAATAACAACAGCATCATTAATAACAACAACAATAGCAACAATAATCTTATTGCATATTCATGTTAATGGGTCGGTCGACGACACATAACACACACACACACACACACACACACACACACACACACACACACACACACACACACACACACACAGAGGCAAACATTGTGGGTAAACAGCTGGAGAAGTCTGCGCAAAACTAAAAAAAAAAAGTGTTCGATTCCCTTGCAATACAAACGTATCTAAATATAAGTTAACTTTTGTGAAAGAGATTCTGAGAAAACAAATAATAAAGAGAAAGACAGAACACCCCGAGAAACGCACACTAGTGATAGGTGAAGAAAAAAAGTGGTCTGAATTTAAATGAAAATTAATAAAAAATTTATAAGAGTTAAGAGGATTGGTGAGTCGCGTAAAAGTGATGAGAGAGAGAGAGAGAGAGAGAGAGAGAGAGAGAGAGAGAGAGAGAGAGAGAGAGAGAGAGAGAGAGAGAGAGAGAGAGAGACAGACAGACAGACAGACAGACAGACAGACAGACAGACAGAGAAACTCTGGACAGGATAAGAGTGGTCAGTAGTACGACGATCAACCAACACAGGAGTTATCCTAACTTAGCTGCTACACTGTAGCAGCTAAGTTAGGATAAGTTCCCTGGGACTGCACCTCCTCAGAGGTGCAGTCCCAGGGAAAGTGCCAGAAAATAAAGATTTAATAAAAGAGAAAATAAAAAACTAACGGAAAACATATACAAGTTAAAGGCAGAAGAAACAGACATCAGTGAAGAACAAACTAATCCAGAAATACCAGAGGCTTTATCAGGAATAAATCTCTTATTGTACAGGAAAAATGACTGCGTCAGGAGCGTAATTGCAGCCAAATCTATGTGACAGTTACACACTGGGATCAAATTATTTCCCTGGCATATTCCATCACACTTGATGGGTCACATATATAGTGTTGAAATTTCTCACCACGAGCTGGGAGACTAAAGAAGATAAGGACATGAGAAATGAGGAACACTGCAGCTGGTTACTGACCCATATTTAGCAAGTCATTGTCAAACTCAAACCCACCAACAAAAATATTCGCCCAGCCCACCATCAACGCTACCCAACAGGCTTTGGCAACCCCGTCAACTCCAATGCAGGTCAAACCCACAACTGCAAATCCCACTCTGTCAGGTGCAAGTCCCACTCGTCAAGTACAAGTATCACTCGTCAAGTGCAATTCCCACTCGTCAAGTGCAATTCACACTCGTCAAGTGGAATTCCCACTCGGCGAGTGCAAGTCACACTCCTCAAGTGCAGGTCCCACTCGTCAAGTACAAGTATCACTCAAGTGCAATTCCCACTCGTCAAGTGCAATTCACACTCGTCAAGTGGAATTCCCACTCGGCGAGTGCAAGTCACCTCCTCAAGTGCAGGTCCCACTCGTCAAGTACAAGTATCACTCAAGTGCAATTCCCACTCGTCAAGTACAATTCACACTCGTCAAGTGCAATTCCCACTCGGCCAGTGCAAGTCACACTCCTCAAGTGCAGGTCCCACTCGTCAAGTACAAGTATCACTCAAGTGCAATTCCCACTCGTCAAGTGCAATTCACACTCGTCAAGTGCAATTCCCACTCGGCGAGTGCAAGTCACACTCCTCAAGTGCAGGTCCCACTCGTCAAGTACAAGTATCACTCAAGTGCAATTCCCACTCGTCAAGTGCAATTCACACTCGTCAAGTGCAATTCCTACTCGTCAAGTGCAAGTCACACTTGGCAAGTGCAATTCACACTCGTCATGTGCAATTCACACTCGTCAAGTGCAAGTCACACTCGTCAAGTGCAATTCCCAACCATCAAGTGCAAGTCCCCTCAGTAAGTGCAATTCCCACTCATCAAGTGCAAGTCCCCTCAGCAAGTGCAATTCCCACTCATCAAGTGCAATTCCCACTCATCAAGTGCAATTCCCACTCATCAAGTGCAATTCCTCTCATCAAGTGCACGTCCCACTCAACCATAACAAGGAAGCACTAAAGACGGAAAGCCTAAACTACAAACGATGGTAAGTGCCATAAGTGACAAATCACATCATTTACAACTAAATGACAAAGACAAGGATACATTTCCATTGTTATTCGGCTTACAAATAAAATGAAAATCCATTATCAAAGTGAAAATGATATACCCGTCTTGCAAGCTAATGGGATCCAAACTGGAAACGTTGCAAGCATGAAAGCAAACTAATGGAATCCAAGCTGGAAATATTGCAAGCATGAGAGCAAACTAATGGAATCCAAGCTGGAAATATTGCAAGCATGAAAACAAACTAATGGGATCCAAGCTGGAAATCATGCAAGCATAAAAGCAAACCAATGGAATCCAAGCTGGAAATCTTGCAAGCATGAAAGCAAACTAATGGGATCCAAGCTGGAAATCTTGCAAGCATGAAAGCAAACTAATAGAATCCAAGCTGGAAATCTTGCAAGCATGAAAGCAAACTAATGGGATCCAAGCTGGAAATCTTGCAAGCATGAAAGCAAACTAATGGAATCCAAGCTGGAAATATTGCATGCATGAAAACAAACTAATGGGATCCAAGCTGGAAATCTTGCAAGCATGAAAGCAAACCAATGGAATCCAAGTTGGAAAACTTGCAAGCATGAAAGCAAACTAATGGGATCCAAGCTGGAAATCCAAGTCTTTAGGAAAAGTCTGGCAGAGATATATTAAGGAAAAACATGTGACATGGAAGAGAAAACAAGGACAAAGCTCTGAAGACAATTGAACAAGAATGTTGTAATAGATATGCAGTGCTGTGACATTATTTTACATTATTAAGCAAAATTGGACATAGCGGCAATATTCTATCATGCAACATATGGGAATCTTTATTAAGGAAACGTTTCGTCCTTTTACATAACCCCCTCCATCACTCTTGTAGAGTGATGGACTGAAAACATCGATTCCAGGCTGAGGGACTGATTACCTCTAATTCCTCTTCTCCTTTCCCCTCTCTGCTGTGTTTTGGACTGAAGAAGCCACTGTTTGGCAAAACGTTTCCTTAATAAAGATTCCCATGTGATGCATAAATGTCTCAATCTTCAACTTGTCGGTTTTCAAACCATTTATCACAATATTCTACCACCCTACTCTAACAACTACTATGTACAAACTCGAGTAGTGTGTTGCTACCCTTTTCTATCTGATAGTTACATAGTGTGAACACACGACGTGTGCTTCTATCTTATTTTTTGCGATAATTACATAACGGGTACACCAGCAGTGTGCTGCTGCCTTACTGTATATGATACTTACATAGTGGGAATACCCGCAGTGTGCTACTGCTATTCTCTGTATTATACTTACATAGAGTGAACACCAGCAGTGTGTTGTTACCTGACTTTCTAATGATAGTTACATAGTGGGAACACTCGATGTGTACTACAGTCTACTCTATATCATAGTTACATAGGACGAACATGCACAGCATTGTTCCGAATACTCGTAATGCACCTGCAGTCGTCTCCAGAGGTCGTGGCTCCAAGCACTAGCGTCCCAGACAAGTCCGCTTGGCTAGTATCTCGTTGGTTAAGAATGCAGTTATTTTACTTAATTTTTTAAGGTCATTGACGATTCTTGTTGAACTGCTAATTAAGCCGTTGTGTTACCTGAGCCTTTATTGACATCATCAAGTAGTTTGTTGTTGTTATTGATGATGTTGTTATTGTCATTGATGTTTTTGTTGTTGATATTGTTGTTGTTCTTATTGGTGTTGTTCTATTGTTGTTGGTGATGGTGGTAAGATTATTATTATTATTATTATTATTATTATATACAGGGGAATTCTAATCCTATGACAGTCACACAGCGCGTCGCGTCGGCAATAGATTTGATCCGAGGAAAAAGGAGTGCAACTCTAATTCCTCGAATCAAGAACCCTTCACCAGAATCAGGGAACGACAGAGGCATCAGATCACTGGCGGTAGTGATTCCGAACAAGTCATTGGTTTTGCATGACTGGCTTTAGTTTTTGAGAAATTTCGTATCCCAATGAAAAACGTAAAAGACGTGAAAATATATATAGATCAGGCGGGACTAAACTATAAACTTATGATGCAAAAGTTGAATCATATAATACACACAAGAACTTCATTTTATATAAGAACAGATTAACATAGTAAGATAATTCAGATACCTCTAACAATTGCATTTGAAAACGTTGTTCGTACGATTTTTTTCTATGTTGGTCATCAGCACAGTTTTGTTGAGTGAGCAATTGGAAGAGATGCATATTGGTTACCACTGTGCAGTAAGACACATTTCAAGCTTCTAATGGAGCTGTCTGTAAATAGCCGCCAATCTGCTGGTCGATATTCAAGTCCCATTGGAAGAGGAAAAGGGATGTTATTGTAGTATACAAGTTCTTTAACCTCTCTTGTTTGATAAGCTGTTATTGTGTGTGTGTGTGTGTGGTGTGTGTGTGTGTGTGTGTGTGTGTGTGTGTGTGTGTGTGTGTGTGTGTGTGTGTGTGTGTGTGTGTGTGTGTGTTTGTGTATGTGTGAGTGTGTGTGTGTGTTGTGTGTGTGTGTGTGTTTGTGTGTGTGT
>NC_069477.1:7472938-7575438 GCF_026875155.1 Cherax quadricarinatus | reverse complement strand
GATAAAGCCCTAGTGTGGGTGATAAAGCCCTACTGTGGGTGATAAAGCCCTACTGTGGGTGATAAAGCCCTACTGTGGGTGATAAAGCCCTACTGTGGGTGATAAAGCCCTACTGTGGGTGATAAAGCCCTACTGTGGGTGATAAAGCCCTACTGTGGGTGATAAAGCCTACTGTGGGTGATAGAGCCCTACTGTGGGTGATAAAGCCCTACTGTGGGTGATAAAACCTACTGTGGGTGATAAAGCCCTACTGTGGGTGATAAAGCCTACTGTGGGTGATAAAGCCCTACTGTGGGTGATAAAGCCCTACTGTGGGTGATAAAACCCTACTCTGGGTGATAAAGCCCTACTGTGGGTGATAAAGCCCTACTGTGGGTGATAAAGCCTACTGTGGGTGATAAAGCCCTACTGTGGGTGATAAAGCCCTACTGTGGGTGATAAAGCCTACTGTGGGTGATGAAGCCCTACTGTGGGTGATAAAGCCCTACTGTGGGTGATAAAGCCCTACTGTGGGTGATAAAGCCCTACTGTGGGTGATAAAGCCCTAGTGTGGGTGATAAAGCCCTACTGTGGGTGATAAAGCCCTACGGTGGGTGATAAAGCCCTAGTGTGGGTGATAAAGCCCTACTGTGGGTGATAAAGCCCTACTGTGGGTGATAAAGCCCTACTGTGGGTGATAAAGCCTACTGTGGGTGATAAAGCCCTACTGTGGGTGATAAAGCCCTACTGTGGGTGATGAAGCCCTACTGTGGGTGATAAAGCCCTACTCTGGGTGATAAAGCCCTACTGTGGGTGATAAAGCCTACTGTGGGTGATAAAGCCCTACTGTGGGTGATAAAGCCCTACTGTGGGTGATAAAGCCCTACTCTGGGTGATAAAGCCCTACTCTGGGTGATAAAGCCCTACTGTGGGTGATAAAGCCTACTGTGGGTGATAAAGCCCTACTGTGGGTGATAAAGCCCTACTGTGGGTGATAAAGCCTACTGTGGGTGATGAAGCCCTACTGTGGGTGATAAAGCCCTAGTGTGGGTGATAAAGCCCTACTGTGGGTGATAAAGCCCTACTGTGGGTGATAAAGCCCTACTGTGGGTGATAAAGCCCTACTGTGGGTGATAAAGCCCTACTGTGGGTGATAAAGTCCTTCTGTGGGTGATAAAGCCTACTGTGGGTGATAAAGCCTACTGTGGGTGATGAAGCCCTACTGTGGGTGATAAAGCCCTACTCTGGGTGATAAAGCCCTACTGTGGGTGATAAAGCCTACTGTGGGTGATGAAGCCCTACTGTGGGTGATAAAGCCCTACTGTGGGTGATAAAGCCCTACTGTGGGTGATAAAGCCCTACTGTGGGTGATAAAGCCCTACTGTGGGTGATAAAGCCCTACTGTGGGTGATAAAGCCCTACTGTGGGTGATAAAGCCCCACTGTGGGTGATAAAGCCCTACTGTGGGTGATAAAGCCCTACTGTGGGTGATAAAGCCCTACTGTGGGTGATAAAGCCCCACTGTGGGTGATAAAGCCCTACCGTGGGTGATAAAGCCCTACTGTGGGTGATAAAGCCCTACTGTGGGTGATAAAGCCCTACTGTGGGTGATAAAGTCCTTCTGTGGGTGCAATATTAATGGTTGTATAACTGCTTGAAGTGTCGTCAGTCACACCTCTTTTTGTTATTTTGTTGTTGTTGTTATTTTGTTGTTGCTATTATTTTGTTGTTGTTGTTGTTATTTTGCTGTTGTTGTTGGTGGTGCTGGAGGTGTTGCTGTTATTCTTATTGTTATTGCTGTTGTTGCTGTTATTGTTGTTGGTGGTATTATTATTATTATTATTATTATTATTATTATTATTATTATTATTATTATTATTATTATTATTATTATTATTATTATTTGTCATGATCATCCTCTCTCGTCATTCATTTTGTAAAGTTCAGTGTTCCTGGAGTTAAAGCTCTTTTAGTTTGATGAAATATATTGAAGAAAGCGTGAAGACAGAGACGAGGTGCAGAGTCCACGCTTACTGGGCCAACGTTTCTCTTTGAGTTTGTGTATAGAGCTTTATCAAGTCATGATTTCATGAAGCTCTACACAGAGCTCAGCTGCGTTTAAACAAAAGCATGTTTAGTCACCTGTGTCTCCAGCATCAGCTTGTTTGCTGTTATGCAGGAGGGAGTTCCAGCCCAAATTGCTCATTATTTACTCAGTTGGTTACGGTGAAGGTTTTTTGTCTGTAACCTCAATTTGCATTAAGAGGAGTGAAAGGAATTTGAATTACATGTTACCTTGAAATCGTAGTTGAATCAGGAAGTTGTTTTGTGGACGATATTTCGACAGGTTGAGAAAGATACAAGAATTCAGTAACACATTTTTATTACAAAGAAATATCGCTCTTTAAATTGCCTCTAAGTCACGAATAAAACATTACTAAGAGGGTAAATGTTGTCCATACTTGTGTTTTTTCCACAAGGTAACAGCGGTATTTTAATAATATATTCCGAGCAGCAGAATGTACGCAATAACTCCAGGTCACCATTAAGCTAAGATTAAAATATTAATCTGTATAATATTAATTACAAAAGAGCTTCCATGGTATTTAGAATATCTTACACATACAGCAAGAAAATCTTGGAGTCGGTAAAGACTGCATTTAAGCATAATATACCCATATCACGAAGCCATTGCAGCTATGGTGTAAGCAGTACCTGTCACTGAGGTTACCAGTTCAGTGCAGAACTACGGTATCGTTGTCTTCATAAAATTACATCGTTTCCTGACCATTTCAGAGTATGTAGTAGACAGATTTCCTCATGATATAGATACATACAATCCATATTTTATTACGCCCATGTGAGCGTCGTCTGTACACTACAAGTCAAGAATGGGGTGAATAAGCTCTCAGTGTATATACACTGAAAGATATAAACACCTCTCAATGTATGTATACTGAAAGATATACACCTTTCAGTATATAAACATTGAGGGACACCTCTCCGTGTATACACACACAAGGTTAGTTCCAGAGCTAAGGGAAATGTCCTACGAAGAAAGCTTAAGGAAAGTCGGCCTGACGACACTGGAGGACAGGAGAGTTAGGGAAGACATGATAACAACATACAAAATACTGTGGGGAATAAACAAGGTGGACAGAGACAGTATGTTCCAGAGAGGGGACACAGAAACAAGGGGTCATATTTGGAAGTTGAAGACCCAGATGAGTCAAAGGGATGTTAGGAAGTATTTCTTCAGTCATAGAGTAGTCAGGAAGTGGAATAGTCTAGTGGAGGCAGGAGCCATACATAGCTTTAAGATGAGGTATGATAAAGCTCATGGAGCAGGTAGAGAGAGGACCCAGTAGCACTCAGTGAAGGGGCGAGGAGCTGAGTCTCGACCCCTGCAACCACAATTACTTGAGTACAGTTAGGTGAGTACATTTTAATATATACCCATGTGGCAAAAATATCGGAGATAGTTATTATTTATGGAAGTTGTATCTGGACAAATTCATTTTTGATGCAACGTTCATGTGTTGAATGTGTGTCTGTCATCATGATTGATGTAACTCTCACAGTTGATATTCTAAACCTGTTTTTTTTTTACTGTACTGAATACAAGTGCTGTTTTTTTTATCATATTTAATTGTGCTACTACCACTACTACTACTACTACCACTACTACTACTACCACTACTACTACTACTACTACTACTACTACTACTACTACTACTACTACTACTACTACTACTACTATTTCTATTACTATTACTGTTACTATTACTTCTACACTGTTAATAATATTATAATAAGAATAACAATAATAATTATATTATTATTATCATTATTATTATTATTATTATTATTATCTTTATTATTGATATTATTCATTGATAATAAAATAATAAAAGTATATGAAATAAATTTTAAACTAATGTTTCTTAAACTTTTAATTTACATAATCTTTGAAAATTGAAAAAAAAATCTCGTATAATAATAAATAATATATATATATATATATATATATATATATATATATATATATATATATATATATATATATATATATATATATATATATATATATATATATATATATACATATATAATATATATATATATATATATATATATATATATATATATATATATATATATATATATATATATATATATATATATATATATATATATATATATTTAACTGCCTTAGAAATTATTCTTTTCACAAAAAATTAATAGTAATGTTATGAAGAAATTTTACACTGGATATACAATATATATATCTCAGTGTGTATATATATCGAGAGATTATTTTAATCTATATTTTAGGTATTAAGGTCTTCTTGATGTTAAATGTTAGGTAACAGTACACAAGTGCAACTAATGTGACATTTTATTGTGGCAACGTTTCCCTTGACAAAGCTCCTGGAGAGCGAAACGTTGCCACAATGTAATGTCACATTTATCGCACTTGTGTCCTGTTATCTAACATATTGTCAGTAATTCTACTAACATCATTACAAAAATTGGATATCAACATTATTTTTTTAAATTACTAATTCCTAGAAAAGGTGATAATTTTATACAGGATACATAAGTAGATAACACCCTTTCTTCTAATTATGGTCCCTCAACCTTGAAGTAGGGAACAAACATACTTATGGAAAAAATCTAGAGATTTATTCGCAAGAGCTGTTTATTTTCCTCCACTAACTCTTCCTATATAAGTATGTAATGAATATTTGTGAATACTCAATAATAACCCACATGGAGACAGAAACTCTGCGATCCTCTTCAGCAGATGATCCCACAAGGGGATCGAAATATACAGAACAATTAATCTTCTGTGTTTCTTCATGCGAGTTATTAAAGAGCAAAAAGACCATATTAATGTAGTAGAGATTGAAAAACAAATTGAGAATAAAGCTCTTTATAGTTAAGTTGGGTTTCTCAGACATAGTTGGTTGTCATCAGTGACCTCGTCAGTATAAAGAAACTTCTGACACATTTACAAGACCCGAACTAAAGGAAACAATAGTTCTTTTCTTTCAACAAACCGGCCGTATCCCACCGAGGCAAGGTTGCCCAAGAAGAAAAAAGAAAGTTTTTCTTTTTAAATTTAGTAATTTATACAGAAGAAGGGGTTACTAGCCTCTTGCTCCCGGCATTTTAGTCGCCTCTTACGACACGCATGGCTTACGGAGGAAGAATTCTGTTCCACTTCCCCATGGAGATAATAGTTATACACAAATATCCCCGAACATAGGAGAGAGAAGCTTATGACGACGTAAACAAGTCGCACTAACAAACAAAGGTGTGAAAGCCAGAATATATAGGAGAGAGGGACAGGGACGGGACAGAGAGCGGAAGAAGTTAAGAAGTGGAGGTAATAGTAATGCTGGTAGTGGAAGTAGTAGTAGTAGTAGTAGTAGTTGTAGTAGTAGTAGTAGTAGTAGTTGTAGTAGTAGTAGTAGTAGTAGTAGTAGTAGTAGTAGTAGTAGTAGTAGTAGTAGTGGTAGTAGTAGTAGTAGTAGTAATAGTTGAATACCGCTTTTGTGTTTCTTAAACTTTTAATTTATATAATCTTTGAAAATTGAAAAAAAAAAAATCTTGTATAATCCAAAAGTCAAAAAAAAAAAAAAAAAAGACAGCCAAACATATATTAAACTGCCTTGAAAATGATCCTTTTTACAAAAAAAATATTAGTAATGTTATGACGAAATTTTACACTGGATATACAATATATATATCTCAGTGTGTATATACATCGACGTATTTATTTGAGATCATGAGAAGAAAAAAAAACACATTATAATGACAGGAATAAACCCCGACTGTACAATGAAAATGACTAAATTAAGACTATATTTCCATTCGTCCTGGAAAAAGCTGATATTAGCCCAAGACTATTACAAACGTCGAATAGTTTTATTAATAGTAACTTAGCCTAATTATAAATTGAATTATTGACTTTTTAAACTTATTTATGGAACTGTTTTCCATATACACTAAATTAATAAGTTTGGATCGACTTAGTTTTATTTATTGAAATTAATATTAATATAATTTATATAATTTATAATTGTATATATGTCCTGGAAGTAATTGAGTATTTGATCTCATATTATATTGAAAATTATTTCGTAATATGACAGATTAGTTAACTTTGGTAACTGGTTTAAATTAATTTCTTATAGAAATTCCCAGGATTGCAATGATGAAATTGTGTAACATTAATGGTTAAAGATTGTTATATCAGTATCTACTGTGTGTGTGTGTGTGTGTGTGTGTGTGTGTGTGTGTGTGTGTGTGTGTGTGTGTGTGTGTGTGTGTGTGTGTGTGTGTGTGTGTGTACTCACCTGTTTGTGGTTGCAGGGGTCGATTCACAGTTCCTGGCCCCGCCTCTTCACTGATCAAAAACTAGGTCCCCTCTCTCCCTGCTCCATGAACTTTATCATACCTCTTCTTAAAGCTGTCTATGGATCCTGCCTCCACTACATCACTCTCCAGCTTGTTCCACTTACTGATAACTCTGTAACTGACGAAATGCTCCCTAACAACCCTATAACTCATCTGGCAGCTTGTGCATGTGTACTCACCTAGTTGTACTCACCTAGTTGAGGTTGCAGGGGTCGAGTCCGAGCTCCTGGCCCCGCCTCTTCACTGATCGCTACTAGGTCACTCTCCCTGAACCGTGAGCTTTATCATGCCTCTGCTTAAAGCTATGTATGGATCCTGCCTCCACTACATCGCTTCCCAAACTATTCCACTTCCTGACTACTCTGTGGCTGAAGAAATACTTCCTAACATCCCTGTGATTTATCTGTGTCTTCAGCTTCCAACTGTGTCCCCTTGTTACTGTGTCCAATCTCTGGAACATCCTGTCTTTGTCCACCTTGTCAATTCCTCTCAGCATTTTGTATGTCGTTATCATGTCCCCCCTATCTCTCCTGTCCTCCAGTCTCGTCAGGTTGATTTCCCTTAACCTCTCCTCGTAGGACATACCTCTTAGCTCTAGGACTAGTCTTGTTGCAAACCTTTGCACTTTCTCTAGTTTCTTTACGTGCTTGGCTAGGTGTGGGTTCCAAACTAGTGCCGCATACTCTAATATGGGCCTAACGTACACGGTTACCTGGAGGTTACCTGGAGGTTATTCCGGGGATCAACGCCCCCGCGGCCCGGTCCATGACCAGGCCTCCCGATGGATCAGGTGTGCAGGGTTCTGAACGATTCCTTATTACGATGTCGGAATGCTGTTCTGAGGTTTGCCAGGCGCCCATATGCTGCAGCAGTTATTTGGTTGATGTGCGCTTCAGGAGATGTGCCTGGTGTTATACTCACCCCAAGATCTTTTTCCTTGAGTGAGGTTTGTAGTGTCTGGCCCCCTAGACTGTATTCCGTCTGCGGTCTTCTTTGCCCTTCCCCAATCTTCATGACTTTGCACTTGGTGTGTGTGTGTGTGTGTGTGTGTGTGTGTGTGTGTGTGTGTGTTTGCATATAAAACACAGCACAACATGAAAGAATTCAATGACTTACCAATGCATCAAAGCAGTGTAACATTTAGCAACACATCAACTAAACACAAACGGTGAGTAATGAATTTTTCACTAACCCGTGGATTACTCAGACTGCTGGTAGTGCTACACACACGCACGCGGTGGTCAGTGACACGGTGAACACGGGGTCTCCGCCCAGTGGTCACTGGGAGGTTAGAAAACAGCACACGTGACCGTGTAGAAGTCAACTGACCTCGATGGCCAAACTTGACCATGTCTGTGTTGAAAAACACGTCTACCTACCTCCGCACAACAACTGACACATGATTAGTATTATCTCTGCTGATGCTGCTGTTTCTGCGGGTGTAAGTGATGCTGCTGTTGCTGATGCTGTGGTGTTGCTGCTGCTGGTACTACTGGTGGTGGTGTTGCTGCTGCTGGTGCTGTTGGTACTGGTGGTGGTGGTGTTGCTCTTGCTGGTACTGCTGGTGGTGGTGTTGCTGCTACTGGTGCTGCTGGTGCTACTGGTGGTGGTGTTGCTGCTGCTGGTACTGCTGGTGGTGGTGTTGCTGCTGGTCGTGCTGCTGGTACTGCTGGCGGTGGTGCTGCTACTGTTGCTGCTGTTGGTGCTGCTGGTGCTGCTGGTGGTGGTGTTGCTGCTGGTCGTGCTGCTGGTACTGCTGGTGGTGCTGCTGCTGCTGTTGCTGCTGTTGGTGCTGCTGGTGCTGCTGGTGGTGGTGCTGCTGCTGGTCGTGTTGCTGGTACTGCTGGTGGTGGTGTTGCTGGTGGTGCTGCTGGTACTGCTGGCGGTGGTATTGCTGCTGGTCGTGCTGCTGGTACTGCTGGTGGTGGTGTTGCTGCTGGTCGTGCTGCTGGTACTGCTGGTGGTGGTGTTGCTGCTGGTCGTGCTGCTGGTACTGCTGGTGGTGGTGTTGCTGCTGGTCGTGCTGCTGGTACTGCTGGTGGTGGTGTTGCTGCTGGTCGTGCTGCTGGTACTGCTGGTGGTGGTGTTGCTGGTGGTGCTGCTGGTACTGCTGGTGGTGGTATTGCTGCTGGTCGTTCTGCTGGTACTGCTGGTAGTGGTGTTGCTGCTGGTCGTTCTGCTGGTATTGCTGGTGGTGGTTTTGCTGCTGGTCGTGTTGCTGGTACTGCTGGTGGTGGTGTTGCTGGTGGTGCTGCTGGTACTGCTGGCGGTGGTATTGCTGCTGGTCGTGCTGCTGGTACTGCTGGTGGTGGTGTTGCTGCTGGTCGTGCTGCTGGTACTGCTGGTGGTGGTGTTGCTGCTGGTCGTGCTGCTGGTACTGCTGGTGGTGGTGTTGCTGCTGGTCGTGCTGCTGGTACTGCTGGTGGTGGTGTTGCTGCTGGTCGTGCTGCTGGTACTGCTGGTGGTGGTGTTGCTGGTGGTGCTGCTGGTACTGCTGGTGGTGGTATTGCTGCTGGTCGTTCTGTTGATACTGCTGCTGGTGGTGTTGCTGCTGGTCGTTCTGCTGGTACTGCTGGTGGTGGTATTGCTGCTGGTCGTGCTGCTGGTACTGCTGGTGGTGGTGTTGCTGGTGGTATTGCTGCTGGTACTGCTGGTGGTGGTGTTGCTGCTGGTCGTGTTGCTGGTACTGCTGGTGGTGGTGTTGCTGCTGGTCGTGTTGCTGGTACTGCTGGTGGTGGTGTTGCTGCTGGTCGTTCTGCTGGTACTGCTGGTGGTGGTATTGCTGCTGGTCGTGCTGCTGGTACTGCTGGTGGTGGTGTTGCTGCTGGTCGTGCTGCTGGTACTGCTGGTGGTGGTGTTGCTGCTGGTCGTGCTGCTGGTACTGCTGGTGGTGGTATTGCTGCTGGTCGTGCTGCTGGTACTGCTGGTGGTGGTGTTGCTGCTGGTCGTGCTGCTGGTACTGCTGGTGGTGGTGTTGCTGGTGGTGCTGCTGGTACTGCTGGTGGTGGTGTTGCTGCTGGTCGTGTTGCTGGTACTGCTGGTGGTGGTATTGCTGGTGGTATTGCTGCTGGTACTGCTGGTGGTGCTGCTGGTACTGCTGGTGGTGGTGTTGCTGCTGGTCGTGCTGCTGGTACTGCTGGTCGTGGTATTGCTGCTGGTCGTGCTGCTGGTACTGCTGGTGGTGGTGTTGCTGCTGGTCGTGCGTGCTGGTTACTGCTGGTGGTGTGTGTTGCTGCTGGTCGTGCTGCTGGTACTGCTGGTGGTGGTGTTGCTGCTGGTCGTGCTGCTGGTACTGCTGGTGGTGGTGTTGCTGCTGGTCGTTCTGCTGGTACTGCTGGTGGTGGTATTGCTGCTGGTCGTGCTGCTGGTACTGCTGGTGGTGGTATTGCTGCTGGTCGTGCTGCTGGTACTGCTGGTGGTGGTGTTGCTGCTGGTCGTGCTGCTGGTACTGCTGGTGGTGGTGTTTGCTGCTGGTCGTGCTGCTGGTACTGCTGGTGGTGGTGTTGCTGCTGGTCGTGCTGCTGGTACTGCTGGTGGTGGTGTTGCTGCTGGTCGTGCTGCTGGTACTGCTGGTGGTGGTATTGCTGCTGGTCGTGCTGCTGGTACTGCTGGTGGTGGTGTTGCTACTGGTCGTTCTGCTGGTACTGCTGGTGGTGGTGTTGCTGCTGGTCGTGTTGCTGGTATTGCTGCTGGTGGTATTGCTGCTGGTCGTGCTGCTGGTACTGCTGGTGGTGGTGTTGCTGGTGGTCGTTCTGCTGGTACTGCTGGTGGTGGTGTTGCTGCTGGTCGTTCTGCTGGTACTGCTGGTGGTGGTGTTGCTGCTGGTCGTGCTGCTGGTACTGCTGGTGGTGGTGTTGCTGCTGGTCGTGCTGCTGGTACTGCTGGTGGTGGTGTTGCTGCTGGTCGTTCTGCTGGTACTGCTGGTGGTGGTATTGCTGCTGGTCGTGCTGCTGGTACTGCTGGTGGTGGTATTGCTGCTGGTCGTGCTGCTGGTACTGCTGGTGGTGGTGTTGCTGCTGGTCGTGCTGCTGGTACTGCTGGTGGTGGTGTTGCTGCTGGTCGTGCTGCTGGTACTGCTGGTGGTGGTGTTGCTGCTGGTCGTGCTGCTGGTACTGCTGGTGGTGGTGTTGCTGCTGGTCGTGCTGCTGGTACTGCTGGTGGTGGTATTGCTGCTGGTCGTGCTGCTGGTACTGCTGGTGGTGGTGTTGCTACTGGTCGTTCTGCTGGTACTGCTGGTGGTGGTGTTGCTGGTGGTCGTTCTGCTGGTACTGCTGGTGGTGGTGTTGCTGCTGGTCGTTCTGCTGGTACTGCTGGTGGTGGTGTTGCTGCTGGTCGTGCTGCTGGTACTGCTGGTGGTGGTGTTGCTGGTGGTACTGATGCTGGTGCTGCTGGTGGTGGTGTTGCTGCTGGTCGTGCTGCTGGTACTGCTGGTGGTGGTGTTGCTGCTGGTCGTGCTGCTGGTGCTGCTGGTGGTGGTGTTGCTGCTGGTCGTGCTGCTGGTACTGCTGGTGGTGGTGTTGCTGCTGGTCGTGCTGCTGGTACTGCTGGTGGTGGTGTTGCTGGTGGTACTGATGCTGGTGCTGCTGGTGGTGGTGTTGCTGCTGGTCGTGCTGCTGGTACTGCTGGTGGTGGTGTTGCTTGTGGTACTGATGCTGGTGCTGCTGGTGGTGGTGTTGCTGGTGGTACTGATGCTGGTACTGCTGGTGGTGGTGTTGCTGGTGGTACTGATGCTGGTACTGCTGGTGGTGGTGTTGCTGGTGGTACTGATGCTGGTGCTGCTCGTGGTGGTGTTGCTGGTGGTACTGATGCTGGTACTGCTGGTGGTGGTGTTGCTGGTGGTGGTGCTGCTGGTGCTGCTGCTCATTATATATGCATTTTCCACATATGTTTCATACTCTTCAGTTATATTTACATCTTTGATTACCCAGTATACTGTTCATTGCAATCTTCTTACAGTTAAATACGATTTTACAATGTAAATTATACTTATTATTATTTTTATTCTCCTTTTCGTCTTCTTCTTCTTCCTCTCTTCTTCTTCTTCAAGATGGCAGCAGAAACACCATGATAAATTAGTTGATCAAGGTGGATTTAAATGCTTTTTCAGGTGTGTCAGTGTGCCAGCTGGTACCGTGAAAGAAACTATTTATTATGCAAGTACAGGAGTTAGATGACGGATTGCTCTCAGCAGGAGCTACCACGTGAAGGATAATATAAATAACGTAATGCAAAGGATGGAGGGGAAATGATACCGCTCTAGAGGTGGAAAATTTAATGACTGCCTCTGGAAGATGGGTGGGAATGTTGCTGTTCAGGAGATGGGAAATTTATTGTCTGTCTCTGGAAGATGGGTGGGAATGTTGCTGTTCTGGAGATGGGAAATATATTGCCTGCCTCTGGAAGATGGGTGGGAATGTTGCTGTTCAGATGGGAAATATATTGCATGCCTCTGGAAGATGGGTGGGAATGTTGCTGTTCTGGAGGTGGGAAATATATTGCCTGCCTCTGGAAGATGGGTGGGAATGTTGCTGTTCTGGAGGTGGGAAATATATTGCCTGCCTCTAGAAGATGGGTGGGAATGTTGCTGTTCAGGAGATGGGAAATATATTGCCTGCCTCTGGAAGATGGGTAGGAATGTTGCTGTTCTGGAGGTGGGAAATATATTGCCTGCCTCTGGAAGATGGGTAGGAATGTTGCTGTTCTGGAGGTGGGAAATATATTGCCTGCCTCTAGAAGATGGGTGGGAATGTTGCTGTTCTGGAGGTGGGAAATATATTGCCTGCCTCTGGAAGATGGGTAGGAATGTTGCTGTTCTGGAGGTGGGAAATATATTGCCTGCCTCTGGAAGATGGGTAGGAATGTTGCTGTTCTTGAGGTGGGAAATATATTGCCTGCCTCTGGAAGATGGGTAGGAATGTTGCTGTTCTGGAGGTGGGAAATATATTGCCTGCCTCTGGAAGATGGGTAGGAATGTTGCTGTTCTGGAGGTGGGAAATATATTGCCTGCCTCTGGAAGATGGGTGGGAATGTTGCTGTTCTTGAGGTGGGAAATATATTGCCTGCCTCTGGAAGATGGGTAGGAATGTTGCTGTTCTGGAGGTGGGAAATATATTGCCTGCCTCTGGAAGATGGGTGGGAATGTTGCTGTTCTGGAGGTGGGAAATATATTGCCTGCCTCTGGAAGATGGGTAGGAATGTTGCTGTTCTGGAGGTGGGAAATATATTGCCTGCCTCTGGAAGATGGGTAGGAATGTTGCTGTTCTGGAGGTGGGAAATATATTGCCTGCCTCTGGAAGATGGGTGGGAATGTTGCTGTTCTGGAGGTGAGAAATACAATGCCTGCCTCAGGAAGATGAGTGAAGATATCGTGGCTCTGTGAGAAATATCTGATGTGGAAAATTTATGACCAGGATTATTCAGGAAATGCACAAACGATTTCACAGAGGCACATAAATATTATAAACTTAGGTAATTGAAAAAATGTAGATTTATCCCAGAATAACCGTGTATATTCGCTGAGAGTTATATCTATATTTTAGGTATTAAATTATTATTGATTGGTGGTGAACAGGTTACATGTGGTTTGCTTTTGAAGGGCTCATGATTACAATTTACAAGCCGTAACAGATTTTGTTAAGAATAACAGAGTCTATTCTGATCATGTGGTGGAATCCGTTTTCTGTAATGGAAAGCACCATAACATTTTTTATATTTTAATAACGGGTAGTGGAAGACTTTATTAAGATAAGATAAGATTTCGTTCGGATTTTTAACCCCGGAGGGTTAGCCACCCAGGATAACTCAAGAAAGTCAGTGCGTCATCGAGGACTGTCTAACTTATTTCCATTGGGGTCCTTAATCTTGTCCCTCAGGATGCCACCCACACCAGTCGTCAACACCCAAGTACCTACTTGCTGCTAGGTGAACAGGACAACAGGTGTAAGGAAACGTGTCAAAATGTTTCCACCCGCCGGGAATCGAACCCGGGCCCTCCGTGTGTGAAGCGGGAGCTTTAGCCACCAGGCAACCGGATTACATTAAACTGGAAGACTAGGAATCCATTATAGCCCAAAAGAGTGACTTACCTTCACTGGGCGGCCTTAGGTTCTACCCCAATGGAAATAAGTCACTTTGATAATTGCACTTATGTGTATCTGTACCTAAATAAATTTATTAATTAACCCTCACCATCAATTAGCTTTTAGGTGTCTATTTTCTTCTACGTAGCAGAAAATTAATTATGAGATGTTTACCTGGAGTATACCTGGAGAGGGTTTAGGGGGTCAACGCCCCCGCGGCCCGGTCTATGACTAGGCCTCATGGTGGATCAGAGCCTGATCAATCAGGCTGTTACTGCTGGCTAGATAACTGCTTTTAGCCTGTAAAATTTATTCGTTTAAAAAATATAAATCCTAAATAATGTTGAAAACATTCCTCTGGTGCCCAGACGGAACATTCACTGTTGGTTGGGTATTACGTAGTGTGTTTATTATGTAGTATATTGGTGAATATTATATAAAGAAAAGCTGTCTATATATATTGTCATTTTCCGTGATTAGTTCTGAAACCGGACGTGTATTACTCCTGGCCACTCTGACAGACCAAGAATGTTACGCAAAAGTGTAACAGTGGGTCACTGTATAACGTAATCACTGGTATGCACATTAGCCTTGAAGCTGGTCGACTTTGCGAGAGTTGTTAAGGCTACATGTCACCTGCTCACAGTCAATCAAGACTAACCTCCAAATTAAAGATTAAACTCACTTCATATATTCACTGACAGATATTCACCTTACTATGTATATTTCTTGTTAAGTGTTCGGTCTTGGGCGAGTTCCTAACACCTGCTGCCTCTGTTCACCTAGCAATAAGTAGAAACTTTCGAAACTAATGGAAAGTAGAATGCTGCATCCTGGGTGAGGACCTAAGAATCCAAACGAAAATAAGCAACACTGCTTGACATCATTAGGGGTTATGATGGTCAATTCACTTTCATTCGTTATAATTCAGAATATAGACTGCCACTTTTTTTTTACCACCGTCAAGATATTAGTACCATTACCAGCTTCTTAATGGCAATCAGAAAGTGCAAAGAATCCGCATTATGAAGGTCTATAAAAGTATTACCACTTTTTTTTTATCTTGCAAGCACAAAGGTCGAGAACGTTGAAATTTGAAGACAAGGTCATTACGACACATAATAATCTGGAAGATTATCTCAGATTATTTCTGCTGTTTTTTTTCAACAGCTCATAAATATGAATACTAACTTTGAGTGGGTCAGAGATAAAACATTTTGACACTCATTTTGAAGAAAGAATGGGATTAATTGTTAATACTTCAGTTACGGCTCTCTCGGCTAATAACCAAAGGGAGGGACTAGAGCCAAATCTCATTACACTTGTTGGCCCGGTTCACCTAACCTTAAGGACACAGGATATCATATACATGTGTGTGTGTGTGTGTTAGTGTATTATAATGCTCTCCTCTTATATTTTGCTTATCTCCTCTCATTCTCCTCGTGTATCAGTAGTAATCGAGGTCCAAAGAGCGATACGTCATCAATAAAACGTGTCCTGTAAGAGAATACATTCATATATACCTTTATTCCACCTCTTATTCTGTAAATTTAACTGTCCACGAAAAGTCATTCAGACTTTTGTCATATCACAGAGACAATGGAGACCTGACGGGCTCACCAGAGTGACGATGAGTGATATTCTTATGAAGACTGACGCAACACAGCCAACACCTTATTCTCTACCTGATATTTATTTTGCAAGAAATTGTAAAGAACGTATATTCTCGTTTCGTTTTTTATTTCTTTATTGAAAAGTATCCTAGAGAAGTGAGTAAAATAGTTAAATATCCTTAAGTTATTGTAAACTTATCTGAAATATATTTAGTTGGATTAGGCTAAATTAAATTGCGTTTGTTATAATAAGGTTAGGTAAGTTTTCTAAGGTTCTTTTGATACAAAATTATTAATTTTTACACTAACATAAATTAAAAAAAAATATATCTCTAAACGTATAAGAGAAAATTTTAGAAAGGACATAATTTTAAATGAGTTCTTGTTAATTGACCATATATATATATATATATATATATATATTATATATATATATATATATATATATATATATATATATATATATATATATATATATATATATATATATATATATATATATATATATATATGTATAATGAGTAAAGTTAATTCTCTTTATTGATGAGCTGGAAACTAATTTCTTTTAGCTGGTGAATTTCACTGGAATTACTTCCTAAGTAGCGAAACACAAAGACTCTGACTCACGATATTGTTCGACACTCATATCGCGCTTCATATAATTTAATTATTTGATATTTACTCAAGGTGAATGGCCTCCCTCTTTTTATTACCTATAATTTTTAGATGAATTGTGTTCTTCTTGAAATGAATTGTTTTTATGTTTAAAAATACATTGTTGTAAATGTATTTCATATTGTCGTTTCTGTGAATGTGGACGTGACGACCACGACAGATCAAGGCTTAACTTTAATGACCGGAATTCAGAACGAAATAAGAATCGCTGCTTCGGAGGCGAAAGCCACGACTGCTGTGAGAAAGAGTCTACAGATTGTATTGAAACCTCATCAGTATACGGGGACGCTGTAAATTTTGAAGGTAATTGATATACTGGTTTGTCAGTTATATTTCAGACACACACACTCACACCAGCGAGGAGGAGCCAGGTGCTATGAATCGACCCCTGCAACCACAAATAGGTGAGTACACACACACACACACACACACACACACACACACACACACACACACACACTAGTAAAAAGAATAATAGACAACATGAGTTCCATATTTGCTCGTAACAACTATCAACTTTCCCAGACTGTCAGGTTCCCTCAGGTACAAAGTAAACATTCACCGTAATTCCTGGACCACTACAGTACACAACCATCAGTACTATATTTTAAACTATTTAACCCAATACTCGAATACATTTGCGTTAAGATACGTGATTATCTGATGAAAAAAACACATGGAAAAATACGCTTGTATTGCCACTCTGTTTAGTTCTTCGTAGATCTTTATAGTGTCAGCGTCAGGCTCAAGTTAATGCAGGAATTAAATCAAATATTTTGTATCTTTAGTGGCAAGTAGGGATCTCATAAACAGAATTTGTTTATTGATTTTTACGTGCGTTGTTGTGTTTGTGTGTGTGTGTGTGTGTGTGTGTGTGTGTGTGTGTGTGTGTGTGTGTGTGTGTGTGTGTGTGTGTTTTATGCAAATCTTCACTAACGTTCGTAGTAACATCAAGCTTCAAAAGTGTTCATTGATAAATAATAATAATAATAATAATAATAATAATAATAATAATAATAATAATAATAATAATAATAATAATAATAATAATCTTCATATACTATAATTAATTAAGACTTCAAACTAAATTTCAGAGTTGACAGTCAACTTAAAATAAGGAATGTATATGTAAATTCTTAATAAATGAAAATTATTTATTTTGCATTTTGTGTAGTATATAAGAAATGTTGACCAATATCTTCAGTTTTGACCAGGAACGCAGGAGACTTGACTCAGGTGGGAAATGTTACTTTCTGCCGTAGTGACCATCACGACGACGCTCACAGATGATGGCCTTTTCGTGGTGGCAGGCGACATCGTGCCATCTAATGCCATCCTTGTAGAAGTCGTTGAGTACTGCCAGACAGAACTCCTTACCGTCCTCTCGGTTGTCCGGTTGTGGAATTCCCAGACTGTGAAAGGAAAGGTGTTTAGTCCTTTGCGCTCTTGCCTTTGCTGGAACACTAAAAATGATCGTTATGTTATAAATGGAAACTTTAAGAACCATCTTTATATCGAGAATGACAGATATTTTATTTTTGTCACTGAATAATGTTTTTAAATGGCAGTGACTGAAATTTGGAAATCTTGATCTTAACTGAATCATTTTCTTGATTAATATAACGTCAGGAAAGTCCATAGACAAGACTCACCCTCCAGTGTGAGACCAGTTGATACCGTAGAAGGGATAGCCAGAGGGCCAAGCGAATTCATAGCCATTACGGTAACCACCTGTCCAGATGTACTCCAGTTTGTCTGTGATAAACAAGTATTAGATTACCCAACTAACTAATATCAAAGAGGATCCCTTGGCATATTACAAGGCTAGGCAATAAGATACCTAAGAGCTGTACAAGTGTCTTTCACCAATTTGTCGATACTGTGTGTAATATATAAAGGACTCTTGATTTGACCTCTTTTTTCCTCTAGCAAATGTGGAACAACTCTTCGCTCACTCTCTTCCCCTTTCTTTTTACAAATGTACCCGAGTTAGTTTATTTATAAAGAACTCCCAAGCACATTTATTACGATCATTTAATTAAGAATTAAAATGAGGAAAAATCATAAAGGAGAATAGTTTTTGCAAAATCTTGATCATTACAGTGGCTTTGTATACATAGATTGTGCTATAAATGTTTCTGATTGTTAATACGTTTAAACTTTACAGGTTTACCATTCAAGCAGAAAAACTATGGCAAAGACCAGAGGAAACCTCAAACCATATAATTGTTGACGTTTTACTGACCTTGGTAGATGATGTTGGAGATAATTTTGTCCTCAGCTGGAGATTCGATGCTGACGCCCTGCCATCCCTTGCCCAGACTGGAGCAGTAATAGTTAGCGGTATGCCAGTCGTACTTCTTGCCTCCGTCGTGACGCCACGAGAAGTGGTAGTCGCTATACTCCAGGCTCAGGTCCACCTGGAATATGGCAGAGTTTGAAGACGTATTTCTGGGGAAAGGCTTTGAAGACGCATTTCTGGGAAAAGACTGAGAGATTAGAGTTTCTGTCTCCGCTGTTCGCTAACGGAGTATCTACCCTCCACAACTCCCTGAGATGAATTACTCCCACGGGTTTTGCCGCTTCACATGAAATGTAATTATACAGTAGGATTTTTATTAATTATTGTTTATTGTATTCACTAGTCTATATATATATATATATATTAATAATTCAATTAACAATTTAAAAAAGGTTCTTTTTCAGTATGGTATTTAAGGAGCGTGATATTTTTACGAGCTAGATCAGTAAGTCAATGGAAGACCTTGATCAAGTGATTGTCAAATTTCTTCTAACAAAATACCACTACCAATTTTAATTTCCTTCTTGTAACAGGCTTTAAAATAATCCCTTTTGTTTAATCTTAGAGGGTTTCTCAACTGGCATTACTCATGCATAGTTACGGAACTTACCGGGCCGTTGCCTCCGCCGCCATGACCAAATCCACCTCCTCCGAATCCACCGCCTGCATATCCACCATAATTCTGGGCCGCCGCCACAGACACCACGGTGAGTACCAACACAACTTTCATCTGCAACACAGACATTCACCTCTTTGATCATTCACGCGTGAGTGAAATGTATTAGTGAAATCACGATCAGCTTGTGGAATTATCACACATTTCGAAGCTTTCCTTTCCGCTAGTTGAGCATCCAACTCTCACGGAAGGACACATCTTTGACATCATCCGGAGGTCTCATCCAGCAGTACACATCATTCACAGCATCTGGATGCTTCATTAGATAATATACAACATTTACAACACTTGGATATGACCATCATTTACTAGCAAATTCCCAAAAATGCATTAAGAATATTTGTGTATTTCTGTGATTTCTAAACTACAGTTAAACTCACCAGAAGACAAACACATTCACCATGTATATACACAGGGATGTGTATATCCTGGCGTATATACACTGAAAAGTGTATATCTCTCGCTAAGTGTTATACGTGACAGTATAAACAAACCAAACCACGGGCGGGGATAGAACTCGCGATCAGAGAGTGGTATGGTTTGTTTGCAATCGTGTCATTACGATTTCGTGAGTGACAGTGTAAGCTAAGCTCCCCAAAGATGACTGCTTCGCCCAGCTGAAGAGCAGAGATTAATTCACCAGCACAATACAGCTACACCCAATGTAATATAAATGCTATCACATAATGGGAAAACGCAATACCTACCGTGTCCAGAGAGGAAGTGTAGCCTCCGTCAGGCCTCTCGCTCTTATATATCTCGCGTCCATTGTGACTTCAGGGTCGACGAAAGCACCCCAGCCTCCCGTGACAAACATTTCTTGCCACTTGGGGTTCAGCATCAAAACGATATTGCCTCAGCACAAAAAAAATGAGAATCTCTGAATAAAAAAAATGATGAAATCATTCATTTTACTTGGGCTCGGAAGACTTTCAATCTCAAAATATTCATTTGCAATGGATTTCTAAATTTCCTCTTTTACGGATGGGAATTGGTTATTATTATTATTATTATTAACACATCGGCCGATTCCCACCAAGGCAGGGTGGCCCGAAAAAGGAAAACTTTCATCATCATTCACTCTATCACTGTCTTGCCAGAGGGGTGCTTTATACTACAGTTATAAAACTGCAACATTAACACCCCTCCTTCAGAGCGCAGACACTGTACTTCCCATCTCCAGGACTCAAGTCCGGCCTGCCGGTTTCCCCGAATCCTTTCATAAATGTTACTTTGCACACACTCCAACAGCGAGAGGCTGAAAGTCCATGCCTCTCGCACACGAAACCTCCTTTATCCCCTCCCTCCAACCTTTCCTAGGCCGACCCCTACCTCGCCTTCCCTCCATCACCTCAACAACCCCTTCTCAGCCTTCTGGATAATAGTTTTGGTAATCCCGCACCTCCTCCTAATTTCCAAACTGCGAATTCTTTGCATTATATTCACACTACACATTGCCCTCAGACATGACATCTTCACTGCCTCCAGCCTTCTCCTTGTTACAACATTCATCACCCATGCTTCACATCCATATAAGAGTGTTGGTATAATTATACTCTCATACATTCCCCTCTTTACTTCCACGGACAAAATTCTTTGTCTCCACAGACTCCTAAGTGCACCACTCACCCTTTTCCCCTCATCAATTCTATGATTCACCTCATCTTTCATAGATAGCCGAAATTGGTACCAAGTAAAGTTGATTTCAAAGGATCGTGTAAAAACTTCACAATAGACTTCGTAATTAATCAATTAATTAATTAATTAATTAATTAATTAATTAATTAATTTCTTCGAAATTAATCAATTATAGTTAAATCAACTTAAACTTACGATATCCAGAAACCTTCGAGATCACAAAGAAGTTCTGTGAAGAGGTTTCTTCGTTTATCAGTAAAAATGACAATTTTACAAATACAGATACTTCCTTACACGTATTGTCTGTTCAACCTGTAATAAATTGGAACCTTGGTATCGTGTCACAAATAGTTTATGATAACGACAAGTTGATGAGCAGGACATACTCATATGTACAACACTTAGGAATCTTCTACTGCCTCCAGCATTATCACCTCTGTATTTGGCATTACCGATACCTAAGTGTGGTACCTGGGTGTTAGTTAACTGTAGCAGGCGGCATCCTGGAGGACAGCATACCCTAGATATACCTGGGCACTGAACTGACGAGAGATAACAGCTTCAAGCCTGTAAATTCAACCGTGCTAAAAAAAAATTGCCGAACAGAATTGCAAGTAAGAAAATGAAGAGTATCGTGGGGGATGGAACAATACTTTCCAGAGTCTCACGCTGCCAAATATGTCACGAATATACGTATAAAACAGCGTAAAAGACCATCATGATATAACATTGCACAAGTGCTACATGTATGATTAACTGAATTATTCTTACCTTGAATGTGATGAAATGAATCATTCTTACTCTGGATATAAGGAATCGAATCATGCTTAGAGTATGATACAATGAATTTTTCTCACTTCCAGTGTGATGAAATTAATGATTCTTATTTTGAGTGTGATGATATGAATAATTTTCCTGAGACAGTGATGTAATTAATCATTCTTACCCTGAGTATAATCTGAGGAATCATTCTTACCTTGTGCAAATAACTCACACAGGAGAATGAAGCTTATGATGACGTTGTTAAAGTGTCATTCTCCTTAGTGCGAGTTATTTGTGCAGGAAGCGACGCCATTTGCCCCTTCTGAGACGGTTGGGTCCCTCAGGGCTGAAAGGGGCTGAAGGGTGCTGAATATCCCCCCCTTCCTGGAGAAAATTTCTCCACATCACTGGTCAATAAAAAAAAATAGTTGCCAAAGATTTTTGAAGGTATTTAGGATATTTTGGGGCTGCTGAATTCGAAAATAGGTTTTCCAGATTGTCTCTAGTTTGTGAGATATTGAATACCTACCCTCAATTTACAGGAAATTTAGCCACAACCCGTGTATATGTAGTGACTATTTATATATACTGATAGTTTTAATTAAGATTACAATTTTATTTTTAAATGATTTAATATTTAACGAATGGAGTTGTATCAGCAACGACCACCTGACAATATTGTAACCTTTATCTTGTTATTTTTACCAGATGAACTTGAGTTCTTCACGAAGAGTCTGCTTGAACAATCCCATCCCATTTTGCTACGTTTGTGGCGAATACTCTTTGCAGAAAGAAAGAAAAGGCATCACATATTTTGTAAAACCAGTTTATCTTGCTTATTTTTGAGTGGCACTTGGAGAACAAGACAAGTCTTGGACTCCCCATATGGTTGCAAAACCTGTGTAGAATGCTGACTACAGTGGAAATATAGACAAAGGAAAACTTTAAATTTCAGTGTGCGTATGGTGTGGAGAGAACCGAAAAACCACCACTACGATTGTTATCTCTGCATGGTGATTGTGAAAGGTTGCAAGTGATACAATAGTGTCAAGTGGGAATATCCTGATTTGGAATCAGCAAGGAGACTTGTGCAACACAATAAAGATGTTACCATACCAGTGTTTACAACACTGTCTGACCTTCCGTTGTCAGATGTTGAAGAAACTCAGGGCTTAGGATGTAACACAGATGATAGCAGTGGAAGTGAATATGAAGTAAGCATTTCAACTTCCCAGCAGTTCTCCCATGAAGAGCTCAGTGATCTGATACGTGACCTCAGTTTGTCAAAGCAAACATCTGAACTTTTAGCATCCACACTAAAAGAAAAGAACTGTCTACAACAAGAAGTTAAAATAACAACTTATTAGGCAAGAGAGGTGGAACTCCTTCATTACTTCAGCCAAGATAAAGAACTTGAATACTGCAATTCCATCTCTGGACTTCTTCTTCGAATGGGACTTAAATATCGACTAGGAGATTGGCGGCTGTTTATAGACAGCTCCATTAGAAGCTTGAAATGTGTCTCATTGCACAATGGTAACCAAAATGCATTTCTTCCAATTGCTCACTCAACAAATCTGTGCTGATAACCAACAGAAAAAATCATAAAAGCAATGTTTACATACGCACTAATTAGTGGTATCTGAATTATCTTCCTATGTCAGCTGTTATTATATATAATGAAGTACTACCATGTATTACATGATTTGGCTTTTGCATGATCTAAAAATAAAATCAATGCGATTTGTAAGTCACCCCCGCCTGATCAATATATTTTTCATATCTTTTGCATTTAACAATGGGATACCAAATCTGTCAAGCAAAACCGATGACATATTCGGAATAAGCACCACAAACTTACCCTAAAAACCGTGGTAAAGTACTATGGACTATAATACACAGTTGCAGTTCGAGCCTGTGGACGTAGAGACAATTTTTGTAAATAATTTCACCTGTTTGCGAATTGTTAAGCATTATATATATATATATATATTATATATATATATATATATATATATATATATATATATATATATATATATATATATATATATATATATATATATATATATATATATATATATATATATATATATATATATATATATATTATTTGAATATTAGTCACAGTAATTGCAGATAATATTTACGTGTTGACAATGATATGTAGTTACCTGGGGTACAATATAATATTTAATATCCGGTGCTTTGTCATAATGAGTCAACTCTTATGTCTGTGGCCTTTACGCTGGCTTTATAAATCTATGTTACAATTAAAATAAATTGGCGTTCTTGAGCCGAGTAATAATTCATATTATTCTTTTTCACCATAAAATATAAGAAAGTCAGAGGGAAAAAATGGCTGTATCAATGACCACTGTTATTTTAACGTGTGTGTGTGTGTGTGTGTGTGTGTGTGTTTTACTCACCTAGTTGTACTCACCTAGTTGAGGTTGCAGGGGTCGAGTCCTAGCTCCTGGCCCCGCCTCTTCACTGGACGCTACTAGGTCACTCTCCCTGAGCCGTGAGCTTTATCATACCTCTGCTTAAAGCTATGTATGGATCCTGCCTCTACTACATCGCTTCCCAAACTATTCCACTTCCTGACTACTCTGTGGCTGAAGAAATACTTCCTAACATCCCTGTGATTCATCTGTGTCTTCAGCTTTCAACTGTGTTCCCTTGTTGCTGTGTTATATCTCTATGGAACATCCTACTGCTGCTGCTACTACTACTACTACTACTACTACTTCTACTACTACTACTACTACTACCACTACTATTACTACTACTACTGCTACTGCTGCTGCTATTACTACTACTACTACTACTACTACTACTACTACGACTACGACTACTACTACTAGTACTACTGGTGGTGGTGGTGGTGGTGCTGCTGCTGCTACTACTGCTGCTGCTGCTACTTATACTACCACTGCTACTATTACTGTTACTACTGCTACTACTGCTGCTACTACTGCTACTACTACTACCACTACCACTGCTACTACTACTGCTACTACTACTACTGCTACTACTACTACTACTACTACTACTACTACTACTACTACTACTACTACTACTACTAATAATAATAATAATAATAATAATAATAACAAAAATAATAATAATAATAATAATAATAATAATAATAATAATAATAATAATAATGAAGAAACTGTTTTAAATTATTTTTTTCATATTTATAGAAACACGCAGATGTATAGAAGTGTTATAGAAGTTTATAGAAATGTTTCCAGATATATACAACAGTCGGCCACTGGGTTCAAACAATAACAGTGTTCTTTTCTTCGGACATTGATTTAGAACCTCGTCTAAGAAACAAAGAATCAAAGAAAGAGATATTAGACACATTAGTAACGCTGGAGGATTGATAACGCAGGATAATGTAAGAAAGTCGAATCGTGTAACGTTACCACTTGAGGATTTTGTTTGAGGACCTTTTTCCTAGTCAAGGGACAAGCCACTCATAATCAAGACTGTGGGACTATCCATCTTCAATTGTGACTAATAGACTGACCATTTATAATCAAGGCATCGGGACTGATCACTCTTAATCGGCACTAATAGATTGACCGCTTATAATCAAGGCTATGCGACTGACCACCTTTAATCGAAACTAATAGACTGACCACGCATAATCAAGGCTGTGGGATTGACCACCTTCAGACGAGGCTAAGGGACTGACCACAGTCAATCAGACAAAGGGGCTGAGCTACCAAGGCTGACAATGGTCACCTCAAAATTCTCTCTCCACTTCTATTAGACTGAAGATGTCTGCTGCACAAGCGAAAAGTTCCTGCAATAAAGATACCTAAGTCTTGCACATGTGTCTTATTCACCTTCCCCCAGGATGCATAAGTACTAGTCGTAGGTACCTATTTACTATGCATCTACATGTACCGTGAGGTAACCGCAGGAGCAGCTATTAGCAGACTTGCACGTAGGTCATTCGCAGCACACGGACTATACATAAAGTCCTAAGTTAGGTCTCTAATCTAGACTAGTTGTTTATAGAAACTTATAAGGCGGAAAAAACAATGTCGGCTATGTTAGGTTGGGTTGGGTTGGGTTGGGTTGAGTTGGGGTGGGTTGGGTTGGGTTAGGTTAGGTTAGGTTAGATTAGGTTTGGTTGGGTTAGGTTAGGTTAGGGTATGTTAGGTTAGGTTGAGTTAGTTTAGGTTAGGTTAGGTTAGGTTAGGTTAGGTTAGGCTAGGTTAGGTTAGGTTAGGTTAGGTTAGGTTAGGTTAGGCTAGGTTAGGTTAGGTTAGGTTAGGTTAGGTTAGGTTAGGCTAGGTTAGGTTAGGTTAGGTTAGGTTAGGTTAGGCTAGGTTAGGTTAGGTTAGGTTAGGTTAGGTTAGGCTAGGTTAGGTTAGGTTAGGTTAGGTTAGGTTAGGTTAGGTTAGGTTAGGTTAGGCTAGGTTAGGTTAGATTAGGTTAGGTTAGGTTAGGTTAGGTTAGGTTAGGCTAGGTTAGGTTAGGTTAGGTTAGGCTAGGCTAGGTTAGGTTAGGTTAGGTTAGGTTAGGTTAGGTTAGGCTAGGTTAGGTTAGGTTAGGTTAGGTTAGGCTAGGTTAGGTTAGGTTAGGTTAGGTTAGGTTAGGTTAGGCTAGGTTAGGTTAGGTTAGGTTAGGTTAGGTTAGGTTAGGCTAGGTTAGGTTAGGTTAGGTTAGGTTAGGTAGGTTAGGTTAGGTTAGGTAGTAGGTTAGGTTAGGTTGTATAGGTTAGTGGTTAGGTAGGTTAGGTTAGGCTAGGTTAGGTTAGTGGTTAGGTTAGGTATTAGTTAGGTAAGTTAGGTTAGGTTAGGTTAGGTTAGGTTAAGTTAGGTTAGGTTAGGTTAGGTTAGGTTAGGTTAGTTGTTAGTTAGGTTAGGTTAGGTTAGGTTAGGTTAGGTTAAGTTAGGTTAGGTTAGGTTAGGTTAGGTTAGGTTAGGTTAAGTTAGGTTAGGTTAGGTTAGGTTAGGTTAGGTTAAGTTAGGTTAGGTTAGGTTAGGTTAGGTTAGGTTAGGTTAGGTTAAGTTAGGTTAGGTTAGGTTAGGTTAGGTTAGGTTAAGTTAGGTTAGGTTAGGTTAGGTTAGGTTAGGTTAAGTTAGGTTAGGTTAGGTTAGGTTAGGTTAGGTTAAGTTAGGTTAGGTTAGGTTTGGCGGACAAAACAATATCTGTTAGGTGGTGAAATCATTTTTTTTCCTACTCTTTAATGTTTATTGGATATTATTTTCATTTCTTGCATTCTAATCCGTTCATCACTGAATAAACAAAATATATTACGCTTCGTAAGACTGAAATCATTTGTCTATTGTTTTATTACTATTGTTGGGCGAAGAATAAGTCACAACACAGTGGCTGGAGCAACTCACAGCTACTTTGAAATTTAGAGAGGAAAACCTTAAAATATATTTCAATCCATCTGGGACCATTATCAGATCCAATACATACATATATATATATATATATATATATATATATATATATATATATATATATATATATATATATATATATATATATATATATATATATATATATATATATATATATATATATATATATATACATATATATATATATATATATATATATATATATATATATATATATATATATATATATATATATATATATATATATATATATATATATATATATATATATATATTGTCAGTGCCATCACCGAATGGGAGACTCTTGCTGCTCCAGCACCAAACCCTAGTGCAGCACTGGCTCACAAACAGTCAAGCTGGGATAGCCCAATTGCTGAAAAGGTGCTTGCCAACATGCTCAGGGCTGCAACATCAGATAGGGAGATTGCCCGTCTCCAGGCTGTGAGTGCACCTCACTCCGGGGACTTCCTCCAAACAGTTCCCATATCGGCAATGGGAACGCGACTCGACCCTAAGACCCTCCGTATTGCAGTGGCTCTGCGCCTTGCTGCCCCAATTCACACAGAATATATGTGTATTTGCGGCGAAGTGCAAGCAGACCAATACGGTCTACATGGTCTCAACTGTTCCAAAACCAAGGGCTGGCATGCAAGACACAATGAGGTCAACGACATCATTAAGAGAACCCTTGCTACAGCTGGATGCCCTGCCGAGAGGGAGCCACGATCACTTGCAGCAAACAACACCCACAACCCAGCAAACCGCCCCGACGGGATCACCATCTATCCTTGGAAGAATGGCAAGCTCTTAGCATGGGACTATACCTGTGTGTCCACACTGGCTGGCACCTATATCCATCACAGTGTGGGGCGACAGGGAGGAGCTGCTGACCACAGGGAGGAGTACAAGATCAGCAAGTACAGGGACATTAGCCAACAGTATCAATTTGTCCCAGTGGGATCAGAGACCTTGGGATCATGGGGAAAAAATGCCACACGTTTCCTTAAAGAATTGGGTTCCAGACTCATCGACGCCACCAGGGACCCAAGGGCAGCCACTTTCATGTTCCAGCGCCTCAGCGTCGCCATCCAGAGGGGAAATGCTTGCTGCATACTTGGTTCACGTCCAGCCTCGGAGGAGCTGGAGGAAATTCATCATCTTTGATACATTGTGCCATTGTATTCATGTTTATGTTTTTTTCTGTAAATGTATTTTGTTTATTAATAAATGTTCACATAGAATATAAATATAGGGGGTGGTAGGAGAAGAAAATATTCAAACAGCTCCGGGGAGAACCTTGAGTTTTCCCTGAGGTACGTTTATTGTCTTCTCTGAGGATGAGGGTCCCCATTCCAGCTATAGAGGTGGTACTTCCCTATATTTTATTTGTTAATAAAATATATATATATATATATATATATATATATATATATATATATATATATATATATATATATATATATATATATATATATATATATATATATATATATATATACTTTTCTCAAGGTTGATGGACTGATTACCTCACAGTTTCAACTTAAATGGACCGATAAAGCCCTTGGTTAGCGACACGTCTCTATAACAAGTGTCTCATTCATCAAAGTGCTGTTTTTTCGAAATCATGCAAAAGTAGCGGCCAAAATATTTCACAAAGATTCATATCCAAAACGTGAGTCAGTTACGCATTATTGATGCTATGTTTGAATAAGTAATATTAAAGTATTATTCTGTATCAAGATGGTCATGCTCATCGATAACTGTAAATATTAGTATTAATTAACTTCTCGCATTCTCTAGGCTGGAGAAAATCTGCAATTCCTCTGCAAGAGTTTCATAAGATTCGTCGTAAGCTTTACTTCTTAGTCGCTGGACAATCCGGTTTTTCTTATAGCCTTAAATGCAGTGACCAAAAACTGCAGGGATTTTATAGTCTGTGATGTATCATCGATATACAAAATATGCACGACTTTCCCTAATCGAATCTCTAGTTATCTATCCATGAAGGAAAGACAGTGCGGAAGACGACTATATTTGGATATACAGTTGTTTCACTCGTAGGAGGTCCCGAGTTATCGTTTACTACAGACATAATACACAAACATGACGGTTGCAATTACAGGACTAGGGGACTCCTACCAGTGAAATATCCTGTAGTGTCGTTTTTTGTAGAGCTTTAGAGACACGTATGACTTGATAAAGAGTTAACAGAGCAATTCTCTTTGTTAGATCGTGTCTTTTGCTTAATATCGTCAGCAGTACGACATTTGAATACAGAGATTAAAAATCTGTTTTCCTTTCATAGTGTCTCGGAACACTGCCTTCGTGGGTTCCCAACATTCACACCTATTGCTACTAGGTTCTGGCTGGCTGGGTAATTGAGTTTAATGTTTGCCGACTACAGGAGGGTCATTAAGGCTTCTTATCACCTGTGTACCACCATTAAAGAATGCTGTAATCTTGAAAATAAAGATTTAAATAAACTCAGTGAATAAACACTAAGAGACATACACTTCTCAGTATATTCCCTGCTTCTAGGTCTTGTTCTTAATTTATTCACAATAGATCTACGATATACGTACAGTAAAATAGGTAACATTTTTTGTTTTGATTTATAATGGTTTGAGCTTATCAACATTGTTATTTAAGTGAGATTTTGAGTGAAATTTACTAATTTCACTATGGAGCCTTAGCGTTATTTATCATTTTTATTGAATAATATAACTTTTATCAATGTGCTGGAACTCTGTAGGAAACTATCATTTCTTATTAAATTAAAAGGCTTCCAGGTGTCCATACATACGTTGAGCCCGTCTACTGGTATGACGGGTCATTATATATGTCTCTGGAGCTAAAGCGAATTTGACTCATGAGCAGAGATACCGGATACGGAAGCAAGCTTTCCTCCGCTCCATCTCCGTCACCTTACTTGACGTTACAACACAATGACGGTAACGAAATCGAGCACCAGTCACCTCTCTGTAGGCAGTCTCATACCTGCATGTTGTTGCAGCAGTTTCATGATCTGTCAGCGTGTTACTGGCGATTTTGTAACAAACACACACACACACACACACACACACACACACACACACACAAAAAAAAAAAAAAAAAAAAAAAAAAAAAAAAAGAATAAATAAAAAAAAATAAAAAAAAAAAAAAAAAAAAAAGAACTGGAGGACCAAGCAGGGATAACAGGTAAGGCACTACAATGGATCAGGGAATACTTGTCAGGAAGACAGCAGCGAGTCATGGTACGTGGCGAGGTGTCAGAGTGGGCACCTGTGACCAGCGGGGTCCCACAGGGGTCAGTTCTAGGACCAGTGCTGTTTCTGGTATTTGTGAACGACATGACGGAAGGAATAGACTCCGAAGTGTCCCTGTTTGCAGATGACGAGAAGTTGATGAGAAGAATTCACTTGATCGAAGATCAGGCAGAACTACAAAGGGATCTGGACAGGTTGCAGATCTGGTCCAGCAATTGGCTCCTGGAGTTCAACCCCACCAAGTACAAAGTCATGAAGATTGGGGAAGGGCAAAGAAGACCGCAGACGGAGTACAGTGTAGGGGGCAGAGACTACAAACCTCACTCAAGGGAAAAGATCTTTGGGTGAGTATAACATCAGGCACATCTCCTGAAGCGCACATCAACCAAATAACTGCTGCAGCATATGGGCGCCTAGCAAACCTCAGAACAGCATTCCGACATCTTAATAAGGAATCGTTCAGGACCCTGTACACCGTGTACGTTAGGCCTATATTGGAGTATGAGGCGCCAGTTTGAACCCACACCTAGCCAAGCACGTAAAGAAACTAGAGAAAGTGCAAAGGTTTGCAACAAGACTAGTCCCAGAGCTAAAGAGTATGTCCTACGAGGAGAGGTTAAGGGAAACCGACCTGACGACACTGGAGGACAGTAGAGATAGGGGGGACATGATAACGACATACAAAATACTGAGAGGAATTGACAAGGTGGATAAAGACGGAATGTTCCAGAGATGGGACACAGCAACAAGGGGACACAGTTGGAAGTTGAAGACACAGATGAATCACAGGGATGTTAGGAAGTATTTCTTCAGCCACAGAGTAGTCAGGAAGTGGAATAGTTTGAGAAGCGATGTAGTGGAGGCAGAATCCATACATAGCTTTAAGCAGAGGTATAATAAAGCTCACGGTTCAGGGAGAGTGACCTAGTAGCGACCAGTGAAGAGGCGGGACCAGGAGCTAGGACTCGACGCCTGCAACCACAACTAGGGGAGTACAACTAGGTGAGTACACGCATACACACACACACACACACACACATTCTGCAAAGGGAAGTAGTGCTGGCAGGATCCATATATAGCTTTAAGATGAAGTACGATAAGGCTCTTGGAGCAGGTAGAGAGTGGAGTTAGTAGCGACTTGCAGAGTGGTGGGGCCAGGAGCTGTGATTCGACCCCTGCAACCACAAATAGGTGAGTGTATGTGTACTCACCTACATACACACATACACACACACATACACACAGGTGAGTGTGTATGGTGTAGGAGAGTACACACACACACACACACACGGGCCAGGAGCTGCGAATTGGTCCTTGGAACAACATATAGGTAAGTACATTAGAAAGTATTTCTTCGGACTCAGAATAATCAGGAAGTGGAACGACCTGGAGGGTGAAGTAATGGAGGGAGGATCAATACATAGCTTGACGAAAAGGTACGATAAGACTCTCAAAGCTAGGAGACAGGGAACCTAGTAGTGACCAGCGAAGAAGCGGGGGCCAGGAGCTGAGACTCGATCCCTGCAGCCACATTTAGGTGAGCACACACACACACACAAACACCAGTTTTATACACACATCAGAGATGTATGACCCTTGTGGGTTTAGCGCTTAGTACGGATTATGATAATAACTTACACACGAACACCATTATTACACACGAACACCAGTGTAACACACAAACATAAGCCACACAAACAGCAGTGTAACACAAAGACCAGTGTAACACACAAACATTAGCCACAAAAACACCAGTGTAACACGCAAACACCAGTGTAACACACAAACATAAGCCTCACAAACACCAGTGTAACACACAAACACCAGTGTAACACACAAACATCAGTGTAACACACAAACACCAGTGTAACACAAAAACACCAGATTAACACACAAACATCAGTGTAACACACGAACCCCAGTGTATCACACAAACATCAGTGTAACATACAAACGCCAGTGTAACATACAAACATCAGTGTAACACACAAACATCAGTGTAACATACAAACACCAGTGTAACACAAAAACACCAGTGTAACACACAAACATCATGTAACACACGAACCCCAGTGTATCACACAAACATCAGTGTAACATACAAACACCAGTGTAACATACAAACACCAGTGTAACATACAAACATCAGTGTAGCACAAAAGCATCAGTGTAACACACAAACACCAGTGTAACGCAAAAACACTAGTGTAGCACACAAACATCAGTGTAACACACAAACACCAGTGTAACACACAAACATCAGTGTAGCACACAAACATTAGTCACACAAACACCAGTGTAACATACAAACACCAGTGTGACACCAGTGACACACAGAAACACCAGTGTAACAAACAAACACTAGTGTTACACACCGGTGTAACACAAACACAGCGTTACACACAAGCACAGTGTTACACACACAGTGTTACACACAAGCACAGTGTTACACACAAACACAGTGTTACACACAAACACAGTGTTACGCACAAACATAGTGTTACACACAAACACAGTGTTACACACAAACACAGTGTTACACACACAGTGTTACACACAAACACAGTGTTACACACACAGTGTTACACACAAACACAAGTGTTACACACAAACACAGTGTTACCAACAGTTTTTACACACAAAACAGTGTTGCACCCCACAGTGTTACACACACAGTGTTACACACAAACACAGGTTACACACACAGTTTTTAACACAAACACGGGTGAACAACACAGGTACACACAAACACAGTGTTGCACACACAGTGTTACACACAAACACAGTGTTACACACACAGTGTTGCACACAAACACAGTGTTACACACACAGTGTTACACACAAACACAGTGTTACACACACAGTGTTACACACAAACACAGTGTTACACACAAATACAGTGTTACACACAAACACAGTGTTACACACAGTGTTACGCACAACCACAGTGCTACACACACAGTGTTACACACAAACACAGTGTTACACACAAACACAGTGTTACACACAAACACAGTGTTACACACAACCACAGTGTTACACACAGTGTTACACACAAACACAGTGTTACACACAGTGTTACACACAAACACATTGTTACACACAGTGTTACGGACAACCACAGTGTTACACACACAGTGTTACACACAAACACAGTGTTACACACAGTGTTACACACAAACACAGTGTTACACACAGTGTTACACACAAACACAGTGTTACACACAGTGTTACACACAAACACAGTGTTACAAACAAACACAGTGTTACACACAAACGCAGTGTTACACACAAACACAGTGTTACACACACAGTGTTACACACAAACACAGTGTTACACACAAACACAGTGTTACACACAAACACAGTGTTACACACAAACACAGTGTTACACACAAACACAGTGTTACACACACACAGTGTTACACACACACACACACACACACAGTGTTACACACAGTGTTACACACAAACACAGTGTTACACACAAATACAGTGTTACACACAAACACAGTATTACACACAGTGTTACACACAAACACAGTGTTACACACAAACACAGTGTTACACACAAACACAGTGTTACACACAAACACAGTGTTACACACACAGTGTTACACACAAACACAGTGTTACACACAGTGTTACACACAAACACAGTGTTACACACAAACACAGTGTTACACACAGTGTTACGCACAACCACAGTGTTACACACAAACACAGTATTACACATAGTGTTACACACAAACACAGTGTTTAAAACACAAACACAGTGTTACACACTAACACCATGTTCCCAACAAAACACGTGTTCCCACACGGGTTTTAACACACAAACACAGTTTTAAACACAAAAAACACAGGTTACACCCCAAAGGGTTACCCCACAAAACAGTGTTACACACAAACAAAAGTGTTCCCAAACACAGTTTTACAACAAACACAGTGTTAAAACCACACAGTGTTACACACAAACACAGTGTTACACCAAACACAGGTTCACCCAAAAACCCAACAGTGTTACACACAAACCCACGTGTTACCACAGTGTTACCCAAAAACACAGTGTTACACACAAACCAGTGTTACACACACAGTTTTACACAAAACCGTTTTTACACACACAGTGTTACAAACAAACACATTTTCCCACAAAAACACGGTTTTTACAAAACGGGTTTTACACAAAAACCCACAGTGTTACACCCCACAGTGTTACACACAAACACAGTGTTAAAACACACAGTGTTTCACACACAGTGTTACACACACTTTTAAACACAAACACAGTGTTACACGCACAGTGTTAAACACACAGGTTACACAAAAACACAGTGTTACAAACACAGTGTTACACACCAGTGTTACACACACAGTGTTCCCACCCCACAGTGTTCACACACAGTGTTACACAAAACACAGTGTTCCCACACACAGTTTTTTTTAAAACACACACAGTTTTAACACAAAACACGTGTTACAGCAGCTTCCTAAAGAAACACAAATAAAAAAAAAAATTTTAAAAAAATTTAATTGCCAGAATTTTGCTGTTTTTCCAACCACTGTTTTTTTCTCTACCTTTAGGGGGATAATAATAGAAAAAGTTTTAAACCTCCCGGGGGTGGTTAAAGGGAGGGGTAAAGGCTCGTTTTCCCGGGTTCCCGTTAATTGCGGCCCCCGCGTGTTTTTTGTTAGTCATGCTGTGGGGTAATTCCCTCTTGGTGCCCTTTAAAAAACGGGCCCTAAGTGATCGGGGGCTGGACTGTAAATTTTGAAAACCGAAGGGTCGAGTTTCCCCCAACTTTTTTAAATCAAACCACGGACATGGCCATTTTCCCCAGCTTATTACGACGTGACACATTTTTCCGAAGGTTTTCGCAATGTCTATGTATACTACATATGCAAAATGTGTGTCTAGTGCATTTCCCAAGGGCCATGTCAAAGTGTCCAGAATTGTGGGAGGCAGGGGCGTAAAACCAAAGACCAATTTTATAATGGTTTCCCGTAAAATTTTGATTGGAAAGAAGCGACCGTCCAAGACCATGGGCCCCAGTTATCCAGTATTGTGAGAGGCAGAAACGACCTTCCCCAAAAACATGTTTTAGTGGTCCCGCAGCTGTGAGAGGGAAGGGCACCATTCTAGACCATTAAAACCCAGTTGTCCAGCTTGTGAGAGGCAGACCCCGAATTGTAGACCAAAGCCTGTTGTCCGCAGTTGTGAGAGGGAGGAAAGGGCCATTCTAGACCATACCTATTTCCGCAGTTGTGAGAGGGGACGCGACTATTGTAGGGCCATGTCCCAGTTTTCCATTAGATGTGAGAGGCAGGAATGACCATCCAAGGGCCCCGACATTGTGGTCCCGAAATTTTTGAGGGCAGGGGAAAGAAAATCCAAGACCCGACATTGTGGGGCTTGTAATTTGAAGGGGGGAAAAGGGCCCCCCCCCAAAACCATGTCATAGTAGACGGGGTTTGTGAGAGGCAGGAACGACCCTCCAATACCCTGACATTGTGGTCCCGTAGTTGTAGAGGCAGGAACGACCATCCCAAAACCATGTCAAAAGTAGTACGGTAGTTGTGAGGGGGCAGGAAAAGACCCTCCAAAACCCTAACATTGGGTTTCCCCCGTATTGTGAGAGGCAGGAACGGGGCCCCTCCAAGACCATGTCAAGTAGTACGGGAGTTGTGAGAGGCAGGGAAAGACCATCCCCAAACCATGTCATATAAATACGGTAGTTTTTTTTTAGACCAGGAAAACCATCCAAAACCCTAACCTTGTGGGGGCCAGTAGTTTGTGAGGGGGCAGGGAAAGACCCCCAAACCCTGCATAGTAGAACGGTGTTTTGAGAGGCAGGAACGGAAACCCTCCAAAAACCAGTCATATTTGTACGGTTTGTTGTGAGAGGGGGAACGACCATTTCCCAAAACCATGTCATTGTAGTACGGTAGTTTTGGAGGCAGGAGCAGATTTTTTTAAATTCTTGTTTTCAATAAATTTTTATTTAGCAAATTTTTATACATTCTTGTTGTCAGCAGATTTTCATACATTCTTGTTTTCAGCAGATTTTTATACATTTTATACAGCCGATTTTATCATGAGATATCTACACCAAGAGGTGTATATATCACTGAGAATATAATTTAATCCCTACTTTACGGATTAAAAGAATCCTGACTGGTAGTAAAAAAATTATTTGCTGCCTTAATAACCCTCGTGTAGTCGATAAGATTTAAACCCTCTTCTTTCCCCTCTTTAGTGAACCATTAATCAAGTTTCAAGTTTTTTTTCTTTTCTTCGAGACATTAAGTTCACGTTGAACTTCCGGTACGTGAAACTATTTTCACTGGAGGACTAATGCTTTGTGCCTGACCTTGTTGATGCTCTGACGACGAGGTATATAAGATGGAGGCAGCTGACAGTAGGTACACTCCCCAGCAGGACACGGTAGGTGTTGATTAACTCGGTGGCGAACCTACATTGTTGGAGCCCTGAAGCTTGAACTGTTAAGGGGGCCCCTTCGCAACCACTTCTCATACAGTAGACCCCAAAATTTTAAATGTGGACTGAAGTTGCTTCTGGGGGCCCTCAGAGATTAGGAGCCCTGAAGCTTAAGCTTCAGTAGCTTCATAGTAGAACCTTCCCTGGAACACCTAGTGATTGTTACTTAAGGGCGTTCTTGTACCGCAGCTGATCCACAGCGTTTTCATGGTGAGACAGTATTTAATAACTGCGGTAGTGTTCTGTTGAAGGAAGCTATGTGCTCGGATATTTACACTATCAACACCACTATGTGGCCCTGCCAAGCATGGGCCAGTAGGCCTGCTGCAGTGCTTTTACTTTTTATGTTCTATGCGCAGAAAAATGAAAACCGTGGCAATGGTCAAGATATATTATATATTTCAGTTTGCGCACTGGAAATGCACTGATATATCAACACGTAAATCCCAAATGAATGAAAAATTAAACAGTTGCAAGCATAAATGAATGTCATCCTCAGGGGATGAATAATGCATTTAACTGTATATAGAATATTATCAAGGTAAAAGACCTTAATATAACTGTCAATATCTATGTTGCAGATGAAAGCAGTGTTGATTCTCACAGTGGCTGCTGCAGCAGCAGCTCAGTACTACGGCACCTACGGACATGGTGGATATAGTGCTGGTCCACTTGCCAGTAAACTTGTAGGCGGTGGTCACATTGGAGGTACAAGTGTTGGTATTGGCGGTGGTCTGGGCGTTGGCGGTGGTCTTGGCGTTGGCGGTGGTCTTGGCGTTGGCGGTGGTCTGGTCGGTGGGTACGGAAAGGTGAGTAAAAGCAATGAAACATCAAATGAGTAAAATTATTAATTTTGTAAATTTAAAAGCATTCATAACACGAAACAAACAGTAAATATAAAGACATGAAGTATATATAAGAGCTTCAAGAAAAACACAAAGTGCAAAGAAAATCTTTGATACAAGAGGTTCCTTGGATAAAATAGCGAGGTTGCTAAATTATTTCTTGAGACCAAAAAATATCAAAGTTAATCGAATGTGTAATGTTTACAGGTGGACTTAAGTGTTGGTGAGAGCGACTACCACTTCTCGTGGCGTCACGACGGAGGCAAGAAGTATGACTGGCATACTGCTAACTATTACTGCTACAGTCTGGGCAAGGGATGGCAGGGCGTCAGCATTGAGACTCCAGAAGAGGACAAAATCATCTCAGGCATCATCTACAAAGGTCAGTAAAACAACAACAATTTTCTAAGTTCACTTTACTTATATTGAAAAAAAATTTCCGCATGAGAAGGTTGATAAAAAAATCATTATTCATAATTATAATAATAATAATAATAATAATAATAATAATAATAATAATAATAATAATAATAACGAAAATACCCTTAATCACACTTTTGTTATTAATCATAATTTTTTGTTATCGTGAAAGGGAATGCTGTTTATTATTTTCTTCTCTGATTATGATCAATACTTGCTTGGCATTATTCTCTTATTTAACAAATAAGATACATGTGCAATAAAGATTTTCAGGTATTCCACATATATCTTACTAATGAATTTGCCTTTATAATCTCCTGTAATGATTATTATATTCGTTTTCTTGCACAGACAAGCTGGAGTACATCTGGACTGGTGGTTACCGTAGTGGCTACGACTTCGCCTGGCCTTCTGGCTATCCCTTCTACGGAATTAACTGGTCTTACACTGGCAGGTGAGTTCTGCACTCATCCACTTCTCCTTTGTAAACTTTAAGCTGAAGTAATTGGTATTTCTATACCGGATAACTATTTAATGGGCTGTTTTGTGTATGACTGACAGCCCTGGAAGTTGTCTGAGGCAATAATTAATAATTATGGCTATATAACTACTGTTTCTGTGTTGATCGAGAGTAATTAACTCTGAAGTGAAGATCATGAGGAATATTTGCTTTATTTTAAAATATTTGAGCGGTGTTCTTTATCTATTTTTAATTAATTTAAGGAAAACAAAATGTTTGTATAAGGTTCTGTAATCCAGTTTCAGTATTAAATTCCTATGATCAACAGAAGCGGTATTTTAAAAAGGTATAAAATACCGACAGGTTGTTAGGTACCTAACAAAAGCAGTATTTATATATATTTTAAGCGTTTCGATGAGGAGCTAAATAATAAGCATGATCATGTGTGGCCCGGTATGTGTTGTTTTCGTGATGAAAACAACACATACCTGAGCATGGGTAGGTAATGGGGAAAATAGATGAAAATGCTGCTCACTGCATTTGAATTCATCATGTCTGCTGTGCTGAGAAAGACACTAATAATTTGTCTTTCTGCCTCAGTGAGGGATTACCTCAACCAGACAACGCTGAGGAAGGGAAGGAGTTCTGTCTGGCAGTTCTTAACAATTTCTACAACGACGGCATCAAATGGCACGACGTTGCTTGCTACCACCCAAAGGCCATCATCTGCGAGCGTCGCGCTTACAAGCTCTATGGCTGAGCTCCCTTGACTCCCTCCCACCTCACGTGGGCTCATATTGCTGATTCTTTGAGACAAAGTGGAAACTTGATAGTCTTGGATGTTGATCACATATTTTATATCTAAAAATCTAATAAATTTACCAACCCTTTATATAATTTTTATATTGACCTAAGAATGGAGAGCACTTAAGCATTATATCTCTTTTGTGTTAGTGTATAACGTGAGGCATTAGAGTCAATGACCACCGTAATTATCAACAGGTTGGACCTAAGTGATGCCAGAACACTCCCTGTACGTAATACATAATAAATTGATCCATAGTCCCCTTCACTATAAATTCACATTTTAATTTAACATGACGTAAAATGTTATGTTTCTTGGAGTGTAATTTTTAACTACGTTGACATTCACAACTGATGCAACATCCCCCTTACTTCTGATTTGTAAACAATGTGCTACAAAGTTTTGGTTTTTCATTTGATGAATCGTAAAGTTTTTGCTGCAGATGCGACAGGTTGAGAGACAGATCTCCTTATAATTATTACTTCTACTGTCGCCAGTATTATATTCGCCTGTAAGCGACTGAAGAAGCCTGTTTAGCATGCAGAATGCCTCTTCACTTTATACTGGGATTCCTATTTATGATTAAGTAGACATTTGTGCAACACTTGGTTATCTATATTGTGGAAATTTTCGTGAGCCAGTGGCTTCTTCAGTCCAATACAAATAATAATGGTTGAAGATCAGGAGTTTGAGGTAATCAGTCCCTTAGCCTGGAGTTGATGTGATCAATCTAACAATCTTGATAAGAGTACAGCATATGTACGAAGGAGCTTATGTACTGTAGATAGGTGAGGTGAAGCAGTCGTAGACGGTGTCACATTGGACAAATCCACAAGTCATGCCCTTGGTAACTGACACTAAGAAACTGGTTTCAAAAGACACATGAGAAAACACTAAGACATACTTATTAGAAAACGTTTCGGTCCTGGAATCTTGATCCAATAAATATGTCCTAGTGTTTGTTCAGTGGCCTTTAACATTAAAACAAATTGCCTTCAATTCCCCCAGCACTCACAACTCATACGTTATTGGCACTTCACCATAAAAATAATAATAATAATAATAATAATAATAATAATAATAATAATAATAATAATAATAATAATAATAATAAAGGATAATATTATTATTATTATTAACAATAATAATAATAATAATAAAGATAATCATATTGTCGTTGATGTTATTGTTATTGCTAGTAGTTGTGCCATCTGTTGTGCTCCAGATGACATTAGCAGATCCTTGGATATATAGTAAAGTAATCCCAGGGAATTCCCCCTTCTTCCCTTAACGGTGGAGGAGCCCAGAACACAGGCTGCTCCACTGTCCTTCGAAGGTTCAACTACTCAGGGCCAGGTCTTACTTTACACCTTCGCACTAACTATTAATACTTTTTTTCTCCTCTCCCCGTTATCTACCCCTGAGTAACTTTAAGCAGAATCGGTCTCATGTTCTGCGGGAGTTGCCAGTAATAGTGGAATAACACAGACATGTACGCAACCTAAGATGTCATACCCTCACACGGAATGAGGCGTATCTCAGCAATGATATTTACTACCAACCCATGGAGTCCATGACTTATTTTTTAGCAAAAATGGATGAATCAGCAGTGTGCTACTACTATTCTCTATGACGGTTTCATTGTGGGAACAAAAGCTAACTGTGTTTCCCCCTGTCATATTCCGTCACGCAGTATGGGTCGCATACATAGTGTAAAAATCTAAAAGTCATGAAGGGTAAGCGAGCGGATGCTACTGTCGCCTCCCGGAGCAGGTCAACGGCACTAGTGTTCAGAACTTCAGGTAAGACTCATGTCACGTGGTATTTAGTCCTGGAGAGAAATTAACCCATCCTCCTTGATGTCGAGTTGCACGAAACAGGAAATGTTTTTTTCCCTTATATGTTGGATGGGTTCTCGATGACCCTGAAGATACAATGTTGACCAGATATAAGGCAGCTGAGCCTCGCAGTGGGCACACTCCCGGGCAGACACAAGAGGAGGTAAGCTCTCCTTAGTGTTGTGTCGGTGACATAAGTAAACTGTGACCCTGTTTGCATAAATACATTCACGCCAATATCACAATATCTGGGTGAAAAGCAGTGTACAGAAAGCTGAGAAAATATATAAATCACAATACCGTGGATGGAACTACAAATAACCCACACTTTGTAGGGAAACTTTTGATAGCGTTTTCCTTTATCTTTGCCCGTTTTCAAGTCACATCTAAGTGGAAACGTCATCTAAAGTCTCATCTCCAAAGTTTGGATTATTAATCAAAAGTTGAGATCCACCTTGGCCTGTTTCATATCTAAGTTTGTGCTTCGAAATGTGTTGATTTATGCAGATAACAAGTACGCCAGTAAACACAATTTCGATTAATAACTAAAAATATCTGTGTTGCAGATGAAGGCAGTGTTGATACTCACCGTAGCTACTGCGGCAACCGCTCAGTACTATAGTCCCTATGGCAGAATTGGAAGTAGCGGTCTTGTCGGAGGCGGAGGTTTAATTGGTAGCGGAGGTCTTGTTGGAGGCGGTGGTCTAGTCGGAGGAGGTGGTCTTGTTGGAGGCAGTGGTCTTGGTCTTATCGGTGGAATCGGCAGTGGTGTGGGTGTTAGGCACGGCGGCCTGTACGGACTGGTGAGTGATTTAATTCAAGCATAAAACTTGCTCATTTTGACTAACTTGACTTTAACCATTGTAGGAACAGTGCATGTATACACTCTCTGTTGACTTCCTCTGAATATAGAGTGTGTAAACCATAAAGAATGTTTCTATTTAGCTAATTTTCGTAGCAAACTTTAAACTGAGGATAACGATTTAACTTAGCGGATCGTCGTGTATATCAGAGTATTACCCCAGTGTATTACCAGAGAATCTTAAACAAAATGTTGTAAAACGTCAACGTACAAATTTCTTTGAACAATTAATGAAGGGTTTCCTGTAGCCATAACAAATTTAATTTGTAGGCCTCGGTCAGACGACCAAAAGCTCCAACGGCGGGTCGTCATCTAAGACCTGCGTCAGGAAACACTTGTCCTGTTTCCTGACAAACTTTATCTAACCTGGAGAATCTATCATTAAGAACAAATTTAAAATCAGTAATACTCAATATTATTTTTAAGTAAGCATGAACGTCATCATTCAATAAATCTTTAGCCAGCGAACAATTATTCATTTTTCAATTACTGGAACCAAAATCTCAAGCCCAGACTAGGTTTGGGAGGGTAGGTGACTTGAACCTGCCTCGCATGGGCCAGTAGGCCTGCTGTAATATTCCTTCTTTCTTATGTTCTTATATATAATTTCACAGGTTGACTTGAGTACAGGTGGTAGTGACTACCACTTCTCGTGGCGACACGATGGCGCCAGGAAATATGATTGGTATACTGCTAACAAGTATTGTGCCAAGCTGGGCAGGGGATGGCAAGGCGTCAGTATTGAAACGCCACTGGAGAACAAAATCATCTCCGAAATAATTTACAAAGGTCAGTTTGGACGTCATCATTACTCTTTTTGTTGGCTTAGGCTGCTCTAATATACATGTATATCATCACAAAGATATTAATAAGAATGTTAGTTTTCTATTCTTCTTCTTCTTCTTCTTCTTCTTCTTCTTCTTCTTCTTCTTCTTCTTCTTCTTCTTCTTCTTCTTCTTCTTCTTCTTCTTCTTCTTCCTCTTCTTCTTTTTCTCATTATTATTATTATTATTATTATTATTATTATTATTATTATTATTATTATTATTATTATTATTATTATTATTATTATTATTATTACTATTATTATTATGTAGGTCATCGAGCACAACAAGTCGTGGAGGCTCAGTCCTCCTGCTAATCGAGCTCAGTGCAAATTGCTGACTGAAAAATCTAAGTATGAATATTGGTATACTAGAACATGCAAGCTGGAGAACTTGAGTTCTCCAGCAACAATTATGAGAGATACTCTGCTAAGTGTTCCTTCAAGGGAGTTCCTTGATGCTGGAAAATGGTTCTTGATACTTAGAACTGAAGCTACCCATATCCTGCCTTATTTAAACCTTGATTATCTCCAGTTTTCCATGTATTGTATTATCCCTATGGCTTTAGCATGATCTGATGTCTCATCTAGCATGATCTGATGTCTCATCTAGCATGATCTGATGTCTCATCTAGCATGATCTGATGTCTCATGTAGCATGATCTGATGTCTCATCTAGCATGATCTGATGTCTCATCTAGCATGATCTGATGTCTCATGTAGCATGATCTGATGTCTCATCTAGCATGATCTGATGTCTCACCTAGCATGATCCGATGTCTCATCTAGCATGATCTGATGTCTCATCTAGCATGATCTGATGTCTCTCTTTACAGAGCGGGTAAAGTACATCTGGACCGGAGGTTACCGCAGCGGTTATACATTCGCCTGGCCCTCTGGTTTTCCATTTTATGGTCTCAACTGGTCCCACACAGGCAGGTGAGTCCTGATCTCTGGGCATGATGCCCATTGGGCAACTTTTTATCACCATTGAGCTTTTATGTTGCAGATGCAACAGTTTCGATTTTTTTGAAAACTTACCCCAATAATTACTCCATAACTTACTCTATAATTACTTCATAATTTACTCCATAATTACTCCATAACTTACTCCATAAGTACCTGATAATCATTCTAAGTTTCCTTCGTCTTGCGCTGAGTGTACGGCTACGCCTCACAGATTTGTCTCTCTCTTGCCAGTCTTGGACTACCCCAGCCAGACAACGCTGAAAACGGGAAGGAATTCTGTCTGGCAGTACTAAACAACTTCTACAACGATGGTATAAGATGGCATGACGTCACTTGTCCCCACGAGAAACCTATCATCTGTGAACGACGTCGCTTCTATTATTACGGCTGAAGAGAGACACCTGCACTGAGAAAGACACTATGATTGCAGTGAAGTCTTTGTTACGAGGTTTGGACCTGCATGAAACGTCGTAATAAAGTCGGCAAACACCATTGTTTATACACACACCAGCAATCATTCTTCCTGACCAGCCTTCTACTCCCTGCTACCTAACCTTGCATGTTTATCTTTTACTTAACTCTCCACACCTTTGTGATATTGATGACGCTTCCTCATTAAAAATCTAATAAACATATTATTCAACTCCCCCTGTGTTTATTTTGCATCTTTTATCTCTCGTTCGCGATATATATATATATATATATATATATATATATATATATATATATATATATATATATATATAATATATATATATATATATATATAAACACTAATCTCGGGTCGAAGGAGATTCGAACCTACGAACCTTTGGAACAAGGTACGCAGTGCTCTACCACCATACCACACTGGTCCAATACCTTGGCGCCCAGCTAACGTTAGACGTTTAGGTCCAAGGCAGTTAGCGTTCAGACAGGTGGCTTTAAGCTTTTCATCTCCTCCCCTGCATACATTGACCGACGATGCAGAGGAGGAGATGAAAAGCTGAAAGCCACCTGCCTGAATGCTGGCTGCCTTGGACCAAAACGTCTAGCATTAGCTGGGCACCAAGGTATTAGGATCAGTTTGGTACGGTGGTAGAGCACTGCGTACCTTGTTCCAGGGTTCGTAGGTTCGAATCTCCTTCGACCTGAGATTAGTGTTTGTGAATATTTCGCCTGTTCTGTAAATTTTAAAAGCAAACAAACAAATACACAAGCACACTCACACACATTGCATACAGATTGCATTTTCTTGGACTGTAAGAAGGCGTTTGACACAGTTCCACACAAGAGATTAGTGCAAAACTGGAGGACCAGGCAGGGATAACAGGGAAGGCACTACAATGGATCAGGGAATACCTGTCAGGAAGACAGCAGCGAGTCATGGTACGAGGCGGGGTGTCAGAGTGGGCGCCTGTGACGAGTGGAGTTCCACAGGGGTCAATCCTAGGACCGGTGCTGTTTCTGGTATTCGTTAACGACATGACGGAAGGAATAGACTCCGAAGTGTCCCTGTTTGCAGATGATGTAAAGTTAATGAGAAGAATTCAATCGGACGAGGATCAAGAACTACAAAGGGATCTGGACAGGCTGCAGACCTGGTCCAGCAATTGGCTCCTGGAGTTCAACCCCCACCAAGTACAAAGTCATGAAGATTGGGGAAGAACAAAGAAGACCGCAGACGGAGTACAGTCTAGGGTGCCAGAGAATACAAACCTCACTCAAGGAAAAAGATCTTGGGGTGAGTATAACACCAGGCACATCTCCTGAAGCGCACATCAACCAAATAACTTCTGCAGCATATGGGCGCTTAGCAAACCTCAGAACAGCATTCTGACATCTTAATAAGGAATCGTTCAGGACCCTGTACACTGTGTACGCTAGGCCCATATTGGATATGCGGCGCCAGTTTGGAGCCCACATCTAGCCAAGCCCGTAAAGAAAGTAGAGAAAGTTCAAAGTTTTGCAACAAGACTAGTCCCAGAGCTTAGGGGTATGTCCTACGAAGAGAGGTTAAGGAAATCGACCTGACGTCACTGGAGGACAGGAGAGATAGGGGAGACATGATAACGACATATAAAATACTGAGAGGAATTGACAAGGTGGACAAAGACAGGATGTTCCAGAGATTGGACACAACAACAAGGGGACACAGTTGGAAGTTGAAGACACAGATGAATCACAGGGATGTTAGGAAGTATTTCTTCAGCCACAGAGTAGTCAGTAAGTGGAATAGTTTGGGAAGCGATGTAGTGGAGGCAGGATCCATACATAGCTTTAAGCAGAGGTATGATAAAGTTCACGGTTCAGGGAGAGTTACCCAGTAGCGACCAGTGAAGAGGCGGGGCCATGAGCTATGACTCGACCTCTGCAACCAAAACTAGGTGAGTACAACTAGGTGAGTACAAATAGGTGAGTTCAACTAGGTGAGTTCAACTAGGTGAGTACAACTAGGTGAGTACAACTAGGTGAGTACAACTAGGTGAGTACATAATTACATATTCGGTAGAGGTTTAGTCACGAATATCACAAGTAGTGTCAGCGCTGACAGTGAAGTGTGGTTACAGATGGCTGCAAGTCACTGTTCTTACCCCCTCGTTCTTGCTCGTGCTATTTTCTACTAATATCAAGCTCTTTGTCCTCTGCTCATGAATAGAGTTTTTATGTAAACAAGTTATATTAATTCTATCAAGTTACCTCTGTCATTCTCTAGGTCAATGATATACAATAATGCAGTTTTTATCTTTAACGATGTTGAAAAAATTCGTAGTTTTTTTTATAACTTTGTACCTGAATCAGATGAAAGTAATGGATTTTTTAGGGTTACAGTTAGGTGAACAAAGTTACGTATAGAGAGTATCTCGCTATTAGCGGACGGTGTATCGAGCATTCACCACTCCTGCTGAATGGCCAACTTGTTTTTTACGGCATTAAGTAAATAAATATTAAAGACGAATAAATATTTTTTTTATTTTTTTACTTGAAGTAAATCTTAAAATATATTTACAGTAAATAAGCTCACTCAGTTATAAACGAGAGTACAATGTAAACAGAGACATAACAAAAGGAGAATGCACTGTTCTATTCTTTTAACATTCCTCAGATATGTTACAGTTTGAGTCAGAATCTGACAGCACAAACTGAATATACAGGCCCTTGTAGCTATCACTGTTCAATGCTACACATTCCGAGTCCAACGGCTCATGTAGAACACAAGATTGATGCAAACAAAGGAGTAAGTTACTCAGGAGTAAATAACGGGGAGTGGAGAAAATATTAATAGGTATTTTTAAGATATAAAGAGAACACTAGCATGAGTTGTCTACTGTTTGGAGGACAGAGTGGGTTTATGGCCTCGACTGGTTGGTTAATGGGGTTTAATCATTGTCGAATAAACGCATGGTCATTAAGGCTATTTAATCTATTTGCCACAAGGCAATAAAACTACAATCCCTGAAATAGAAATTAATGTAAATTCTTAGCACATATACACACAGAAACATATACACTTCTCAGTTTATATAAGTTTGTCTTGATTAATTCATCTCCTGACTGTAAAGTCTTACAGACAGAGAGGGTGTACTTTGATGCTTGTAAATTAATTGTATCTAGCAAGTCCTTTGGATCATAGTTGATTACCTTACATTCCTCAGACACTACACAGATAACCAGTACATAGGAGAGAGAAGCTTACGCCTGGGGGCCCTCAGAGATTAGGAGCCCTGAAGCTTAATCTTCAGTAGCTTCATAGTAGAACCTTCCCTGGAACACCTAGTGATTGTTACTTAAGGGCGTTCTTGTACCGCAGCTGATCCACAGCGTTTTCATGGTGAGACAGTATTTAATAGCTGCGGTAGTGTTCTGTTGAAGGAAGCTATGCGCACGGATATTTACACTATCAACACCACTATGTGGCCCTGCCAAGCATGGGCCAGTAGGCCTGCTGCAGTGCTTTTTCTTTTTATGTTCTATGCGCAGAAAAATGAAAACCGTGGCAATGGTCAAGATATATTATATATTTCAGTTTGCGCACTGGAAATGCACTGATATATCAACACGTAAATCCCAAATGAATGAAAAATTAAACAGTTGCAAGTATAAATGAATGTCATCCTCAGGGGATGAATAATGCATTTAACTGTATATAGAATATTATCAAGGTAGAAGACCTTAATATAACTGTCAATATCTATGTTGCAGATGAAAGCAGTGTTGATTCTCACTGTGGCTGCTGCAGCAGCAGCTCAGTACTACGGCACCTACGGACATGGTGGATATGGTGCTGGTCCACTTGCCAGTAAACTTGTAGGCGGTGGTCACATTGGAGGTACAAGTGTTGGTATTGGCGGTGGTCTTGGCGTTGGCGGTGGTCTTGGCGTTGGCGGTGGTCTTGGCGTTGGCGGTGGTCTTGGCGTTGGCGGTGGTCTGGTCGGTGGGTACGGAAAGGTGAGTAAAAGCAATGAAACATCAAATGAGTAAAATTATTAATTTTGTAAATTTAGAAGCATTCATAACACGAAACAAACAGTAAATATAAAGACATGAAGTATATATAAGAGCTTCAAGAAAAACACAAAGTGCAAAGAAAATCTTTGATACAAGAGGTTCCTTGGATCAAATAGCGAGGTTGCTAAATTATTTCTTGAGACCAAAAAATATCAAAGTTAATCGAATGTGTAATGTTTACAGGTGGACTTGAGTGTTGGTGAGAGCGACTACCACTTCTCGTGGCGTCACGACGGAGGCAAGAAGTATGACTGGCATACTGCTAACTATTACTGCTCCAGTCTGGGCAAGGGATGGCAGGGCGTCAGCATTGAGACTCCAGAAGAGGACAAAATCATCTCAGGCATCATCTACAAAGGTCAGTAAAACAACAACAATTTTCTAAGTTCACTTTACTTACATTGGTAAAAAATTTCCGCATGAGAAAGTTGATAAAAAAATCATTATTCATAATTATAATAATATAATAATAATAATAATAATAATAATAATAATAATAATAATAATAATAACGAAAATACCCTTATTCACACTTTTGTTATTAATCATAATTTTTTGTTATCATGAAAGGGAATGCTGTTTATTATTTTCTTCTCTGATTATGATCAATACTTGCTTGGCATTATTCTCTTATTTAACAAATAAGATACATGTGCAATAAAGATTTTCAGGTATTCCACATATATCTTACTAATGAAATTTGCCTTTATTATCTCCTGTAATGATTATTATATTCGTTTTCTTGCCCAGACAAGCTGGAGTACATCTGGACTGGTGGTTACCGTAGTGGCTACGACTTCGCCTGCCTTCTGGCTATCCTTCTACGGAATTAACTGTCTTACACATGGCAGGTGAGTTCTGCACTCATCCACTTCTCCTTTGTAAACTTTAAGCTGAAGTAATTGGTATTTCTATACGGATAACTATTTAATGGGCTGTTTTGTGTATGACTGACAGCCTGGAAGTTGTCTGAGGCAATAATTAATAATTATGGCTATATAACTACTGTTTCTGTGTTGATCGAGAGTAATTAACTCTGAAGTGAAGATCATGAGGAATATTTGCTTTATTTTAAAATATTTGAGCGGTGTTCTTTATCTATTTTTAATTAATTTAAGGAAAACAAAATGTTTGTATAAGGTTCTGTAATCCAGTTTCAGTATTAAATTCCTATGATCAACAGAAGCGGTATTTTAAAAAGGTATAAAATACCGACAGGTTGTTAGGTACCTAACAAAAGCAGTATTTATATATATTTTAAGCGTTTCGATGAGGAGCTAAATAATAAGCATGATCATGTGTGGCCCGGTATGTGTTGTTTTCGTGATGAAAACAACACATACCTGAGCATGGGTAGGTAATGGGGAAAATAGATGAAAATGCTGCTCACTGCATTTGAATTCATCATGTCTGATGTGCTGAGAAAGACACTAATAATTTGTTTTTCTGCCTCAGTGAGGGATTACCTCAACCAGACAACGCTGAGGAAGGGAAGGAGTTCTGTCTGGCAGTTCTTAACAATTTCTACAACGACGGCATCAAATGGCACGACGTTGCTTGCTACCACCCAAAGGCCATCATCTGCGAGCGTCGCGCTTACAAGCTCTATGGCTGAGCTCCCTTGACTCCCTCCCACCTCACGTGGGCTCATATTGCTGATTCTTTGAGACAAAGTGGAAACTTGATAGTCTTGGATGTTGATCACATATTTTATATCTAAAAATCTAATAAATTTACCAACCCTTTATATAATTTTTATATTGACCTAAAAATGGAGAGCACTTAAGCATTATATCTCTTTTGTGTTAGTGTATAACGTGAGGCATTAGAGTCAATGACCACCGTAATTATCAACAGGTTGGACCTAAGTGATGCCAGAACACTCCCTGTACGTAATACATAATAAATTGATCCATAGTCCCCTTCACTATAAATTCACATTTTATTTAACATGACGAAAAATGTTATGTTTCTTGGAGTGTAATTTTTAACTACGTTGACATTCACAACTGATGCAACATCCCCCTTACTTCTGATTTGTAAACAATGTGCTACAAAGTTTTGGTTTTTCATTTGATGAATCGTAAAGTTTTTGCTGCAGATGCGACAGGTTGAGAGACAGATCTCCTTATAATTATTACTTCTACTGTCGCCAGTATTATATTCGCCTGTAAGCGACTGAAGAAGCCTGTTTAGCATGCAGAATGCCTCTTCACTTTATACTGGGATTCCTATTTATGATAAAGTAGACATTTGTGCAACACTTGGTTATCTATATTGTGGAAATTTTCGTCAGCCAGTGGCTTCCTCAGTCCAATACAAATAATAATGGTTGAAGATCAGTAGTTTGAGGTAATCAGTCCCTTAGCCTGGAGTTGATGTGATCAATCTAACAATCTTGATAAGAGTACAGCATATGTACGAAGGAGCTTATGTACTGTAGATAGGTGAGGTGAAGCAGTCGTAGAGGGTTTGTCACATTGGACAAATCCACAAGTCATGCCCTTGGTAACTGACACTAAGAAATGGTTTCAAAAGACACATGAGAAAACACTAAGACATACTTATTAGAAAACGTTTCGGTCCTGGAATCTTGATCCAATAAATATGTCCTAGTGTTTGTTCAGTGGCCTTTAACATTAAAACAAATTGCCTTCAATTCCCCAGCACTCACAACTCATACGTTATTGGCACTTCACCATAAAAATAATAATAAAAAATAATAATAATATATAATAAAAATAATAATAATAATAATAATAATAATAATAAAGGTTTAATTATTATTATTTATTAACAATAATAATAATAATAATAAAGATAATCATATTGTCGTTGATGTTATTGTTATTGCTAGTAGTTGTGCCATCTGTTGTGCTCCAGATGACATTAGCAGATCCTTGGATATATAGAAAAGTAATCCCTGGGATTCCCCCTTCTTCCCTTAACGGTGGAGGAGCCAGAACACAGGCTGCTCCACTGTCCTTCGAAGGTTCAACTACTCAGGGCCAGGTCTTATTTTACACCTTCGCACTAACTATTAATACTTTTTTCTCCTCTCCCCCGTTATCTACCCCTGAGTAACTTTAAGCAGAATCGGTCTCATGTTCTGCGGGAGTTGCCAGTAATAGTGGAATAACACAGACATGTACGCAACCTAAGATGTCATACGCTCACACGGAATGAGGCGTATCTCAGCAATGATATTTACTACCAACCCATGGAGTCCATGACTTATTTTTTAGCAAAAATGGATGAATCAGCAGTGTGCTACTACTATTCTCTATGACGGTTTCATTGTGGGAACAAAAGCTAACTGTGTTTCCCCCTGTCATATTCCGTCACGCAGTATGGGTCGCATACATAGTGTAAAAATCTAAAAGTCATGAAGGGTAAGCGAGCGGATGCTACTGTCGCCTCCCGGAGCAGGTCAACGGCACTAGTGTTCAGAACTTCAGGTGAGTAAGACTCATGTCACGTGGTATTTAGTCCTGGAGAGAAATTAACCCATCCTCCTTGATGTCGAGTTGCACGAAACAGGAAATGTTTTTTTCCCTTATATGTTGGATGGGTTCTCGATGACCCTGAAGATACAATGTTGACCAGATATAAGGCAGCTGAGCCTCGCAGTGGGCACACTCCCGGGCAGACACAAGAGGAGGTAAGCTCTCCTTAGTGTTGTGTCGGTGACATAAGTAAACTGTGACCCTGTTTGCATAAATAACATTCACGCCAATATACAATATCGGGTGAAAAGCAGTGTACAGAAAGCTGAGAAAATATATAAATTACAATACCGTGGATGGAACTACAAATAACCCACACTTTGTAGGGAAACTTTTGATAGCGTTTTCCTTTATCTTTGCCCGTTTTCAAGTCACATCTAAGTGGAACGTCATCTAAAGTCTCATCTCCAAAGTTTGGATTATTAATCAAAAGTTGAGATCCACCTTGGCCTGTTTCATATCTAAGTTTGTGCTTCGAAATGTGGTTGATTTATGCAGATAACAAGTACGCCAGTAAAACACAATTTCGATTAATAACTAAAAATATCTGTGTTGCAGATGAAGGCAGTGTTGATACTCACCGTAGCTACTGCGGCAAACCGCTCAGTACTATAGTCCCTATGGCAGAATTGGAAGTAGCGGTCTTGGAGGAGGAGGTTTAATTGGTAGCGGAGGTCTTGTTGGAGGCGGTGGTCTAGTCGGAGGAGGTGGTCTTGTTGGAGGCAGTGGTCTTGGTCTTATCGGTGGAATCGGCAGTGGTGTGGGTGTTAGGCACGGCGGCCTGTACGGACTGGTGAGTGATTTAATTCAAGCATAAAAACTTGCTCATTTTGACTAACTTGACTTTAACCATTGTAGGAACAGTGCATGTATACACTCTCTGTTGACTTCCTCTGAATATAAAGTGTGTAAACCATAAAGAATGTTTCTATTTAGCTAATTTTCGTAGCAAACTTTAAACTGAGGATAACGATTTAACTTAGCGGATCGTCGTGTATATCAGAGTATTACCCAGTGTATTACCAGAGAATCTTAAACAAAATGTTGTAAAACGTCAACGTACAAATTTCTTTGAACAATTAACGAAGGGTTTCCTGTAGCCATAACAAATTTAATTTGTAGGCCTCGGTCAGACGACCAAAAGCTCCAACGGCAGGTCGTCATCTAAGACCTGCGTCAGGAAACACTTATTCCTGTTTTCCTGACAAACTTTATCTAACCTGGAGAATCTATCATTAAGAACAAATTTAAAATCAGTAATACTCAATATTATTTTTAAGTAAGCATGAACGTCATCATTCAATAAATCTTTAGCCAGCGAACAATTATTCATTTTTCAATTACTGGAACCAAAATCTCAAGCCCAGACTAGGTTTGGGAGGGTAGGTGACTTGAACCTGCCTCGCATGGGCCAGTAGGCCTGCTGTAATATTCCTTCTTTCTTATGTTCTTATATATAATTTCACAGGTTGACTTGAGTACAGGTGGTAGTGACTACCACTTCTCGTGGCGACACGATGGCGCCAGGAAATATGTTGGTATACTGCTAACAAGTATTGTGCCAAGCTGGGCAGGGGATGGCAAGGCGTCAGTATTGAAACGCCACTGGAGAACAAAATCATCTCCGAAATAATTTACAAAGGTCAGTCTGGACGTCATCATTACTCTTTTTGTTGGCTTAGGCCGCTCTAATATACATGTATATCATCACAAAGATATTAATAAGAATGTTAGTTTCTATTCTTCTTCTTTTCTTCTTCCTTCTTCTTCTTCTTCTTCTTCTTCTTCTTTTCTTCTTCTTCTTCTTCTTCCTTTTTCTCTTCTTCTTTTTCTTTATTATTATTATTATTTTATTATTATTTTTATTATTATTTTTATTATTATTCTTACTATTATTATTATGTAGGTCATCGAGCACAACAAGTCGTGGAGGCTCAGTCCTCCTGCTAATCGAGCTCAGTGCAAATTGCTGACTGAAAAATCTAAGTATGAATATTGGTATACTAGAACATGCAAGCTGGAGAACTTGAGTTCTCCAGCAACAATTATGAGAGATACTCTGCTAAGTGTTCCTTCAAGGGAGTTCCTTGATGCTGGAAAATGGTTCTTGATACTTAGAACTGAAGCTACCCATATCCTGCCTTATTTAAACCTTGATTATCTCCAGTTTTCCATGTATTGTATTATCCCTATGGCTTTAGCATGATCTGATGTCTCATCTAGCATGATCTGATGTCTCATCTAGCATGATCTGATGTCTCATCTAGCATGATCTGATGTCTCATCTAGCATGATCTAATGTCTCTCTTTACAGAGCGGGTAAAGTACATCTGGACCGGAGGTTACCGCAGCGGTTATACATTCGCCTGGCCCTCTGGTTTTCCATTTTATGGTCTCAACTGGTCCCACACAGGCAGGTGAGTCCTGATCTCTGGGCATGATGCCCATTGGGGCAACTTTTTATCACCATTGAGCTTTTATGTTGCAGATGCAACAGTTTCGATTTTTTTGAAAACTTACCCCAATAATTACTCCATAACTTACTCTATAATTACTTCATAATTTACTCCATAATTACTCCATAACTTACTCCATAAGTACCTGATAATCATTCTAAGTTTCCTTCGTCTTGCGCTGAGTGTACGGCTACGCCTCACAGATTTGTCTCTCTCTTGCCAGTCTTGGACTACCCCAGCCAGACAAAAGCTGAAAACGGGAAGGAATTCTGTCTGGCAGTACTAAACAACTTCTACAACGATGGTATAAGATGGCAGGGCGTCACTTGTCCCACGAGAAACCTATCATCTGTGAACGACGTCGCTTCTATTATTACGGCTGAAGAGAGACACCTGCACTGAGAAAGACACTATGATTGGCAGTGAAGTCTTTGTTACGAGGTTTGGACCTGCATGAAACGTCGTAATAAAGGGCGGCAAACACCATTGTTTATACACACACCAGCAATTTATTCTTCCTGACCAGCCTTCTACTCCCTGCTACCTAACCTTGCATGTTTATCTTTTACTTAACTCTCCACACCTTTGTGATATTGATGACGCTTCCTCATTAAAAATCTAATAAACATATTATTCAACTCCCCTGTGTTTATTTTGCATCTTTTATCTCTCGTTCGCGATATATATATATATATATATATATAATATATATATATATATATATATATATATATATATATATATATATATATATATAAACACTAATCTCGGGTCGAAGGAGATTCGAACCTACGAACCTTTGGAACAAGGTACGCAGTGCTCTACCACCATACCACATGGTCCAATACCTTGGCGCCCAGCTAACGTTAGACGTTTAGGTCCAAGGCAGTTAGCGTTCAGACAGGTGGCTTTAAGCTTTTCATCTCCTCCCCTGCATACATTGACCGACGATGCAGAGGAGGAGATGAAAAGCTGAAAGCCACCTGCCTGAATGCTGGCTGCCTTGGACCAAAACGTCTAGCATTAGCTGGGCACCAAGGTATTAGGATCAGTTTGGTACGGTGGTAGAGCACTGCGTACCTTGTTCCAGGGTTCGTAGGTTCGAATCTCCTTCGACCTGAGATTAGTGTTTGTGAATATTTCGCCTGTTCTGTAAATTTTAAAAGCAAACAAACAAATACACAAGCACACACACACACATTGCATACAGATTGCATTTTCTTGGACTGTAAGAAGGCGTTTGACACAGTTCCACACAAGAGATTAGTGCAAAATGGAGGACCAGGCAGGGATAACAGGGAAGGCACTACAATGGATCAGGGAATACCTGTCAGGAAGACAGCAGCGAGTCATGGTACGAGGCGGGGTGTCAGAGTGGGGGCGCCTGTGACGAGTGGAGTTCCACAGGGGTCAATCCTAGGACCGGTGCTGTTTCTGGTATTCGTTAACGACATGACGGAAGGAATAGACTCCGAAGTGTCCCTGTTTGCAGATGATGTAAAGTTAATGAGAAGAATTCAATCGGACGAGGATCAAGAACTACAAAGGGATCTGGACAGGCTGCAGACCTGGTCCAGCAATTGGCTCCTGGAGTTCAACCCCCACCAAGTACAAAGTCATGAAGATTGGGGAAGAACAAAGAAGACCGCAGACGGAGTACAGTCTAGGGTGCAAGAGAATACAAACCTCACTCAAGGAAAAAGATCTTGGGGTGAGTATAACACCAGGCACATCTCCTGAAGCGCACATCAACCAAATAACTTCTGCAGCATATGGGCGCTTAGCAAACCTCAGAACAGCATTCTGACATCTTAATAAGGAATCGTTCAGGACCCTGTACACTGTGTACGCTAGGCCCATATTGGATATGCGGCGCCAGTTTGGAGCCCACATCTAGCCAAGCCCGTAAAGAAAGTAGAGAAAGTTCAAAGTTTTGCAACAAGACTAGTCCCAGAGCTTAGGGGTATGTCCTACGAAGAGAGGTTAAGGAAATCGACCTGACGTCACTGGAGGACAGGAGAGATAGGGGAGACATGATAACGACATATAAAATACTGAGAGGAATTGACAAGGTGGACAAAGACAGGATGTTCCAGAGATTGGACACAACAACAAGGGGACACAGTTGGAAGTTGAAGACACAGATGAATCACAGGGATGTTAGGAAGTATTTCTTCAGCCACAGAGTAGTCAGTAAGTGGAATAGTTTGGGAAGCGATGTAGTGGAGGCAGGATCCATACATAGCTTTAAGCAGAGGTATGATAAAGTTCACGGTTCAGGGAGAGTTACCCAGTAGCGACCAGTGAAGAGGCGGGGCCATGAGCTATGACTCGACCTCTGCAACCAAAACTAGGTGAAATACAACTAGGTGAGTACAAATAGGTGAGTTCAACTAGGTGAGTTCAACTAGGTGAGTACAACTAGGTGAGTACAACTAGGTGAGTACAACTAGGTGAGTACAACTAGGTGAGTACATAATTACATATTCGGTAGAGGTTTAGTCACGAATATCACAAGTAGTGTCAGCGCTGACAGTGAAGTGTGGTTACAGATGGCTGCAAGTCACTGTTCTTACCCCCTCGTTCTTGCTCGTGCTATTTTCTACTAATATCAAGCTCTTTGTCCTCTGCTCATGAATAGAGTTTTTATGTAAACAAGTTATATTAATTCTATCAAGTTACCTCTGTCATTCTCTAGGTCAGTGATATACAATAATGCAGTTTTTATCTTTAACGATGTAGAAAAAATTCGTAGTTTTTTTTCATAACTTTGTACCTGAATCAGATGAAAGTAATGGATTTTTTAGGGTTACAGTTAGGTGAACAAAGTTACGTATAGAGAGTATCTCGCTATTAGCGGACGGTGTATCGAGCATTCACCACTCCTGCTGAATGGCCAACTTGTTTTTTACGGCATTAAGTAAATAAATATTAAAGACGAATAAATATTTTTTTTATTTTTTTACTTGAAGTAAATCTTAAAATATATTTACAGTAAATAAGCCACTCAGTTATAAACGAGAGTACAATGTAAACAGAGACATAAAAAAGGAGAATGCACTGTTCTATTCTTTTAACATTCCTCAGATATGTTACAGTTTGAGTCAGAATCTGACAGCACAAACTGAATATACAGGCCCTTGTAGCTATCACTGTTCAATGCTACACATTCCGAGTCCAACGGCTCATGTAGAACACAAGATTGATGCAAACAAAGGAGTAAGTTACTCAGGAGTAAATAACGGGGAGTGGAGAAAATATTAATAGGTATTTTTAAGATATAAAGAGAACACTAGCATGAGTTGTCTACTGTTTGGAGGACAGAGTGGGTTTATGGCCTCGACTGGTTGGTTAATGGGGTTTAATCATTGTCGAATAAACGCATGGTCATTAAGGCTATTTAATCTATTTGCCACAAGGCAATAAAACTACAATATCTGAAATAGAAATTAATGTAAATTCTTAGCACATATACACACAGAAACATATACACTTCTCAGTTTATATAAGTTTGTCTTGATTAATTCATCTCCTGACTGTAAAGTCTTACAGACAGAGAGGGTGTACTTTGATGCTTGTAAATTAATTGTATCTAGCAAGTCCTTTGGATCATAGTTGATTACCTTACATTCCTCAGACACTACACAGATAACCAGTACATAGGAGAGAGAAGCTTACGCCTGGGGGCCCTCAGAGATTAGGAGCCCTGAAGCTTAATCTTCAGTAGCTTCATAGTAGAACCTTCCCTGGAACACCTAGTGATTGTTACTAAAGGGCGTTCTTGTACCGCAGCTGATCCACAGCGTTTTCATGGTGAGACAGTATTTAATAGCTGCGGTAGTGTTCTGTTGAAGGAAGCTATGCGCACGGATATTTACACTATCAACACCACTATGTGGCCCTGCCAAGCATGGGCCAGTAGGCCTGCTGCAGTGCTTTTTCTTTTTATGTTCTATGCGCAGAAAAATGAAAACCGTGGCAATGGTCAAGATATATTATATATTTCAGTTGCGCACTGGAAATGCACTGATATATCAACACGTAAATCCCAAATGAATGAAAAATTAAAACAGTTGCAAGCATAAATGAATGTCATCCTCAGGGGATGAATAATGCATTTAACTGTATATAGAATATTATCAAGGTAGAAGACCTTAATATAACTGTCAATATCTATGTTGCAGATGAAAGCAGTGTTGATTCTCACTGTGGCTGCTGCAGCAGCAGCTCAGTACTACGGCACCTACGGACATGGTGGATATGTGCTGGTCCACTTGCCAGTAAACTTGTAGGCGGTGGTCACATTGGAGGTACAAGTGTTGGTATTGGCGGTGGTCTTGGCGTTGGCGGTGGTCTTGGCGTTGGCGGTGGTCTTGGCGTTGGCGGTGGTCTGGTCGGTGGGTACGGAAAGGTGAGTAAAAGCAATGAAACATCAAATGAGTAAAATTATTAATTTTTGTAAATTTAGAAGCATTCATAACACGAAACAAACAGTAAAATATAAAGACATGAAGTATATATAGAGCTTCAAGAAAAACACAAAGTGCAAAGAAAATCTTTGATACAAGAGGTTCCTTGGATCAAATAGCGAGGTTGCTAAATTATTTCTTGAGACCAAAAAATATCAAAGTTAATCGAATGTGTAATGTTTACAGGTGGACTTGAGTGTTGGTGAGAGCGACTACCACTTCTCGTGGCGTCACGACGGAGGCAAGAAGTATGACTGGCATACTGCTAACTATTACTGCTCCAGTCTGGGCAAGGGATGGCAGGGCGTCAGCATTGAGACTCCAGAAGAGGACAAAATCATCTCAGGCATCATCTACAAAGGTCAGTAAAACAACAACAATTTTCTAAGTTCACTTTACTTACATTGGTAAAAAATTTCCGCATGAGAAAGTTGATAAAAAAATCATTATTCATATTATAATAATAATAATAAGGTTAAGGTTAAGGTAGTAGGTTGGTAGACAGCAACCACCCAGGGAAGTACTACCGTCCTGCCAGATGACTGTGAAACAAAAACCTGTAACTGTTTTGCATGATGGTAGGATTGCTGGTTTCTTTTTCTGTCTCATAAACACGCTAAGATAACAGGGATATCTTGCTACTCCTACTTACACTTTGGTCACACTTCACAGACACGCACATGCATATATATATATACATACATCTAGGTTTTTCTCCTTTTTCTAAATAGCTCTTGTTCTTTTTTTATTTCTTCTATTGTCCATGGGGAAGTGGAAAAGAATCTTTCCTCCGTAAGCCATGCGTGTCGTATGAGGCGACTAAATGCCGGGAGCAATGGGCTAGTAACCCCTTCTCCTGTATACAATTACTAAAAAAGAGAAGAAGAAAAACTTTATAAAACTGGGTTGCTTAAATGTGCGTGGATGTAGTGCGGATGACAAGAAACAGATGATTGCTGATGTTATGAATGAAAAGAAGTTGGATGTCCTGGCCCTAAGCGAAACAAAGCTGAAGGGGGTAGGAGAGTTTCAGTGGGGGGAAATAAATGGGATTAAATCTGGAGTATCTGAGAGAGTTAGAGCAAAGGAAGGGGTAGCAGTAATGTTAAATGATCAGTTATGGAAGGAGAAAAGAGAATATGAATGTGTAAATTCAAGAATTATGTGGATTAAAGTAAAGGTTGGATGCGAGAAGTGGGTCATAATAAGCGTGTATGCACCTGGAGAAGAGAGGAATGCAGAGGAGAGAGAGAGATTTTGGGAGATGTTAAGTGAATGTATAGGAGCCTTTGAACCAAGTGAGAGAGTAATTGTGGTAGGGGGACCTGAATGCTAAAGTAGGAGAAACTTTTAGAGAGGGTGTGGTAGGTAAGTTTGGGGTGCCAGGTGTAAATGATAATGGGAGCCCTTTGATTGAACTTTGTATAGAAAGGGTTTAGTTATAGGTAATACATATTTTAAGAAAAAGAGGATAAATAAGTATACACGATATGATGTAGGGCGAAATGACAGTAGTTGTTGGATTATGTATTGGTAGATAAAAGACTGTTGAGTAGACTTCAGGATGTACATGTTTATAGAGGGGCCACAGATATATCAGATCACTTTCTAGTTGTAGCTACACTGAGAGTAAAAGGTAGATGGGATACAAGGAGAATAGAAGCAATCAGGGAAGAGAGAGGTGAAGGTTTATAAACTAAAAGAGGAGGCAGTTAGGGTAAGATTATAAACAGCTATTGGAGGATAGATGGGCTAATGAGAGCATAGGCAATGGGGTCGAAGAGGTATGGGGTAGGTTTAAAAATGTAGTGTTAGAGTGTTCAGCAGAAGTTTGTGGTTACAGGAAAGTGGGTGCAGGAGGGAAGAGGAGCGATTGGTGGAATGATGATGTAAAGAGAGTAGTAAGGGAGAAAAAGTTAGCATATGAGAAGTTTTTACAAAGTAGAAGTGATGCAAGGAGGGAAGAGTATATGGAGAAAAAGAGAAGTTAAGAGAGTGGTGAAGCAATGTAAAAAGAGAGCAAATGAGAGAGTGGGTGAGATGTTATCAACAAATTTTGTTGAAAATAAGAAAAAGTTTTGGAGTGAGATTAACAAGTTAAGAAAAGCCTAGAGAACAAATGGATTTGTCAGTTAAAAATAGGAGAGGAGAGTTATTAAAATGGAGAGTTAGAGGTATTGGGAAGATGGAAGGAATATTTTGAGGAATTGTTAAATGTTGATGAAGATAGGAAGCTGTGGTTTCGTGTATAGGGCAAGGAGGAATAACATCTTGTAGAGTGAGGAAGAGCCAGTTGTGAGTGTGGGGGAAGTTCGTGAGGCAGTAGGTAAAATGAAAGGGGTAAGGCAGCCGGGATTGATGGGATAAAGATAGAAATGTTAAAAGCAGGTGGGGATATAGTTTTGGAGTGGTTGGTGCAATTATTTAATAAATGTATGGAAGAGGGTAAGGTACCTAGGGATTGGCAGAGAGCATGCATAGTTCCTTTGTATAAAGGCAAAGGGGATAAAAGAGAGTGCAAAAATTATAGGGGGATAAGTCTGTTGAGTGTACCTGGTAAAGTGTATGGTAGAGTTATAATTGAAAGAATTAAGAGTAAGACGGAGAATAGGATAGCAGATGAACAAGGAGGCTTTAGGAAAGGTAGGGGGTGTGTGGACCAGGTGTTTACAGTGAAACATATAAGTGAACAGTATTTAGATAAGGCTAAAGAGGTCTTTGTGGCATTTATGGATTTGGAAAAGGCGTATGACAGGGTGGATAGGGGGGCAATGTGGCAGATGTTGCAAGTGTATGGTGTAGGAGGTAGGTTACTGAAAGCAGTGAAGAGTTTTTACGAGGATAGTGAGGCTCAAGTTAGAGTATGTAGGAAAGAGGGAAATTTTTTCCCAGTAAAAGTAGGCCTTAGACAAGGATGTGTGATGTCACCGTGGTTGTTTAATATATTATAGATGGGGTTGTAAGAGAAGTAAATGCGAGGGTCTGGCAAGAGGCGTGGAGTTTAAAAGATAAAGAATCACACACAAAGTGGGAGTTGTCACAGCTGCTCTTTGCTGATGACACTGTGCTCTTGGGAGATTCTGAAGAGAAGTTGCAGAGATTGGTGGATGAATTTGGTAGGGTGTGCATAAGAAGAAAATTAAAGGTGAATACAGGAAAGAGTAAGGTTATGAGGATAACAAAAAGATTAGGTGATGAAAGATTGAATATCAGATTGGAGGGAGAGAGTATGGAGGAGGTGAACGTATTCAGATATTTGGGAGTGGACGTGTCAGCGGATGGGTCTATGAAAGATGAGGTGAATCATAGAATTGATGAGGGAAAAAGAGTGAGTGGTGCACTTAGGAGTCTGTGGAGACAAAGAACTTTGTCCTTGGAGGCAAAGAGGGGAAATGTATGAGAGTATAGTTTTACCAACGCTCTTATATGGGTGTGAAGCGTGGGTGATGAATGTTGCAGCGAGGAGAAGGCTGGAGGCAGTGGAGATGTCATGTCTGAGGGCAATGTGTGGTGTGAATATAATGCAGAGAATTCGTAGTTTGGAAGTTAGGAGGAGGTGCGGGATTACCAAAACTGTTGTCCAGAGGGCTGAGGAAGGGTTGTTGAGGTGGTTCGGACATGTAGAGAGAATGGAGCGAAACAGAATGACTTCAAGAGTGTATCAGTCTGTAGTGGAAGGAAGGCGGGGTAGGGGTCGGCCTAGGAAGGGTTTGGAGGGAGGGGGTAAAGGAGGTTTTGTGTGCGAGGGGCTTGGACTTCCAGCAGGCATGCGTGAGCGTGTTTGATAGGAGTGAATGGAGACAAATGGTTTTTAATACTTGACGTGCTGTTGGAGTGTGAGCAAAGTAACATTTATGAAGGGATTCAGGGAAACCGGCAGGCCGGACTTGAGTCCTGGAGATGGGAAGTACAGTGCCTGCACTCTGAAGGAGGGGTGTTAATGTTGCAGTTTAAAAACTGTAGTGTAAAGCACCCTTCTGGCAAGACAGTGATGGAGTGAATGATGGTGAAAGTTTTTCTTTTTCGGGCCACCCTGCCTTGGTGGGAATCGGCCGGTGTGATAAAAAAAAAAAAAAAAAAAAAAAAAATAATAATAATAATAATAATAATAATAATAATAATAATAATAATAATAATAATAATAACGAAAATACCCTTATTCACACTTTTGTTATTAATCATAATTTTTTGTTATCATGAAAGGGAATGCTGTTTATTATTTTCTTCTCTGATTATGATCAATACTTGCTTGGCATTATTCTCTTATTTAACAAATAAGATACATGTGCAATAAAGATTTTCAGGTATTCCACATATATCTTACTAATGAATTTCCCTTTATTATCTCCTGTAATGATTATTATATTCGTTTTCTTGCCCAGACAAGCTGGAGTACATCTGGACTGGTGGTTACCGTAGTGGCTACGACTTCGCCTGGCCTTCTGGCTATCCCTTCTACGGAATTAACTGGTCTTACACTGGCAGGTGAGTTCTGCACTCATCCACTTCTCCTTTGTAAACTTTAAGCTGAAGTAATTGGTATTTCTATACCGGATAACTATTTAATGGGCTGTTTTGTGTATGACTGACAGCCCTGGAAGTTGTCTGAGGCAATAATTAATAATTATGGCTATATAACTACTGTTTCTGTGTTGATCGAGAGTAATTAACTCTGAAGTGAAGATCATGAGGAATATTTGCTTTTTTTTAAAAAATATTTGAGCGGTGTTCTTTATCTATTTTTAATTAATTTAAGGAAAACAAAATGTCTGTATAAGGTTCTGTAATCCAGTTTCAGTATTAAATTCCTATGATCAACAGAAGCGGTATTTTAAAAAGGTATAAAATACCGACAGGTTGTTAGGTACCTAACAAAAGCAGTATTTATATATATTTTAAGCGTTTCGATGAGGAGCTAAATAATAAGCATGATAATGTATGGCCCGATATGTGTTGTTTTCGTGATGAAAACAACACTTACCTGAGCATGGGTAGGTAATGGGGAAAATAGATGAAAATGCTGCTCACTGCATTTGAATTCATCATGTCTGCTGTGGCAGAAAGACACTAATAATTTGTCTTTCTGCCTCAGTGAGGGATTACCTCAACCAGACAACGCTGAGGAAGGGAAGGAGTTCTGTCTGGCAGTTCTTAACAATTTCTACAACGACGGCATCAAATGGCACGACTTTTGCTTGCTACCACCCAAAGGCCATCATCTGCGAGCGTCCCGCTTACAAGCTCTATGGCTGAGCTCCCTTGACTCCCTCCCACCTCACGTGGGCTCATATTGCTAAATTCTTTGAGACAAAGTGGAAACTTGATAGTCTTGGATGTTGATCACATATTTTTATCAAAAAAATCTAATAAATTTACCAACCCTTTATATAATTTTTATATTGACCTAAGAATGGAGAGCACTTAAGCATTATATCTCTTTTGTGTTAGTGTATAACGTGAGGCATTAGAGTCAATGACCACCGTAATTATCAACAGGTTGGACCTAAGTGATGCCAGAACACTCCCTGTACGTAATACATAATAAATTGATCCATAGTCCCCTTCACTATAAATTCACATTTTAATTTAACATGACTAAAATGTTATGTTTCTTGGAGTGTAATTTTTAACTACGTTGACATTCACAACTGATGCAACATCCCCCTTACTTCTGATTTGTAAACAATGTGCTACAAAGTTTTGGTTTTTCATTTGATGAATCGTAAAGTTTTTGCTGCAGATGCGACAGGTTGAGAGACAGATCTCCTTATAATTATTACTTCTACTGTCGCCAGTATTATATTCGCCTGTAAGCGACTGAAGAAGCCTGTTTAGCATGCAGAATGCCTCTTCACATTTATACTGGGATTCCTATTTATGATAAAGTAGACATTTGTGCAACACTTGGTTATCTATATTGTGGAAATTTTCGTGAGCCAGTGGCTTCCTTCAGTCCAATACAAATAAATAATGGTTGAAGATCAGGAGTTTGAGGTAATCAGTCCCTTAGCCTGGAGTTGATGTGATCAATCTAACAATCTTGATAAGAGTACAGCATATGTAACGAAGGAGCTTATGTACTGTAGATAGGTGAGGTGAAGCAGTCGTAGACGGTGTCACATTGGACAAATCCACAAGTCATGCCCTTGGTAACTGACACTAAGAAACTGGTTTCAAAAGACACATGAGAAAACACTAAGACATACTTATTAGAAAACGTTTCGGTCCTGGAATCTTGATCCAATAAATATGTCCAAGTGTTTGTTCAGTGGCCTTTAACATTAAAACAAATTGCCTTCAATTCCCCCAGCACTCACAACTCATACGTTTATTGGCACTTCACCATAATAATAATAATAATAATAATAATAATAATAATAATAATAATAATAATAATAATAATAATAATAATAATAATAATATAATAATAATAATAAAGCATAATATTATTATTATTAACAATAATAATAATAATAATAATAATAATTAAAGATAATCATATTGTCGTTGATGTTATTGTTATTGCTAGTAGTTGTGCCATCTGTTTGTGCTCCAGATGACATTAGCAGATCCTTGGATATATAGTAAAGTAATCCCAGGGAATTCCCCCTTCTTCCCTTAACGGTGGAGGAGCCCAGAACACAGGCTGCTCCACTGTTCTTCGAAGGTTCAACTACTCAGGCCAGGTCTTACTTTACACCTTCGCACTAACTATTAATACTTTTTTTCTCCTCTCCCCGTTATCTACCCCTGAGTAACTTTAAGCAGAATCGGTCTCATGTTCTGCGGGAGTTGCCAGTAATAGTGGAATAACCAAGACATGTACGCAACCTAAGATGTCATACCCTCACACGGAATGAGGCGTATCTCAGCAATGATATTTACTACCAACCCATGGAGTCCATGACTTATTTTTTAGCAAAAATGGATGAATCAGCAGTGTGCTACTACTATTCTCTATGACGGTTTCATTGTGGGAACAAAAGCTAACTGTGTTTCCCCCTGTCATATTCCGTCACGCAGTATGGGTCGCATACATAGTGTAAAAATCTAAAAGTCATGAAGGGTAAGCGAGCGGATGCTACTGTCGCCTCCCGGAGCAGGTCAACGGCACTAGTGTTCAGAACTTCAGGTAAGACTCATGTCACGTGGTATTTAGTCCTGGAGAGAAATTAACCCATCCTCCTTGATGTCGAGTTGCACGAAACAGGAAATGTTTTTTTCCCTTATATGTTTTGGGTGGGTTCTCGATGACCCTGAAGATACAATGTTGACCAATATAAGGCAGCTGAGCCTCGCAGTGGGCACACTCCCGGGCAGACACAAGAGGAGGTAAGCTCTCCTTAGTGTTGTGTCGGTGACATAAGTAAACTGTGACCCTGTTTGCATAAATACATTCACGCCAATATCACAATATCTGGGTGAAAAGCAGTGTACAGAAAGCTGAGAAAATATATAAATCACAATACCGTGGATGGAACTACAAATAACCCACACTTTGTAGGGAAACTTTTGATAGCGTTTTCCTTTATCTTTGCCCGTTTTCAAGTCACATCTAAGTGGAAACGTCATCTAAAGTCTCATCTCCAAAGTTTGGATTATTAATCAAAAGTTGAGATCCACCTTGGCCTGTTTCATATCTAAGTTTGTGCTTCGAAATGTGTTGATTTATGCAGATAACAAGTACGCCAGTAAACACAATTTCGATTAATAACTAAAAATATCTGTGTTGCAGATGAAGGCAGTGTTTGATACTCACCGTAGCTACTGCGGCAACCGCTCAGTACTATAGTCCTATGGCAGAATTGGAAGTAGCGGTCCTTGTCGGAGGCGGAGGTTTAATTGGTAGCGGAGGTCTTGTTGGAGGCGGTGGTCTAGTCGGAGGAGGTGGTCTTGTTGGAGGCAGTGGTCTTGGTCTTATCGGTGGAATCGGCAGTGGTGTGGGTGTTAGGCACGGCGGCCTGTACGGACTGGTGAGTGATTTAATTCAAGCATAAAACTTGCTCATTTTGACTAACTTGACTTTAACCATTGTAGGAACAGTGCATGTATACACTCTCTGTTGACTTCCTCTGAATATAAAGTGTTTAAACCATAAAGAATGTTTCTATTTAGCTAATTTTCGTAGCAAACTTTAAACTGAGGATAACGATTTAACTTAGCGGATCGTCGTGTATATCAGAGTATTACCCCAGTGTATTACCAGAGAATCTTAAACAAAATGTTGTAAAACGTCAACGTTCAAATTTCTTTGAACAATTAACGAAGGATTTCCTGTAGCCATAACAAATTTAATTTGTAGGCCTCGGTCAGACGACCAAAAGCTCCAACGGCGGGTCGTCATCTAAGACCTGCGTCAGGAAACACTTGTCCTGTTTCCTGACAAACTTTATCTAACCTGGAGAATCTATCATTAAGAACAAATTAAAAATCAGTAATACTCAATATTATTTTTAAGTAAGCATGAACGTCATCATTCAATAAATCTTTAGCCAGCGAACAATTATTCATTTTTCAATTACTGGAACCAAAATCTCAAGCCCAGACTAGGCTTGGGAGGGTAGATGACTTGAACCTGCCTCGCATGGGCCAGTAGGCCTGCTGTAATATTCCTTCTTTCTTATGTTCTTATATATAATTTCACAGGTTGACTTGAGTACAGGTGGTAGTGACTACCACTTCTCGTGGCGTCACGATGGCGCCAGGAAATATGATTGGTATACTGCTAACAAGTATTGTGCCAAGCTGGGCAGGGGATGGCAAGGCGTCAGTATTGAAACGCCACTGGAGAACAAAATCATCTCCGAAATAATTTACAAAGGTCAGTCTGGACGTCAGCATTATTCTTTTTGTTGGCTTAGGCCGCTCTAATATACATGTATATCATCACAAAGATATTAATAAGAATGTTAGTTTTCTATTCTTCTTCTTCTTCCTCTTCTTCTTCTTCTTCTTCTTCTTCTTTCTTTTCTTCTTCTTCTTCTTCTTCTTCTTCTCATTATTTTTTTATTATTATTATTATTATTATTTTATTTTTATTATTATTATTATTATTATAATTATTATTATTATTATTTATTATTATTATTATTATTATTATTATTATTATTATTATTATTATTATTATTATTATTATTATTACTATTATTATTATGTAGGTCATCGAGCACAACAAGTCGTGGAGGCTCGATCCCCCTGCTAATCGAGCTCAGTGCAAATTGCTGACTGAAAAATCTAAGTACGAATATTGGTATACTAGAACATCCAAGTCTTTGTGAAAACTTGAGTTCTCCAGCAACAATTATGAGAGATACTCTGCTAAGTGTTCCTTCAAGGGAGTTCCTTGATGCTGGAAAATGGTTCTTGATACTTAGAACTGAAGCTACCCATATCCTGCCTCATATAAACCTTGATTATCCCCAGTTTTCCATGTATTGTATTATCCATATGGCTTTAGCATGATCTGATGTCTCATCTAGCATGATCTGATGTCTCATCTAGCATGATCTGATGTCTCATCTAGCATGATCTGATGTCTCATCTAGCATGATCTAATGTCTCTCTTTACAGAGCGGGTAAAGTACATCTGGACCGGAGGTTACCGCAGCGGTTATACATTCGCCTGGCCCTCTGGTTTTCCATTTTATGGTCTCAACTGGTCCCACACAGGCAGGTGAGTCCTGACCTCGGGGCATGATGCCCATTGGGCAACTTTTTATCACCATTAAGCTTTTATGTTGCAGATGCAACAGTTTCGATTTTTTTTGAAAACTTACCCCAATAATTACCCCATAACTTACTCCATAATTACTCCATAACTTACTCCATAATTACTCCATAACTTACTCCATAAGTACCTGATAATCATTCTAATTTTCCTTCGTATTGCGCTGAGTGTACGGCTACGCCTCACAGATTTGTCTCTCTCTTGCCAGTCTTGGACTACCCCAGCCAGACAACGCTGAGAACGGGAAGGAATTCTGTCTGGCAGTACTAAACAACTTCTACAACGATGGTATAAGATGGCATGACGTCGCTTGTCACCACGAGAAACCTATCATCTGTGAACGACGTCGCTTCTATTATTACGGCTGAAGAGAGACACCTGCACTAAGAAAGACACTATGATTGCAGTGAAGTCTTTGTTACGAGGTTTGGTCCTGCATTAAAGGTCGTAATAAAGTCGGCAAACACCATTGCTTATACACACACCAGCAATCATTCTTCCTGACCAGCCTTCTACTCCCTGCTACCTAACCTTGCATGTTTATCTTTTACTTAACTCTCCACACCTTTGTGATATCGATTACGCTTCCTCATTAAAAATCTAATAAACATATTATTCAACTCCCCCTGTGTTTATTTTGCATCTTTTATCTCTCGTTCGCGATATATATATATATAATATATATATATATTATATATATATATTATATATTATATATATATATATATATATATATATATTATATATATATATATATATATATATGCAATAAACAACTGTGAAAGATTAAAGAAATTCCAAGCGCCTTCGTGACTACTCATATTATAAAGTTTATATATATATATATATATATATATATATATATATATATATATATATATATATACTATATATATATATATATATATATATATATATATATATATATATATATATATATATATATATATATATATATATATATATACATATATATATATATATATATATATATATATATATATATATGCAAAACAACCACTCTGAAAGAATAGAGAAATTCCAAGCGCTTTCGTGACTACTCACATTATCAAGGAACTATGAAAGTAAAGCATCCAAGGAAGCTATATAAGGGGTCTGGCCGGCACCTCACTATCAGATCCCACAACGGTTAAACACCTGACGCGCGCCGACCCAACTTGGATAGGTCCTTGGCACAACTCACCCCACAAACTATTCTACCCAAGAAATAAGAAATTTTAAAGATTATTTGTCCAGTGTATTATTAAATTCTTCCCAAATTCTATTAATTATAAATGGATCTAATTTATATAAACCAAAGGAAATATTCATATTATTGTCAAAACTGCTTTTTATGAAACAAGATTCAATTATATTCCTGTCGACAATGGACTTGCTTGATACTACTTTCTCAACTTTTTGAAAATCAATTGGATGGTTAAAATCTCTTACATGAATAAATAGAGCATTGGAATCTTGTCCAGTTCTAATGCTATATTTATGTTGTTTTAATCTTAGTTCGAGATTTTTACCAGTTTGACCGTAATAAACTTTATCGCAAATTTTACAAGGAATCTTATACACACATCCATCAGCATTTTGGGGGGAATTCTTTATCAAAAGTTTTTTTACTGTTATCAAGATTTTTGAATACAACTTTAATATTAAAAGTGTTAAGAAGAGACGGCATATCAACCAAGTTTTCATGGTAAGGGAGAACCAACATATTTTTAGTTGAATAAGGCTGGTTGTCCCTTTTTTGGATTGTAAAAAGTATTTCTAGCAACTTTAAAAGATTTATCAATTACATTTCTTGGGTATTTTAAATCATTACCTATTTCATAAATTTTGGATATTTCCTCATCTATGAACTCAGGACTACAAATTCGTAAAGCTCTCAAAAACATTGATGAGAAAACAGACAGTTTGACTCTATCTTGATGCGAGGAATAATAGTGGACATAGGAACAGTTATTTGTAGGTTTTCTGTAAATTTTAAATTTGAATTCATTATTATCCTTAATAATTAAAACATCTAGAAAAGGCAATGAGTTATTTTCTTCAAACTCAACAGTAAAGTTTATAGAATGGGCTAAGCTATTTAATTTTCCTGGGAAATGGAATTTTTTGAAACAAGGTTGCTTAACACAATCCTCCCTAATAGAGCTAAATGGTTCAGATATGTTGATGATATTTTGTGTCTTATGCCCAAAAATGTAGATATACACCATTTCCTAGGAAAATTAAATAGCATAGCCCATTCTATAAACTTTACTGTTGAGTTTGAAGAAAATAACTCATTGCCTTTTCTAGATGTTTTAATTATTAAGGATAATAATGAATTCAAATTTAAAATTTACAGAAAACCTACAAATAACTGTTCCTATGTCCACTATTATTCCTCGCATCAAGATAGAGTCAAACTGTCTGTTTTCTCATCAATGTTTTTGAGAGCTTTACGAATTTGTAGTCCTGAGTTCATAGATGAGGAAATATCCAAAATTTATGAAACAGGTATTGATTTAAAATACCCAAGAAATGTAATTGATAAATCTTTTAAAGTTGCTAGAAATACTTTTTACAATCCAAAAAGGGACAACCAGCCTTATTCAAATAAAAATATGTTGGTTCTCCCTTACCATGAAAACTTGGTTGATATGCCTTCTCTTCTTAAGACTTTTAATATTAAAGTTGTATTCAAAAATCTTGATACAGTAAAAAAACTTTTGATAAAGAATTCCCCCCAAAATGCTGATGGATGTGTGTATAAGATTCCTTGTAAAATTTGCGATAAAGTTTATTACGGTCAAACTGGTAAAAATCTCGAACTAAGATTAAAACAACATAAATATAGCATTAGAACTGGACAAGATTCCAATGCTCTATTCATTCATGTAAGAGATTTTAACAATCCAATTGATTTTCAAAAAGTTGAGAAAGTAGTATCAAGCAAGTCCATGGTCGACAGGAATATAATTGAATCTTGTTTCATAAAAAGCAGTTTTGACAATAATATGAATATTTCCTTTGGTTTATATAAATTAGATCCATTTATAATTAATAGAATTTGGGAAGAATTTAATAATACACTGGACAAATAATCTTTAAAATTTCTTATTTCTTGGGTAGAATAGTTTGTGGGGTGAGTTGTGCCAAGGACCTATCCCAAGTTGGGTCGGCGCCGTCAGGTGTATAAACCGTTGTGGGATCTGATAGTGGAGGTGCCGCCAACCCCTATATAGCATCCTTGGTTGCTTTACTTTCATAGTTTCCTTTTAGAATGGTGAGTAGTACGAAAGCGCTTGGAATTCTCTATTCTTTCAGAGTGGGTTTGTTTTGCATATTCTGAAATCACCTGTTTACTGTGATCTTATTGCATATCTATATATATATATTATAATATATAATATGATATATAAATAAATATTATATAATATATATATAAATATATATATATATAATATAAATATATAAATTTAGTAATAAATATATTTAATATATATAAATATTATATACTATCTATATATATAATATAATATATATATATATATATATATATATGTATATATTTTTTTTTATCACACTGCCGATTCCCCACTAAGGCAGGGTGCCCGAAAAAGAAAAAACTTTCAACCATCATTCACTTCCCATCACTGTCTTGCCAGAGGGTGCTTTACATTACAGTTTTAAAACTGCAACATTACATAACACCCCTCCTCAGAGTGCAGGCACGGTAACTCTCCCCATCTCCAGACTCAAGTCCGGCCTGCCGGTTTCCCTGAACCCCTTCATAATTTACTTGCTCCACACTCCAACAGCACGTCCAAGTATTAAAAACCATTGTCTCCTTTCACTCCTAATCAAACAGCCACGCATTGCCTGCTGGAAGTCCAAGCCCCTTCCTCAACACAAAACCATCCTTAACCCCCTCTGAGCCCGACTTCCAAAAACCTTTTCAGGCCCGACCCCTACCCCGCCTTCGTCCTTACCCTACAACTGATACACTCTTGAAGTCATTCTGTTTCGCTCCATTCTCTCAACATGTCCAACCACCTCAACTAACCCTTCCTCAGAGCTCCCCTCTGGACAACAGTTATTGGCATAGCCCCACCTCCTCCTTACTTTCCAAACTACGAATTCTCTGCATTATATTCACACCACACATTGCCCACAGACATGACATCTCCACTGGCCTCATCCAGCCTTCTCCTCGATGCAACATCTTCACCCATGCTATCATCACCCATTTAAAGCGTTGGTAAAACTAAGAATACCTCATACATCCCCTCCTTCGCCTATAAGGAACAAAGTTCTTTGCTCCACAGACCTCCTAGGCACCACTCACTCTTTTCCCCCTCATCATTTATGATTCACCTCATCTTTCATAGACCATACCGCTGACACGGTCCACTCCCAAATATCAGAAAACCAATACCTCCTGCGCATTGGTAAACATCTCTTCCGCTCCACATCTGGACGATGAAACAAGCAATAGGCTTATCATTCATCGTAAACTCGTTTTTGTATGGACTCCTCATACCCTTACTCTTACCTGGATCACCTTTAATTTTCTTCCTATTGCACGACCCTACCACATTCATCCCACCAAATCTCTCTGCAACTTCTCTTCAGAATCTCCCAAGAGCACAGTGTCACAGCAAAGACAGCTGTGACAACTCCCTCTTTGTGTGTGATTCTTTATCTGTTAACTCCACGCCCTCTGGCCAAGACCCTGGGCAATTTACTTCTCTTACTAACCCCATCTATAAATATATTAAACAACCACGGTGAACATCCACATACCTTGTCTAAGGGCCTACATTCCAGGAAAGAAATTTCCTCTTTCCTACATACTCCTTATAACTTGAACCTCACTATCCCCTCGTAAAAACCTTTCACTGCTATTCAGTAACCTACCTCCTACACATGCACTTGCAACAATCTGCCACAATTGCCCCTCTAACCACCCTGTCAATACGCCTTTTCCAAATCCATAAATGCCCACAAAGAACCTCTTTAAGAGAGAGCCTTACGCAATACTGTTCACTTCCATGTTTCAACTGTAAACATATATATATATAATATATATAGTATATATATATATCTATATATATATATATATATATATATATTATATATAGATATATATATATATAAATATTTATATTATATATATATAAATATATATATATAGATATATAAGCAGAACCACCCACTCTGAAAGAATAGAGAAATTCCAAGCGCTTTCGTGACTACTCCACATATCAAGGAACTAAGAAAGTAAAGTAATCCAAGGACGCTATAATAGTGGTCCTAGGCCACACCTCACTATAAGAAAACCCAACAAACGGTTAAACACACTTGACCGCGCCGCTCGACCCACCCTGGATAGGTCCTTGGCACAACTCACCACACAAACTATTCTAACTATACTACACAAGAATTAAGAAATTTTAAAGATTAATATTTGTCAGTGTCATTAATACATGCTTCCCAAATTCTATTAATTATAAAATGATCTAACTATAATAAACCAAAGGAAATATTCATATTTTTGTCAACACTGCTTTATATATATATAGATATCTATATATATATATATATATATATATATATATATATAATTATATATATATATAATATATATAATATATTATTAGATATATATATATATAAACACTAACTCGGGTCGAAGTTGATTCGAATCGACGAACCATTGGGAACAAGTAACGCAGTGCTCAAACAACCATACCAAACTGGCCCAATACCACACTGGCCCAATACCTTGGCGCCCAGCTAACGTAGACGTTTTGGGTCCAAGGCAGTTAGCATTTGACAGGAGGCTTTCAGCTTTTCATCTCCCTCCCAACTGCAAAAATCGACCGACGATCAGGGGAGGAGATGAAAAGCTGAAAGCCACCTGCCTGAATGCTGCTGCCTTCGACCAATAACACAGCATTAGCCTGGCACCAAGTATTAGGATCAGTTTGGTACGGTGTAGAGCACTGCGTCCCTTGTTGCAGGGTTCGTAGGTTCGAATCTCCTTCGACCAGAGAATAGTGTTTGTGAATATTTCGCTCTGTTCTGTGAATTTTAAAAAGAAAACAACAAACACACAAACACACACCACACAACCACATAGCATCCAGATTTCATATTTCTTGGCCGGTACGAGGCGTTTGACACAGTTCCACACAAGAGATTAGTGAAAAAGCGAAGGACCAAGGGGGTATAACAAGTGAAGGCCACTAAATGGATCAGGAGAATACCTGTCAGGAAGACAGCAGCGCGAGTCATGCGGTACTAGGCGGGTGTTCAGAGTGGGCGCCTGAGACGAGTGCGATTTCCACAGGGGTCAATCCTAGGACGGTGCTGTTTTCAGGTATTCGTGAACGACAGACGGAAGGAATAGACAACCGAAGTGTCCCTGTTCTTGCAGAATGTAAAGTTAATGAGAAGAAACAATCGACGAGGATCATAAACTACACAGGTATCACGACAGCTGCAGACCCTGGACCAGCAAATGGTTCCGGAGATCAACCCCACCAAATACAGAAGTCTATGAAGAATGAGGTGACGAACAAAGACGACCCGCAGACGGAGTACAGTCTAGGGTGCCATAGACTGCAAACCTCACTCAAGGACAAAGATCTTGTGGGAGTATAACATCAGGCACATCTCCTGAGGCGCATCATCAACCATTAACTTCTCCAGAAACCTTTGAACAGCATTCCGACATCTTCATAAGGAATCGTTAGACCCTGTACCATGTGTACGCTCTCTTTAGGGCCCATATGGGATATGCGTCGCCAGTTTGGAGCCCACATCTAGCCAAGCCCGTTAAGCGAAAGTAAGAAAGTTCAAAGTTTTACACCAATACTAGTCCAGAGCATAGGGGGTATGTCCTACGAAGAGAGGAGTTAAGGAAATCGACCTGACGTCACGGAGGACAAGAGATAGGAGAACATGATAACGACATATAAAAATACTGAGAGGAATTGAGAAGGTGGACAGAGATAGAATGTTTTCCAGAGAAGGGACACAGCACCAGAGTATCAGCAAGTGCATAGTATGGGAAGCGATATAGTGGAAGCAGGATCCATTCATAGCTTAAAGGCATAGGTATATAAAGCAACATGGATCAGGAAAGTTCCCCCAGTAAGCGGCCCGTGAAGAAGTGGGGCCAGGTGCTGATGACACGACCTCTGCACCCACAAAATAGGTGAGTATCATACTAGGTGAGTCAACTAGATGATTCAAAAGCTAGTGATATTCAACTAGGTGAGAAAAACTAGGTGAGAAAACTAGGTGAGTACAACTAAGGTGAGTACATAATTACATATCGTAGAGGAGTATCACGAATAACACAAGAAGTGTCAGCGCTGACAAGAAGTGTGGTTACAGATGGCTGGCAGTCACTGGTTCTTCTTACCCCCCTCGTTCTGCTCTGCTATTTTCTACAAAAGTCCAAGCTCTTTTGTCCTCGTGCTCATGATAGAGTTTTTATGTTAAAAACAAGTTATATTAATTCTATCAAGTACCTCTGTCACTTCACTTAGGTCAATGAAAAACAAATTCAGTTTTTATCTTTAAAGACGATGAAAAAATTCGAGGTATTTCATGACTTAGTACCTGACACCGATGAAAGCAAAGGATTTATAGGGTTACAGTTAGGTGAACAAAGTTACGTACGAGTGTATCTCGCCAATTAGCGGACGGTGTAATCGAGCATCACCACTCGTTCTGATGCCAACTTGTTTTTTTTATACGGCATTAATAAATAAATATTAAAGACGAATAAATTAATTTTTAAAGCATTAACTAGAAGTAAATCTAAAATATATTTTTACAGTAAAGAATGTCAGTCAGTTATAAAACGAGAGTCCATGTAACCATAGACAGAACTTAAAGAAGAATGCACTGTTCTACTGCTTGTATCATTACCACAGATATGTAACAGATTGAGTCAGAATACTGAAAGCACTAACGAATATACAGCTTGTCCTTGTAGCTATCACAGTTTTCAAATGACTCCACCATTCCGTTCCAAGGACGCTCATGAGAACAACAAGATTGATCCCAACAAAGGAGCAAGTTACTCAGGGAGTAAATACCGGGATGGACAAAATATTAATAGTATTTTTCAAGAAATAAAGAGAACACTAAGCATGAAGTTTGTCTACTGTTTTGAGACAGAGTGAGGTTTATGGCCTCGACTGGTTGTTCATGGGGTTTTAAACATTGTCGAAGAAACGCATGTCATTAAGGCTATTTAAATCAAAATATTGCCACAAGGCAATACACTCCAATCTCCCTGAAATAGAAATTTAATGTAAATTTCTTAGCACATATATTACACACTGAAACATAAACAACTTTCTCAGTTTATATAAGTTTTTGTCTTGATTTAATTCACCTCCTGACTGTAAAGTTACAGACAGAGAGGGGGTACTTTGATGCTTGTACAATTAATTGTATCTAGCAAGTCCTTTGGATCATATTTGATTACCTTACATTCCTCAGACACTACACAGATAACCAGTACATAGGAGAAGAAGCTTACGCCTGGGGGCCCTCAGAGATTAGGGAGCCCTGAAGCTTAAGCTTCAGTAGCTTCATAGTAGAACCCCCCCGGGAAAAACACCTAGTGATTGTTACTTAAGGGCGTTCTTGTACCGCAGCTGATCCACAGCGTTTTCATGGTGAGACAGTATTTAATAGCTGCGGTAGTGTTCTGTTGAAGGAAGCTATATGCACGGATATTTACATATCAACACCACTATGTGGCCCTGCCAACCCATGGGCCAGTAGGCCTGCTGCAGTGCTTTTTCTTTTTATGTTCTATGCGCAGAAAAATGAAAACCGTGGCAAGGGTCAAGATATATCATATATTTCAGTTTGCGCACAGGAAATGCACTGATATATCAACACGTTAAATCCCAATGAATGAAAAATTAAACAGTTGCAAGCATAAATAAAATGTCATCCTCGGGGGATGAATAATGCATTTAAAGTATATAGAATATTATAAAGGTAGAAGACCTTAATATAACTGTCAATATCTTGTTGCAGATGAAAGCAGTTTTTGATTCTCACTGTGGTGCTGCAGCAGCAGCTCAGTACTACGGCACCTACGGACATGGTGGATATGGTGCTGGTCCACTTGCCAGTAAACTTGTAGGCGGTGGTTTACACTGGAGGTACAAGTGTTGGTTTTTTGGCGGTGGTCTGGGCGTTTTGGGGGTGGTCTTGGCCCTTGGCGGTGGTCTTGGGTTGGCGGTGGTCTTGGCGTTGGCGGTGGTCTTGGCGTTAGAGGTGGTCTTTGGGGTTGGGGGGTGGTCTTGGCCCTTAGAGGTGGTCTGGTCGGTGGGTACGGAAAGGTGAGTAAAAGCAATGAAACATCAAATGAGTAAAATTATTAATTTTGTATATTTAGAAGCATTCATAACACGAAACAAACAGTAAAAAATAAAGACATGAAGTATATATAAGAGTTTCAAGAAAAACACAAAGTGCAAAGAAAATCTTTGATGCAAGAGGTTCCTTGGATCAAATAACGAGGTTGCTAAATTATTTCTTGAGACCAAAAAATATCAAAGTTAATCGAATGTGTAATGTTTACAGGTGGACTTGAGTGTTGGTGAGAGCGACTACCACTTCTCGTGGCGTCACGACGGAGGCAAGAAGTATGACTGGCATACTGCTAACTATTACTGCTACAGTCTGGGCAAGGGATGGCAGGGCGTCAGCATCGAGACTCCAGAAGAGGACAAAATCATCTCAGGCATCATCTACAAAGGTCAGTAAAACAACAACAATTTTCTAAGTTCACTTTACTTATATTGGTAAAAAATTTCCGCATGAGAAAGTTGATAAAAAAATCATTATTCATAATTATAATAATAATAATAATAATAATAATAATAATAATAATAATAATAATAATAATAATAACGAAAATACCCTTATTCACACTTTTGTTATTAATCATAATTTGTTGTTATCATGAAAGGGAATGCTGTTTATTATTTTCTTCTCTGATTATGATCAATACTTGCTTGGCATTATTCTCTTATTTAACAAATAAGATACATGTGCAATAAAGATTTTCAGGTATTCCACATATATCTTACTAATGAATATGCCTTTATTATCTCCTGTTATTATTATTATTACAATCAAGGGGGAAGCGCTAAACCCGGAGGATTATACAGCGCCTGGGGGGGATGTGGAAGGCATTCAGGCTTAATTTGGGGAACTGGAGCACAGATCCAATTCCCTAAATCAAGAGCCCCTCACCGACATCAAGGAACCTTCCTTGAGGGGTATTATCTCCTGTAATGATTATTATATTCGTTTTCTTGCCCAGACAAGCTGGAATACATCTGGACTGGTGGTTACCGTAGTGGCTACGACCACTACGAAGGGATAGCCAGAAGGCCAGGCTTCGCCTGGCCTTCTGGCTATCCCTTCTACGGAATTAACTGGTCTTACACTGGCAGGTGAGTTCTGCACTCATCCACTTCTCCTTTGTAAACTTTAAGCTGAAGTAATTGGTATTTCTATACCGGATAACTATTTAATGGGCTGTTTTGTGTATGACTGACAGCCCTGGAAGTTGTCTGAGGCAATAATTAATAATTATAGCTATATAACTACTGTTTCTGTGTTGATCGAGAGTAATTAACTCTGAAGTGAAGATCATGAGGAATATTTGCTTTATTTTAAAATATTTGAGCGGTGTTCTTTATATATATTTTAATTAATTTAAGGAAAACAAAATGTTTGTATAAGGTTCTGTAATCCAGTTTCAGTATTAAATTCCTATGATCAACAGAAGCGGTATTTTAAAAAGGTATAAAATACCGACAGGTTGTTAGGTACCTAACACAAGCAGTATTTATATATATTTTAAGCGTTTCGATGAGGAGCTAAATAATAAGCATGATAATGTATGGCCCGGTATGTGTTGTTTTCGTGATGAAAACAACACATACCTGAGCATGGGTAGGTAATGGGGAAAATAGATAAAAAATGCTGCTCACTGCATTTGAATTCATCATGTCTGCTGTGCTGAGAAAGACACTAATAATTTGTCTTTCTGCCTCAGTGAGGGATTACCTCAACCAGACAACGCTGAGGAAGGGAAGGAGTTCTGTCTGGCAGTTCTTAACAACTTCTACAACGACGGCATCAAAAAGGCACGACGTTGCTTGCTACCACCCAAAGGCCAACATCTGCGAGCGTCGCGCTTACAAGCTCTATGGCTGAGCTCCCTTGACTCCCTCCCACCTCACGTGGGCTCATATTGCTGATTCTTTGAGACAAAGTGGAAACTTGATAGTCTTGGATGTTGATCACATATTTTATATCTAAAAATCTAATAAATTTACCAACCCTTTATATAATGTTTATATTGAAACCCAAGAATGGAGAGCACTTAAGCATTATATCTCTTTTGTGTTAGTGTATAACGTGAGGCATTAGAGTCAATGACCACCGTAATTATCAACAGGTTGGACCTAAGTGATGCCAGAACACTCCCTGTACGTAATACATAATAAATTGGTCCATAGGCCCCTTCACTATAAATTCACATTTTAATTTAACATGACGTAAAATGTTATGTTTCATGGAGTGTAATTTTTAACTACGTTGACATTCACAACTGATGCAACATCCCCCTTACTTCTGATTTGTAAACAATGTGCTACAAGTTTTGGTTTTTCATTTGATGAATCGTAAAGTTTTTGCTGCAGATGCGACAGGTTGAGAGACAGATCTCCTTATAATTATTACTTCTACTGTCGCCAGTATTATATTCGCCTGTAAGCGACTGAAGAAGCCTGTTTAGCATGCAGAATGCCTCTTCACTTTATACTGGGATTCCTATTTATGATAAAGTAGACATTTGTGCAACACTTGGTTATCTATATTGTGGAAATTTTCGTGAGCCAGTGGCTTCTTCAGTCCAATACAAATAATAATGGTTGAAGATCAGGAGTTTGAGGTAATCAGTCCCTTAGCCTGGAGTTGATGTGATCAATCTAACAATCTTGATAAGAGTACAGCATATGTACGAAGGAGCTTATGTACTGTAGATAGGTGAGGTGAAGCAGTCGTAGACGGTGTTACATTGGACAAATCCACAAGTCATGCCCTTGGTAACTGACACTAAGAAACTGGTTTCAAAAGACACATGAGAAAACACTAAGACATACTTATTAGAAAACGTTTCGGTCCTGGAATCTTGATCCAATAAATATGTCCTAATGTTTATTCAGTGGCCTTTAACATTAAAACAAATTGCCTTCAATTCCCCCAGCACTCACAACTCATACGTTATTGGCACTTCACCATAATAATAATAATAATAATAATAATAATAATAATAATAATAATAATAATAATAATAATAATAATAATAATAATAATAATAAAGGATAATATTATTATTATTATTAACAATAATAATAATAATAATAAAGATAATCATATTGTCGTTGACGTTATTGTTATTGCTAGTAGTTGTGCCATCTGTTGTGCTCCAGATGACATTAGCAGATCCTTGGATATATAGTAAAGTAATCCCAGGGAATTCCCCCTTCTTCCCTTAACGGTGGAGGAGCCCAGAACACTGTCGCCTCCCGGAGCAGGTCAACGGCACTAGTGTTCAGAACTTCAGGTGAGTAAGACTCATGTCACGTGGTATTTAGTCCTGGAGAGAAATTAACCCATCCTCCTTGATGTCGAGTTGCACGAAACAGGAAATGTTTTTTTCCCTTATATGTTGGATGGGTTCTCGATGACCCTGAAGATACAATGTTGACCAGATATAAGGCAGCTGAGCCTCGCAGTGGGCACACTCCCGGGCAGACACAAGAGGAGGTAAGTTCTCCTTAGTGTTGTGTCGGTGATGTAAGTAAACTGTGACCCTGTTTGCATAAATGCATTCACGCCAATATCACAATATCTGGGTGAAAAGCAGTGTACAGAAAACTGAGAAAATATATAAATCACAATACCGTGGATGGAACTACAAATAACCCACACTTTGTAGGGAAACTTTTGATAGCGTTTTCCTTTATCTTTGCCCGTTTTCAAATCACATCTAAGTGAAAACGTTATCTAAAGTCTCATCTCCAAAGTTTGGATTATTAATCAAAAGTTGAGATCCACCTTGGCCTGTTTCATTTCTAAGTTTGTGCTTCGAAATGTGTTGATATATGCAGATAACATGTACGCCAGTAAACACAATTTCGATTAATAACTAAAAATATCTGTGTTGCAGATGAAGGCAGTGTTGATACTCACCGTAGTTGCTGCGGCAACCGCTCAGTACTATAGTCCCTATGGCAGAATTGGAAGTAGCGGTCTTGGAGGAGGAGGTTTAATTGGTAGCGGAGGTCTTGTTGGAGGCGGTGGTCTAGTCGGAGGAGGTGGTCTTGTTGGAGGCAGTGGTCTTGGTCTTATCGGTGTGGAATCGGGCAGTGGTGTGGGTGTTTAGGTACGGCGGCCTGTACGGTACTGGTGAGAGATTAATTCGAGCATTAAAAAACTTGCTCATTTTTGACTACTTGAACTTTAACCATTGTAGGAAACAGTGCATGTATCCACTCTCTGGTTTAACTTCCTCTGAATATTAAGTGTTGTAAACCAGAAAGAATGTTTCTTTTGCTAAATTTTCGTAGCAAACTTTTAAAACGGTGGATAACGATTTTACTTAAGCGGATCGTCATGTATATCAGGAGTATTACCCCAGTGTATACCAGAAGAATCGTAAACAAATGTTTGTTTAAAAGTCAACGTACATAATTTCTTTGAACAATTAACGAAGGATTTCTGTAGCCATATACTAATTAATTTGTAGCCTCGGTCAGACGACCAGAAGCTCCAACGGCGGGTCCGTCAATCTAAGACCTGCGTTCAAGGGGAAAACTTGTCCTGTTTCCTGACAAACTTTATCTAACTGGAGAATTCTATCTCTTAAGAACAAATTAAAAATACCAGGAATACTCAATATTATTTTTAAGTAAGCATGAAAACGTCATCATTCAATAAATCTTTAGCCTCAATGCGAACAATTATTCATTTTTTCAATACTGGGAACCAAAATCTCAAGCCCAGACTAGGGTTGGGAGGGGTAGTGACTTGAACCTGCCTCGCATCGGGCCAGTAGGCCTGCTGTAATAGTCTTCTTTCTTATGTTCTTATATATAATTTTCACAGGTTGACTTGAGTATAGGTGGGTTAGTGACTACCACTTTCTCGTGGCGTCCACTGATGGGCGCCAGGAATATGATTGGTATACTGCTAAACAAGTATTGTGCCAAGCTGGGCAGGGGATGGCAAGGCCGTCAGTATTGAAACGCGCCACTGGAGAACAAAATCATCTCCGAAATAATTTACAAAGGTCAGTCTGGACGTCAAGCATTACTTCTTTTTGTTGTGTTTAGGCCACTCTAATATCACATGGATTATCATCACAAAGATATTAATAAGAATGTTGGTTTTTTATTCTTTCTAACTTCTTCTTCTTCTTCTTCTTTTCTTCTTCTTCTTCTTCTTCTTCTTCTTCTTCTTCTTCTTCTTTCTTCTTCTTCTTTTCTTCTTCTTCTTCTTCTTCTTCTTCTTCTTCGCATATTTTAATTTTTATTATTATTATTATTATTCATTATTATTATTATTATTATTATTATTATTATTATTATTATTTTATTGTTATTATGTTATTATTATTATTATTATTTTATTATTATTATCTGTTATTATTATAAGTATTATTTATTATTATTAATTATTATTATTTTTATTAATTATTATTATTTTATTATTATCTATTTTATTATTACTATTATTATTATGTAGGTCATCGAGACAACAAGTCGTGGAGGCTCGATCCTCCTGGCTAATCGAGCTCTCTGTAGCAAAATTGCTGCCTGAAAAAATCTAAGTTTCCGAATATTGGTTATACTAGAAATCCAAGTCTTTGTGAAAACTTGAGTTCTCCAGCAACAATTATGAGAGATACTCTGCTCAGTGTTCCTTCAAGGGAGTTCCTTTGATGCTGGAAAATGGTTTCTTGATACTTAGAACATGAAGCTACCATATCCTGCCTCATATATACCTTGATTATCCCCGTTTTCCATGTATTGTATTATCCTATGGCTTTGCATGATCTGACTGTGATTCTAGCATGATCATGATGTCTCAATATAGCATGATCTGATGTCTCATCTAGCATGATCTGATGTCTCAACTCTGCATGATCTGACATCTCCATCTAGCATTGATCTGATGTCTCACTCTAGCATGATCTGATGTCTCATCTAGCATGATCTGACGTCTTCATCTAGCATGAACTGATTGTCTCATCAGCCTGATCTGTCTGATGTCTCATCTAGCATGATCTGATGTCTCATCCTCTAGGCATGATCTGATGTCTCATTCTAGCATGATCTGACGTCTCATCTAGCATGATCTGACGTCTATTCTATGACATGGATCTGATGTTCTCATCTAGCATGATCTGGAAGTCTCATCTAGCAGTAGATCTAAATGTCTCTCTTACAGAAGCGGCGTAAAGTACAATCTGGGACAGGGTTACCGCAGCGGTTTAACATTCGCCTGGCCCTCTGGTTTTCCATTTTATGGTCTAAAACTGGTCCCACACAGGGCAGGTGAGTCCCTGATCTCTGGGCATGATGCCAGTGGGCCATTTTTGGATACTTTTTATCACATTAAAAGAAAACCCTTTTATGTTGCAGATGCAACAGTTTCGAATATTTTTTTTGAAAAACTTACCAAAATAATTACCCCATAACTTACTCCATACTACTCCCATAACTTACTCCATAATTACTCCATAACTTACTATAAGTACCTTGATTAATCATTTTTATTTTCCTTAGTCTTGCGGCTGAGTGGCGGCTACGCCTCTCCACAGATTTGTCTCTCTCTTGCCAGACTTGGACTACCCAGCCAGACAACGCTGAGAACGGGACAGGAATTCTGTTCTGGCTAGTACTAAAAACTTCTTCCACGATGGTTATAAGTATGGCATGACGTCGTCTGTCACCACGAGAAACATATCATCTGTTGAACGACGTCAGCTTCTATTATTACGGCTTGAAGAGAGAACCTGCACTAAGATAAGTCACTATGATTGCACGTGATGTCTTTGTTACGGGTTTTGGTCCTGCATTAAAGGTCGGTAATATAAGTCGGCAAACACCATTGCTTATACACACACCGCACAATCATTCTCCTGACCATGCCTTCTACCTCCTGCTACCTAACTTGCATGTTTATCTTTACGAAACTCTCACAACACCTTTGTGATATCGAATTACGCTTCCTCCATTATAAAATACTAATATAAACATATTATTCAACTCCCCTGGGTTTTAATTTGGATCTTTTATCTCTCGTTCGCGATATATATGTATATACTATCATATTATATATATATATATATATATATATATATTATATATATATATATATATATATATATATATATTATATATATATATATATGTAAGATATATATCATATATATATATCATATATATTTATATTGCAAAATAACACTGTTGAAAGAATAGAGAAATTCCAAGCGCTTTCGAGACTACTCATATTATCCAAGTCTTATATGTATATATCTACTTATATATAATATTTATATATATATATATATAATATATATTTATACTATAATATATATATATATATACTATTTATATTATACTATATATATATATAAATATATATATATATATAATAATATATATATATATATATATATATTATATATATATATTTAGATATATATATATATCATATATATTATATATATATTATATATATATATATATATATATATTATAAATATTTATATATGCCAAAACACCACTTGAAAAAATAGAGAAATTCCAAGGCTTTCGTGACCTACTCACATATATCAAGAGAACTATGGAAGTAAGGCATCCAAGGAAAGCTATTATAAGGGGTATGGCCGGCAACTCACTATCAGATCCCACAACGGTTTAAACACGTGACGCGCGGCGAGCCAACTTGGATAGGTTCCGTGGCACAACTTCACCCACAAACTATTCTACCAGGCAATAGAAATTTTAAAGATTATTTGTCCGGTGTATTATTAATTACCCCCCCCCCAATTCTATTAATTATAATTGGATTCTCAATTTTTTATAAACCAAGGAATATATTCATTTATTCGTCATAAACTGCTTTTTATGAAAAAGATTCAATTATATTCCTGTCGGGCCATGTGACTTGTTGATACTACTTTCTCAGCTTTTTGGAAAAATCAATTGAGGTTAAAACCTTAACATGAATAAACAGAGGCATTGGAATCTTGTCCAGTTCTAATGCTATATTTATGTTGTTTTATTTTAGTTCGAATTTTTACCAGTTTGACGTAATAACAACTTTATCGCAAATTTTCCAAGGAATCTTATTCACACCATCCATCCAGATTTTGGGGGGTATTTCTTTATCAAAAAGTTTTTTTTACTGTATCAATTTTTGAATACAACTTTAATATTAAAAGTCGTATAGGAAGAGAAGGCATTAATCAACCAAGTTTTCATGGTAAGGGAGAAAGAAGAAACCACATATTTTTAGTTGAATATAAGGGCTGGTTTGTCCCTTTTTGGATTGATAAAAAGTATTTCTCAGCAACTTTAAATGATTCTATCAATGCCATTTATTGGCGTATATTTAAATCATTACCTATTTCCATAAATATTATTGGATATTTCCTATCTATGAACTAAATGGGACTACAAATTAGTAAAGCTCTCAAAAAACATTGATGAGAAAACAGATTAGTTTGACTCTATCTTTGATGCGCAGGGAATACTATGGCATAGGAACAGTTATTTGTAGGTTTTCTGTAATTTTTAAATCTGAATTCATGTATTACCTTATGTAATTAAAAACATCTTGAAAAGCAAATGAGGCTATTTTCTTCCAATCTCAACAGTAAAGTTTATAGAATGGGGCGAAAGCTTTTAATTTTCTCCAAGGAAATGGTTGTTTATGACATTTTTTGGGCATAAAAGACACAAAATGTCATCAAACATATCTGAAACCATTTAGCTCTATTAGGAGGATTGTGTAAGCAACACTTGTTTCAAAACATTACCAGGTATCAGGTACTAAGACATGGTGACAAGGAGGATTTCCATTGTCATACCAAACTTCTGAGTGTTAAAAATTATCATTAAATACAAATTTTGCTTCAATCAATAGCAAAGTTTAATAAGTTTAATGATAGTAGAAAACTGGCACATGGTAATCATAGTTAACGAGTTCTTCAGGATAAGAAACTTAATAAACTCATCAACCAGAACTTTCGTAAACAAGGAAGTAGTAACATCAAAACTAACCATGTTATAATTCATTTAAAGTCAGTCAGGGAGTTAGTTTATCAACCTTAGTCTATGTTGTTTTTAACTATTATGTAAGTTAGATAGGAAATTTTTTGCCAAACAATAGGGCTCCAAAATTATAAAAAAACCACAAGCATTGGATAATTTATAGGAAACTGGACCCTATGGAGCTAATAATTGGTCTGACGGGATTCCCCCTGGTTCTGTGTGTTTATATTTAGTCCATACTCGTAAGGCAAAGATGGATAGTGGAATGTAAATTGTTTGGACTAATCATCTTTGCCTTTCAGGAGAAGTTTACTTCGTTTTATTGAACTTGCTGTAACGGTTTCTAGGGGATTTTTCATAGTTTAGAATAGGTTTCAGTATCACTAAGAGATATTATTTTTTCTTGGTAACATTTACTTTCATAAATTACTATTGCATTTATATTTGTTGCTTTAGTAAGGCGCATAGATTTTTATTGTTATTAAGTGTCAATTCATAAGACTTAAAAAGAATCTTTGGGGCAATTGGGAATGTTTGGTTTTACATGAGCTATATACCATTCCTTTACTAATATTAATTTCATCAGAGGCTAAATCAGAAAATTTTTCAAAGTTACAAAGGCTTATGCAATTTGACGTTATCTAAGTTTTTTTTTTGAAAGTTGTTGGAAACTTAAGCAAAAACCTAGAGCAGCAGTTGTATGTTTGTCTAAAATTTCATCTGATAAGTTTTAATTACAAAATTGTTATTAGCATGCTTTGTCCAAATCACTATTTTCAATTAAAATGTCTAATTTTCGTTGTTAGTTTGCTGTTGAGTTCATTACAAATTCTTCTGAGTTTATTATAGCACATGATTCCAACATATGTGTTTCCATTTATGATGAATTGCCTGATTAAAGAGTATTTTTTGTTTCTCAATATTTGCAATGCTTCCTTCTCCTGTATTTTAGTTATAGTCAATATGTTGTATGAAGAATAAGTCTCATAAACTCCTCAAATGGACGATCTTCATGTCAGGGAGTCTAATATGGGTAAAAGAGATTGGGCAGAAACTTGTTCATTTTAAAACAATTTTTTAAGTAATTAAGTCGCTTTTTTAACTTGTGGGACTTGATCAGTGGCCAGAGAAAACTGTTGAAACAAAAAGATATATGATTAGGAAAGTTTATCGAGAACATTCTGAAAGAGTCGTGTGGTATCCATTAATGCAATAAGATCACAGTAAACAGGTGATTTCAAAATATGCAAAACAACCACTCTAAAAATAGAGAAATACCAAGCGCTTTCGTGACTACTCTCATTATCAAGGAACTATGAAGTAAGGCATCCAGGAAGCTATATAAGGGGTTAGGCCGGCACCTCCTATCAGATCCCCACAACGGTTAAACACGTAATGATTGAAAAATAACAAGAAATGTAATTGATACAATCTTTTAAAGTTGCAATCTAGGAAATATTTTTACAATCCAAAAAGGGACATCCAGCCTTATTCAAACTAAAATATGTTTGTTCTCCCTTACCATGAAAACTTGGTTGATAGCCTTTCTCTTCTTAAGATTTTAATATTAAAGTTGTTATTCAAAATCTTGATACAGTAAAAAACTTTTGATAAAGAATTCCCCAAAATGCTGATGGATGTGTGTTAAGATTCCCTGTAAATTGCGATAAAGTTTATTACGGTCAAACTGGTAAAAATCTCGAAACTAAGAGATTAAAACAATAAAATATAGCATTAGAACTGGACAAGATTCCAATGCTTCTGTTTATTAATGTAAAGGGATTTTAAACCATCCAATTGATTTTCCAAAAAAAGTTGAGAAAAGTAGTATACATAGCAAGTCCCATGGTCGACAGGAATATATTGAATCTTGTTTCATAAAAAGCGTTTTGACAATTACTATGAATATTTCCTTTGGTTTATAATAAATTAGATCCACAGGTGTAGATAAGATATTAATAGAAATCTTGGGAAGAATTTAATAATACGATGGACAATAGATCTTTAAAATTTCTTATTTCTTGGGTAGAAATTGTTAGTTTGTGGGGTTGAGTTGTGCAAGGACCTATCCAATGTTGGCTCGCCGCGGCGTCCACGTTGTTTAACCGTATGTGGGGATTGATAGTGGGTTGCCCGGCCGACCCCTTGTAATATAGCTTCCTTGGATGCCGTACTTTCATAGTCCTTGATATAATGTGAGTAGTCACGAAAGCGCTTTGGAATTTCTCTATTTTTTCAGAGTGGTTGTTTGCATTTTTGAAATCAACTGTTATGTGATCTTATTGCATATATATATACTATATATATATATATATACTATATATATAATATATATATATATATTTATATATATATATATATATATATATATATATTTTAATCATTTATATATACTATAATATATATATTTATATTTATATTATCATATACTCTATATATATATATATTTTATATAATATTATATATATATTTATATAGTATATATATTATATATATATATATATAATCATATATATATATATTATATATTTAGTTATATCATTTTATATGTAGATTTATATTTTTTTTTTACACACTGTCCGATTCCCACCAAGGCAGGGTGGCCCCCGCCACAAGAAACAACTTTCACCTTTCATTCACTCATCACTGTCTTGCCAGAAGGGTGCTTTACATTACAGTTTTTAAACTGCAACATTAACACCCTCCTTCAGAGTGCAGGCACTGTACTTCCCATCTCCAGGACTCAAGTCCGGCCTGCCGGTTTCCTGAACCCCTTCATAAATGTTACTTTGCTCACACTCCAACAGCACGTCAAGTATTAAAAACCATTTGTCTCCATTCACTCCTATCAAACACGCTCACGCATGCCTGCTGGAAGTCCAAGCCCCTCTCACACAAAAACCTCCTTTACCCCCTCTCTCCAACCTTTTCTAGGCCGCCCCCTACCCCGCCTTCCTTCCACTACAGACTGATACACTCTTGAAGTCATTCTGTTTCGCTCCATTCTCTCTACATGTCCGAACCACCTCAACAACCCTTCCTCAGCCCTCTGGACAACAGTTTTGGCAATCCCGCACCTCCTCCTAACTTCCAAACTACGAATTCTCTGCATTATATTCACACCACACATTGCCCTCAGACATGACATCTCCACTGCCTCCAGCCTTCTCCTCGCTGCAACATTCATCACCCATGCTTCACACCCATATAAGAGCGTTGGTAAACTATACTCTCATACATTCCCCTCTTTGCCTATAAGGACAAAGTTTTTTTGTCTCCACAGACTCCTAAGTGCACCACTCAAATCTTTTCCCCTCATCAATTCTATGATTTACCTCATCTTTCATAGACCCATCGCTGACACGTCCACTCCCAAATATCTGAATACATTTACCCCCTCCATACTTCTCCCCCCAATCTGATATTCAAAACTTTTATCACCTAATCTTTTTGTTATCCTCATAACCTTACTCTTTCCTGTATTCACCTTTAATTTTCTTCTTTTGCACACCTACCAAATTCATCCACAATTTTCTGCAACTTTTCTTCAGGGAATCTCCCAAGAGCACAGTGTCATCAGCAAAGAGCAGCTGTGACAACTCCCCACTTTTGTGTGTGATTCTTTTCTTTTAACTCCACGCCTCTTGCCAAGACCCTTGCATTTACTTCTCTTACAACCCCATCTATAAATATATTAAACAACCACGGTGACATCACACATCCTTGTCTAAGGCCTACTTTTACTGGGAAAGAATTTCCATCTTTCCTACATACTCTAACTTGAACCTCACTATCCTCGTAAAAACTCTTCACTGCTTTCAGTAACCTACCTCCTGATAAATTAGACACATGTACAACTCTTGGGTATCTTTATTGAGGAAACGTTTCGCCACACAGTGGCTTCATCAGTCCATACAAAGGAGAATCTTGAAGAACAGGAGGAGAATGAGGTAATCAGTCCCTCAACCTTGAGTCGATGTGGTCAGTCCATCAATCTTGAAGATTCAAGATTGATGGACTGACCACATCGACTCAAGGTTGAGGGACTGATTACCTCATTCTCCTCCTGTTCTTCAAGATTCTCCTTTGTATGGGCTGATGAAGCCACTGTGTGGCGAAACGTTTCCTCAATAAAGATACCCAAGAGTTGTACATGTGTCTAATTTATCAACATGTCGGTTCTCTGAACCATTCATCTACAAACCTACCTCCTACACCATGCACTTGCAACATCTGCCACATTGCCCCCCTATCCACCCTGTCATACGCCTTTTCCAAATCCATAAATGCCACAAAGACCTCTTTAGTCTTATCTAAATACTGTTCACTTACATGTTTCACTGTAAACATATATATATATATATATATATATATATATATAATATATATATATATATATATATATATGCAAAACAACCACTCTGAAAGAATAGAGAAATTCCAAGCGCTTTCGTGACTACTCACATTATCAAGGAACTATGAAAGTAAAGCATCCAAGGAAGCTATATAAGGGGTCTGGCCAGCACCTCACTATCAGATCCCACAACTGTTAAACACCTGACGCGCGCCGACCCAACTTGGATAGGTCCTTGGCACAACTCACCCCACAAACTATTCTACCCAAGAAATAAGAAATTTTAAAGATTATTTGTCCAGTGTATTATTAAATTCCCTTTCCCCAAAATTCTATTAATTATAAATGGATCTAATTTATATAAACCAAAGGAAATATTCATATTATTGTCAAAACTGCTTTTTATGAATCTTGTTTCATAAAAAGCAGTTCTGACAATAATATGAATATTTCCTTTGGTTTATATAAATTAGATCCATTTATAATTAATAGAATTTGGGAAGAATTTAATAATACACTGGACAAATAATCTTTAAAATTTCTTATTTCTAGGGTAGAATAGTTTGTGGGGTGAGTTGTGCCAAGGACCTATCCAAGTTGGGTCGGCGAGCGTCAGGTGTTTAACCGTTGTGGGATCTGATAGTGAGGTGCCGGCCAGACCCCTTATATAGCTTCCTTGGATGCTTTACTTTCATAGTTCCTTGATAATGTGAGTAGTCACGAAAGCGCTTGGAATTTCTCTATTCTTTCAGAGTGGTTGTTTTGCATATTCTGAAATCACCTGTTTACTGTGATCTTATTGCATATATATATATATATATATATATATATATTATATATTATATATATATATATATATATATATATATATATATATTATATATATATATATATATATATATATATATATATATATAAACACACTAATCTCGGATCGAAGGAGATTCGAATCTACGAACCATTGGAACAAGGTACGCAGTGCTCTACCACCATACCACACTGGCCCAATACCACACTGGCCCAATACCTTGGCGCCCAGCTAACGTTAGACGTTTTGGTCCAAGGCAGTTAGCATTTAGACAGGTGGCTTTCAGCTTTTCATCTCCTCCCCTGCATAAATCGACCGACGATGCAGGGGAGGAGATGAAAAGCTGAAAGCCACCTGCCTGAATGCTGGCTGCCTTCGACCAAAACATCTAGCATTAGCTGGGCACCAAGGTATTAGGATCAGTTTGGTACGGTGGTAGAGCACTGCGTACCTTGTTGCAGGGTTCGTAGGTTCGAATCTCCTTCGACCTGAGATTAGTGTTTGTGAATATTTCGCCTGTTCTGTGAATTTTAAAAGAAAACAAACAAACACACAAACACACACACACACACATTGCATACAGATTGCATTTTCTTGGACTGTACGAAGGCGTTTGACACAGTTCCACACAAGAGATTAGTGCAAAGCTGGAGGACCAAGGAGGGATAACAGGGAAGGCACTAGAATGGATCAGGGAATACCTGTCAGGAAGACAGCAGCGAGTCATGGTACGAGGCGGGGTGTCAGAGTGGGCGCCTGTGACGAGTGGAGTTCCACAGGGGTCAATCCTAGGACCGGTGCTGTTTCTGGTATTCGTGAACGACATGACGGAAGGAATAGACTCCGAAGTGTCCCTGTTTGCAGATGATGTAAAGTTAATGAGAAGAATTCAATCGGACGAGGATCATAAACTACAAAGGGATCTCGACAGGCTGCAGACCTGGTCCAGCAATTGGCTCCTGGAGTTCAACCCCACCAAGTACAAAGTCATGAAGATTGGGGAAGAACAAAGAAGACCGCAGACGGAGTACAGTCTAGGGTGCCAGAGAATGCAAACCTCACTCAAGGAAAAAGATCTTGTGGTGAGTATAACATCAGGCACATCTCCTGAGGCGCACATCAACCAAATAACTTCTCCAGCAAACCTATGAACAGCATTCCGACATCTTAATAAGGAATCGTTCAGGACCCTGTACACTGTGTACGCTAGGCCCATATTGGATATGCGGCGCCAGTTTGGAGCCCACATCTAGCCAAGCCCGTAAAGAAAGTAGAGAAAGTTCAAAGTTTTACAACAATACTAGTCCCAGAGCTTAGGGGTATGTCCTACGAAGAGAGGTTAAGGAAATCGACCTGACGTCACTGGAGGACAGGAGAGATAGGGGAGACATGATAACGACATATAAAATACTGAGAGGAATTGAGAAGGTGGACAGAGATAGAATGTTCCAGAGATGGGACACAGCAACAGAGTAGTCAGCAAGTGGAATAGTTTGGGAAGCGATGTAGTGGAAGCAGGATCCATTCATAGCTTTAAGCAGAGGTATGATAAAGCTCATGGTTCAGGGAGAGTTACCCAGTAGCGGCCAGTGAAGAAGTGGGGCCAGGAGCTATGACTCGACCTCTGCAACCACAACTAGGTGAGTACAACTAGGTGAGTACAACTAGGTGAGTTCAACTAGGTGAGTTCAACTAGGTGAGTACAACTAGGTGAGTAAAACTAGGTGAGTACAACTAGGTGAGTACATAATTACATATTCGGTAGAGGTTTAGTCACGAATATTACAAGTAGTGTCAGCGCTGACAATGAAGTGTGGTTACAGATGGCTGCAAGTCACTGTTCTTACCACCTCGTTCTTGCTCGTGCTATTTTCTACTAATGTCAAGCTCTTTGTCCTCTGCTCATGAATAGAGTTTTTATGTAAACAAGTTATATTAATTCTATCAAGTTACCTCTGTCATTCTCTAGGTCAATGATATACAATAATGCAGTTTTTATCTTTAAAGACGATGAAAAAATTCGTAGGTTTTTCATGACTTTGTACCTGAATCAGATGAAAGTAATGGATTTTTAGGGTTACAGTTAGGTGAACAAAGTTACGTATAGAGTGTATCTCGCTATTAGCGGACGGTGTATCGAGCATTCACCACTCCTGCTGAATGGCCAACTTGTTTTTTTACGGCATTAAGTAAATAAATATTAAAGACGAATAAATAATTGTTTAAGCTTTTAACTAGAAGTAAATCTTAAAATATATTTACAGTAAATAAGGTCAGTCAGTTATAAACGAGAGTACAATGTAAACAGAGACAGAACAAAAGAAGAATGCACTGTTCTATTCTTGTATCATTCCTCAGATATGTTACAGTTTGAGTCAGAATCTGAAAGCACTAACTGAATATACAGCTTGGTCCTTGTAGCTATCACTGTTCAATGCTACACATTCCGAGTCCAACGGCTCATGTAGAACACAAGATTGATCCAAACAAAGGAGTAAGTTACTCAGGAGTAAATAACGGGGAGTGGAGAAAATATTAATAGGTATTTTCAAGATATAAAGAGAACACTAGCATGAGTTGTCTACTGTTTGGAGGACAGAGTGGGTTTATGGCCTCGACTGGTTGGTTAATGGGGTTTAATCATTGTCGAATAAACGCATGGTCATTAAGGCTATTTAATCTATTTGCCACAAGGCAATAAAACTACAATCCCTGAAATAGAAATTAATGTAAATTCTTAGCACATATACATACTGAAACATATACACTTCTCAGTTTATATAAGTTTGTCTTGATTAATTCATCTCCTGACTGTAAAGTCTTACAGACAGAGAGGGTGTACTTTGATGCTTGTAAATTAATTGTATCTAGCAAGTCCTTTGGATCATAGTTGATTACCTTACATTCCTCAGACACTACACAGATAACCAGTACATAGGAGAGAGAAGCTTACGCCGACGTTTCGGTCCGACTTGTCCCGACTTAGACGGTATTTTGCCTTTTTGCTCTCAGACACTATTTGACTCTTTGGATTTAACACTTATCTATTAAGATAGCAAGAACAATAATATCAGTAATGATAACTTGACCATGAGGATATAGCTGAGTTACTCTTTCTGTTACCATGATAGCTGGTATCGTGCACTGGTATAACATTCATATTTTCTTCTGGTACACCGCAATATTTTAATCTTTAACTTATCATGCGAACCAAAATTACAAAGAAAAATATTGGAAAAGATTTCAGTAGAAAGCAAAGTGCTGCTTGAAAATGAGAGCTTAACTCATATTTTCAGTGCAACAGTATCGAGAATGGAAGCATTTGAGATATGGAGAGACATTCGATTCTCTGTTCTATGGTACCTACATTTTGAGGAAAATCCAGGATAAAATATCTTAAAATGAATAATAAATGTTGATTTTTGTTTTCTACATTCCATTATGTATTAGGTGTCAAGCCTAAAATCATATGATTCATTCAACACAAATGGAGATATATTTTATTGCGGAATTCACAGCAGCAAGCGAATACTGGAAGTTCATCGATCAATGCTTTATAAAAATGAAGCTCAGAAATGTTCGGGTGTCACGTACCGTTCCACTAAGTCCCTATAATTGTTAGTTGAACCAACTGCCATGACAGGAAATCACATCTTGTATTTCACGCTGACTGGAGGTAGGTGTACTTTAAGTTTCTTTGTGACGGAAGTTTAGTGAAAGAGAGTTGCCATAATCAGCGGGCTAATACGTAGACTACATTTCTGTTCTGCGGTTCTCTCCTGGAACTCCGGCTTGAACCAGAATCCGGGTTAACGCTGTTCATACCATCTTACAGCCAACAATATCGTAAACAATAAGAAACAATTTAAATAACATTAGTTCATTATAAACAAGCGACTACGTCAAATCGCAGTTTAACCCCAATTTCAAAATAATGAAATAATTAAGAGTAAAAATCGTCTTTTTTTCACTAATATTTAGGAAAATAAATATATACAAAAAACTAATATTTATTGGTATTACCTACAAAAATGTTTCAGTCATTGAATTGTGCAAATTTTCACACTTTGGTTTAATCAGTCTGTTGAGCAAGTAGGGGGAAGGAGTTCAAGGCAGTATACAAATATGCTTTTTAAATGGACGCTCGCAGTAATGCCTCGGGTGGTACCCAACGACGTCGTTGCCACCTGATGCCGCATATTGAGTCATTTGAGCACTGAGACAGTCCTCTTTCCATTCTCACGTTTAGTTGGTGGAGGACCTCACTGCAGGAAGAAATCAAGTTATCGTCGAGGGATTTGAGCCAGGAGGGCCATAAGACTCAAAATGTAGCAACATACAGCTGGTGTTCATAACTCACCCGTAACCAGTATGCTGTAATGTCTTTTATAATAGACATAAATTCTATCTACGTAAATAATAATTAGCTGTGTTTATAAAATATCTGATCGAGTTACTCACATTCATTGAAAATCAAAATATTTATAATTAGCATTTAAAATGTTGTAATGCAGGCTTAATGCATTTTTTTATGGAATAAAACTCAATAGGAAAAAACTCAAACTAAGCACAAAGTTTCGAATCTATGAGCAGAATCTACTTGGCGTTAATCATTCTCCCTGAAAAGAGGGAAATGCATTAAAAATATAGTTAATATTTCGTATTTAGAAGCCTCTGACCTCACAGTTTGTCAGCCATACACAGCCTCGCTAAACTACACAGAAAGCAATTGAGTCTATTGGCTTATAAAACCATTGAAAAATTTTAATGAATAATACTGTAGTGCAATACTACACCTGCAGTTGTAAGTCCAGTTAATCTGAAGAAGGATCCCAATGCCAGACGCAAGTCATAACCTAGCCAATGCTGTAACCCCGTAATACTCCAGCTTGTCAGTATGAAGACATAACGTTTATACTGTCGTAAAGTAATTAATTACTGGTAGGAGAAAAATCAAAACGCTCAAGTCCACCTAACTAAAAATTATTTGCGATTTTAATGGATGTACAATGAAATATTAGTATTCTTTTAAGGAACTTGCTACATGTAGAAAATCTCAACATTAGCACAAAGGACCTAAGCCAGATTAATCTCTGCATGATTGCTCACAAAAATTTAGGGAAATCATAGAGTGAAATATAGTGTTATTGTAGAGAAGGTTCCAATCTACTTTGATACAGTAATGGTAACACCAGGCATCAAGGTTCAGTTGCTGAAACAGACTACCTTTTATACTCGAAGTTTTGTCTTTCGGAGTTCAAGCGATCCATCCTTGCCAGACTGGAAGTAATAGTTTATTATTGCAGTGAAACTTCTTTGCTCCGCGTGACGCCACGAGAATGGTAGCAGTTCACAACACCAATCCACCACTCACACTGAATACAATGTGGACCAGTCATATCAATTCGTCCTAAGGCAATATTACTTAGCTTTCTCACATGCTCCAATGCTTCATGTATAAAACATTAGTTACTGCCTATAAATTTTAAGGAATTCTTAGAGCAAACTATGGTTGTAATCTAAGGCTTTAAATTTTTATATCTATATTAACAATCTGATAGGCAAGTAACATATATCGTTGTTTTCATATAAGATTCGATAGTCCTGTGCACTGAAAGTGTTTATTTTAGCTTACCTTTGATATCCACCAAGACCACCGCCTCCGATAAGCCAGTACACTTATAACCAGATCGCCTTTCCAAGTGACAGCCCATATCCCCCAAGTTCCATCGTTCTGTAGAGAGTGATATTGGGTGTGCTGCCGCAGCTACGGTTGAGAAACATGCTATCTGCAAACCTGAACATTACACTAAGCTTAACTTGACAATATATTAGAGTAATAGCCAATATACATATATCACCATTTCCTGAGAGTGTCCTGTTTGAGTCCGTATTAGAACACAGTGGTTTTTCCGTCGTGGGAATCGTCCACATGTGCCTCGGTAACACAACTCATAACATGAGTTCTGACCATTTCCACGATTCCCTTCTGAAGGGAGTTGTAAGTATATGTGACCTGTAGCCTGAAGATCCGTGAACAAAGTAAATTCAACAAACACGACATAGTCATTAGAGCAATGCCAACCTTCACGGAACACCAGTTGCCAGTTAGCCGTCTAGTTGAACTGATTTCACATAGAACACAGTTAGAAACACAGAGATTCTTGCTTCGTTAACCGTTCCTTCTGGGAGTGTTCATAATCGTGTCTACTCCACCATTACTCAGCAGAGTATATAGGTCAGACATAAACATTTCTACATGAACATAATTCCCGTACCAGTTCTGTAAACTTATTGCTATCCACAAAAAGAAAAAAGGCGATTCTGTTGACGAACTTTAATTCGAAAATGTTCTATCACGTTAATGTATGTCTCTTTATATTTCTTTATAATAAATTCTTCCCTGAAAATTATTAACCCAAACATTTCGCTGGGTTTATTTGTAAGTGAAATATGTCTAGCGCTAAATATGTAAATTTTTTAAATATTATTATAATAATTATTGTAACTTCTTTAAAAACTTTACAAGGTTAATAGACAGTTCTACACTTAGGCCACTGATTTAAATAAAGAACAGGAGGTGCGATAAGTCTTTTATAAATTACAGGTTAAAGGTCAATTAGTGCCACTTTAACATTACCAAACCGTGCTGCGGATCTATGATCTTCATTATAAAGTTACAGTGGAAAGGTCATATATACTATAAACCATCTTAAAAAAAACCTGATGTTATATATATATATATATATATATATTATATATATATATATATTTATATATATATATTATATTATATATATATATTATATATATATATATATAATATATATATATATATATATATATATATATATAATATATATATATATATATATATATATATATATATATATATATATTATATATATATATATATATATATATATATATTGACGTGAATGCTATGTTAACTTTTCGTTTATTTTATTTAGCGTGAGGTGATAAATCAGTGTGGGTTATTGGGTGCTTTGAGTAGTGGAGGCTCGATCCTCCGTCAGCTGAGAGATACAGACGCTACTTCACTCTATTTGCTTTTCCACAGCCTTCAAAGTCAATTGCTTTAACCGATACACATCAAAGTTCTCTACAAAATTCAGAATTTCCTGTATTAATAGTTCTGAAGATAAAAATAAAGTTGACTGAATCTTCAAATTGGTGATGTATATTAATTTTCTTATTCAAGATCATTTTTATTATAGTTAGTCTTATCATAATTAAGTAACACCATAGATGACGCTGCTGGGGATTTTTTTTTACTCTGTAAGACAAAAACCGCAGCAGAAGTTGGGAATTTTTCCTAATAAGAGGAGAAATATTGTGATTCTTTTGGAAGAATGTTTATAAGAAGAGTGTTTATAAGAAGAGTGTTTATAAGAAGAGTGTTTATAAGAAGTGTTTATAAGAAGAGTGTTTATAGAAGATGTTTATAAGAAGAGTGTTTATAAGAAGAGTGTTTATAAGAAGAGTGTTTATAAGAAGTGTTTATAAGAAGAGTGTTTATAAGAAGAGTGTTTATAAGAAGAGTGTTTATAAGAAGAGTGTTTATAAGAAGAGTGTTTATAAGAAGAGTGTTTATAAGAAGAGTGTTTATAAGAAGAGTGTTTATAAGAAGAGTGTTTATAAGAAGAGTGTTTATAAGAAGAGTGTTTATAAGAAGAGTGTTTATAAGAAGAGTGTTTATAAGAAGTGTTTATAAGAAGAGTGTTTATAAGAAAAGTGTTTATAAGAAGAGTGTTTATAAGAAGAGTGTTTATAAGAAGAGTGTTTATAAGAAGAGTGTTTATAAGAAGAGTGTTTATAAGAAGTGTTTATAAGAAGAGTGTTTATAAGAAAAGTGTTTATAAGAAGAGTGTTTATAAGAAGAGTGTTTATAAGAAGTGTTTATAAGAAGAGTGTTTATAAGAAAAGTGTTTATAAGAAGAGTGTTTATAAGAAGAGTGTTTATAAGAAGAGTGTTTATAAGAAAAGTGTTTATAAGAAGAGTGTTTATAAGAAGAGTGTTTATAAGAAGAGTGTTTATAAGAAGTGTTTATAAGAAGAGTGTTTATAAGAAGAGCGTTTATAAGAAGAGTGTTTATAAGAAGAGTGTTTATAAGAAGAGCGTTTATAAGAAGAGTGTTTATAAGAAAAATGTTTATATGAAGATAATAACAAGACCTCTATTGGAAACACTTCATAATAAAAAGATAAAAGCATAGACGCTAGAGAGAAAAATGTTGATAATAAGAGGACAAAAAAGGAGTACACTAATGGGAAGCTCTGCGTACTAGAGGACAAACAAGGAGACAATAGTGGGAAAAAATAACGCATCACAGGACGACGGGAAAATAACGGTGACTTGACATGTTAACCACATCTCATTGTTAACGGCGAAATTATGTCTGATTTTCGTGACTACACTCTAGCTTAAATAATAACTTCTATATTGATAAACATAAAATAAAGGGATAGAAACAGAATGAATGGAGACAGAGGTATACCACACACACACACACACCACACACACATATTTTATATATATATATATAATATATATATATATTATATATATATATATATATATATATATATATATATATATATATAATATATATATATAATATATATATTGTATTGTGTGTGTTAAACAGTTTTACATGAAATATATTTCATATGTAGTAGGAAAAATTAGATCTTAAAGCATTTGTTTCAATGCAAAGTTATCAGCTTTTCCATGAGAAATTATTCAATATTCCCGGGATATATTCTTCAAAGTCAGCTTTTTAAAAAAAAAAATAAATAAAAAGCAATTTCCATTACCAGATACCAAAAAAAAAAAAGGAAACTACGAAAAAACATATGTTCTAAATCATGTTCCTGTGTTTAGTTCTAAAGGGCTTCACTAGCAAACAAAAACAACTATAATAAACTGTTGTGAGAGAAAACCAGACAAAGAAAGTGGTTAGAACTACAATCCTTTCAAGGTAAACAAATAATAGCATTCACAATATCATTAAGTCCTGGTTTAATTTGCCTAATATATAAGCTCTCTAGAATTTTTAAATCCAATCTCTCCTGCCACTTAACTATAATTTTAAAATCCTCTTTTGCAAACTAATGATTGTTGAATTGATTGTGAATTCTCATACTGTTTGATTCTGGAGAATAAAGCCTGATGATAGTAGTTGAATTTTTTTTACCAAAAGGCTGATAATTATTTAATGCAATGAATGATTCAATGAGATATTGTCTCTCTAAAACAAGTCTCATGGAAACAGTCAATAAATAAAATGAGAAATGAACGGTACTGCAGTGATTGCTGAATCCTGATACCCAGCACTGGTACTTCAGAGGTTAATCACTTATACCCAGCACTGGTACTTCAGAGGTTAATCACTTATACCCAGCACTGGTACTTCAGAGGTTAATCACTTATACCCAGCACTGGTACTTCAGAGGTTAATCACTTATACCCAGCACTGGTACTTCAAAGGTTAATCACTTATACCCAGCACTGGTACTTCAGAGGTTAATCACTTATACCCAGCACTGGTACTTCAGAGGTTAATCACTTATACCCAGCACTGGTACTTCAGAGGTTAATCACTTATACCCCGCACTGGTACTTCAGAGGTTAATCACTTATAAACCCCGCACTGGTACTTCATTGGTTAATCACTTATACCCAGCACTGGTACTTCAGAGGTTAATCACTTATACCCAGCACTGGTACTTCATTGGTTAATCACTTATACCCAGCACTGGTACTTCATTGGTTAATCACTTATACCCAGCACTGGTACTTCAGAGGTTAATCACTTATACCCAGCACTGGTACTTCATTGGTTAATCACTTATACCCAGCACTGGTACTTCAGAGGTTAATCACTTATACCCAGCACTGGTACTTCATTGGTTAATCACTTATACCCAGCACTGGTACTTCATTGGTTAATCACTTATACCCAGCACTGGTACTTCAGAGGTTAATCACTTATACCCAGCACTGGTACTTCATTGGTTAATCACTTATACCCAGCACTGGTACTTCATTGGTTAATCACTTATACCCAGCACTGGTACTTCATTGGTTAATCACTTATACCCAGCACTGGTACTTCATTGGTTAATCACTTATACCCAGCACAGGTACTTCAGAGGTTAATCACTTATACCCAGCACAGGTACTTCAGAGGTTAATCACTTATACCCAGCACTGGTACTTCATTGGTTAATCACTTATACCCAGCACTGGTACTTCATTGGTTAATCACTTATACCCAGCACTGGTACTTCAGAGGTTAATCACTTATACCCAGCACTGGTACTTCATTGGTTAATCACTTATACCAGCACTGGTACTTCATTGGTTAATCACTTATACCCAGCACAGGTACTTCAGAGGTTAATCACTTATACCCAGCACAGGTACTTCAGAGGCTAATCACTTATACCCAGCACTGGTACTTTTAAGGTTAATCACTTATACCCAGCACTGGTACTTCATTGGTTAATCACTTATACCCAGCACTGGTACTTCATTGGTTAATCACTTATACCCAGCACTGGTACTTCATTGGTTAATCACTTATACCCAGCACTGGTACTTCATTGGTTAATCACTTATACCCAGCACAGGTACTTCAGAGGTTAATCACTTATACCCAGCACAGGTACTTCAGAGGTTAATCACTTATACCCAGCACTGGTACTTCATTGGTTAATCACTTATACCCAGCACTGGTACTTCATTGGTTAATCACTTATACCCAGCACTGGTACTTCAGAGGTTAATCACTTATACCCAGCACTGGTACTTCATTGGTTAATCACTTATACCCAGCACTGGTACTTCATTGGTTAATCACTTATACCCAGCACAGGTACTTCAGAGGTTAATCACTTATACCCAGCACAGGTACTTCAGA
>NC_069477.1:7422938-7470438 GCF_026875155.1 Cherax quadricarinatus | reverse complement strand
ACTGGGAAAATATGGTATGTAAATTTTTATTTTTGAAATATAACTAACTTAGTAACCTCTCTTAACCTGCTGTTGCTCTGTTAACCTGTGCCACACTTGTCTCTGTCACGTACCTGTGCCACACTTGTCTCTGGTCACGTTACCTGTGCCACACTTGTCTCTGGTCACGTTACCTGTGCCACATTGTCTCTGGTCACCTTACCTGTCCACACTTGTTCTCTGGTCACCTTACCTGTGCCACACTTGTCTCTGGTCACGTTACCTGTGCCACACTTGTCTCTGGTCACGTTACCTGTGCCACACTTGTCTCTGGTCACCTTACCTGTGCCACACTTGTCTCTGGTCACCTTACCTGTGCCACACTTGTCTCTGGTCACGTTACCTGTGCCACACTTGTCTCTGTCACCTTACCTTTGGCACACTTGTCTCTGTCACCTTACCTGTGCCACACTTGTCTCTGGTCACGTTACCTGTGCCACACTTGTCTCTGGTCACGTTATCTGTGCCACACTTGTCTCTGGTCACTTTACCTGTGCCACACTTGTCTCTGGTCACGTTACCTCTGCCACACTTGTCTCTGGTCACGTTACATAAGAACATAAGAAAGAAGGAACACTGCAGCAGGCATACTGGCCCATGCGAGGCAGGTCCAAGTCTCCTACCAGCTTAAGCCAATGCACCCAAACTAGTCAGGTCAGGTCACCTTGACTTAAGGGAGGAACACGGCAACCGACCTGGTCCAACTCACACCCACCCACATCCACTCATGTATTTATCCAACCTATTTTTAAAGCTACACAACGTTCTGGCCTCTATAACTGTACTTGGGAGTTTGTTCCACTCATCCACGACTCTATTACCAAACCAGTACTTTCCTATATCCTTCCTGAATCTGAACTTAAAACCATTGCTGCGAGTCCTGTCTAGGCTAGATATTTTCAGCACACTATTTACATCCCCTTTATTTATTCCTGTCTTCCATTTATACACCTCAATCATATCCCCCCTAATTCTGCGTCTTTCTAGAGAGTGCAGATTCAGGGCCCTTAGTCTATCCTCATAGGGAAGGTTTCTGATACATGGGATCAACTTTGTCATCCTCCTTTGTACATTTTCCAGAGCATTTATATCCATTCTGTAATACGGTGATCAAAACTGTGCAGCATAATCTAAATGAGGCCTAACCAAGGATGTATAGAGTTGAAGAACAACCTGAGGACTCCTATTATTTATGCTTCTTGATATGAAGCCAAGGATTCTATTAGCTTTATTGCGAACACTTATGCACTGTTGTCTTGGTTTCAGATTACTGCTAACCAGAACTCCTAAATCTTTTTCGCAATCCGTAATATTAAGATCTACATTATTTAGTTTATATGTGGCATGGTTATTGTCCTGTCCAACATTTAGAACTTTGCATTTGTCTATATTAAACTGCATCTGCCACCTCTCCGACCACTGCATCAGTCTATTCAAATATTCCTGGAGTGCTCTAATGTCCTCGTCAGAATGAATTCGACGGTCTATTTTGGTGTCATCGGCAAACTTGCTGATGTCGCTCTTTATGCCCTCATCTATGTCGTTTATGTATATTGTGAACAGCAGGGGGCCCAACACTGACCCCTGTGGAACACCGCTCGTGACGCTTCCCCACTTTGATTTCTCCCCATTTATGCAAACTCTCTGCTGCCTATTTGTCAACCATGCCTCTATCCAGGAAAAAAATTCTCCTCCTATTCCATGTGCCTTAATTTTCCTCAATAGTCTCTGATGTGGGACCTTGTCAAAAGCCTTACTGAAGTCCATATACACATTATCATATTCATTACCATGATCAACCTCCTCAAATACCTTAGTGAAAAAAGTTAATAAATTGTAAAGGCAGGAACGCCCTTGTAAAACCATGCTGAGATTCGTTGATTAATTTATGCTTTTCAAGGTGGCTACGAACTGCCTCGGCAATTATTGATTCCATAAATTTTCCCACTATGGAGGTTAGGCTTATTGGTCTATAGTTCGAAGCTAAGGACCTGTCACCTGCTTTGAAAATAGGTATCACGTTTGCCATTTTCCACTTATCTGGCACCATGCCAGTTTGTAGTGATATGTTGAAAAGATTAGCCAAAGGTTTGCTAAGCTCCTCTTTACATTCCTTTAGAACCCTTGCATACAGTTCATCAGGGCCTGGGGATTTGTTAGGTTTTAATTTATCTATTTGCCTAAGGACCATGTCCACTTGTGACTCTAATCGTGCACAGTTTATTATCGTCCTGTTCCGCATAATTTATCATTTCTGGAATATCGCTGGTATCCTCCTGTGTAAAAACTGAGAGGAAGTATGTGTTAAAACTTCTACACATTTCCTTATCACTGTCAGTGAGCTGACCCGAGGAACTTTTGAGTGGGCCTATCTTGTCCCTGATCTTACTTCTGTATACCTGAAAGAATCCTTTTGGGTTAGTCTTCGAATCTCTTGCAACTTTAACCTCATAATCTCTTTTTGCTTTTCTAATTCCTTTTTTTATTTCTCTCTTTAACTGAATATATCGATTTCTTAATTGCCCCTCCCCTCTTTTGATTTGCCTATATATGCCTCTCTTTTGACCAATTAGATATTTTAATCTATTGTTCATCCATTTAGGATCATTTTTGTTTGATCTGATTTCCCTATTTGGAACATAATTTGACTGAGCAGCTAGAACTATGCCCTGGAAAGCGTCATATCGGCAACCATCACCACCTACCTGACCCTTAGTCAGGTCATTCCAGTTCAGCCCACCTAAGTAATTTTTCAGTCCTATGAAATCAACCAAGCGGAAGTCAGGGACAGAGACTTGATTGCCATTATTAGGGGAATTCCATGATATATTAAAACTGAGTGATTTGTGATCACTTTCCCAAGCTCATCATTAACCTCAAGATTATTAATTAGTGTTTCCCTACTGGCAAGAACCAAGTCAAGGAGGTTATTTCCCCTAGTTGGCTCTGTCACAAACTGTTTTAAAAACAATCCTGGATCGTATCAAGAAAGTCACCTGACTCTAAATTTCCTGTCAAATTGCTCCAGTCAATCTGTCTATAGTTGAAATCTCCCATTAGCACAACATTTTCGTATGAAGATGCCTTTCGAATTTCGTCCCACAGAAGTTTACTGCACTCCCTATCAAGATTTGGGGCCCTGTAAATCACACCCAAAATTAGTTTTTCTCGGCCCTCGAGAAGCTGTAACCAAACAGATTCAGTGGCTGACGCTTCTAATTTAATATCTTGTCTAACACAACAATTTAAATTGTCTCTGACATACATCGCTACTCCACCACCTTTCCTGTTGACCCTGTCAGTGTGGAATAATTTATAGCCTTGTATGTGATATTCAGAGGGCATCTCTCTATCTTTCAGATTGAGCCAGGTCTCTGTTATAGCAATAATATCTGTTTCCTGCACTTGCAATTAATCTTAGCTCATCTATCTTATTTCTTACACTCCTGCTATTAGTATAGTAAACCTTAAGGGAGCTAGTCCCTTGCTGCCCTCTGCTGTCCCCCTTTGTTTGCTGACCTGATCTATTGTTTTTATTCATAACTTCATGCTGAATGCCTTTTATACATTTACTGTTTCCAACCCTAGTGTTGCAACCTGCTTGTTTCCCACACACACCCATACCTCTATCTTCCATCAGTTTAAAATCATAGGCATTTCACCAATGGCCTTCTCAATCGAGTCTGCAAGTGCTACCACCCCAGCCCCAGAGAGATGTACCCCATCCCTTGCATACATATCATGTTTGCCATAAAAGCTGTTCCAGTTGTCAATGAATGGGATTGCAAGTTCCTTACAGTATCTGTCTAGCCAGCAATTTAAACCAATTGCCCTAGACAACCATTCATTTCCTACTCCCCTTCTAGGCAAGATGCTACATATGATTGGGATCCCTCCCTTAGACTTAATGAAATCTATAGCTGACCTGTACTTATCTAGCAGCTCTTCTCTCCTACCCTTCCCAATATCATTTCCACAAGCACTGAGACAGATAATGGGCTTGTTCCCATTACCTGACATGATATTATCCAGCCTGTTGACAATGTCCCCAACACCAGCTCCAGGGAAGCACACTCTATCTCTCATCTTCTTATTCCTATTACAAAAAGCACGGTCAATATATCTTACCTGAGAGCCACCAACCACAAGAATGCGCTTACCTCCATTAGCAGGGGCAGTAGTACCCTTAACTTCACTGGCCACTGAAGTACATTCATCCTGGAGAACAGAGAAGCGATTTCCTACCTTCAGATCTTCACTCTTAACTTTCCTTACTCTGATGCGCCTCCCATTACTGTGAACCACTCGCCACTTGTAGCAGGTGCTGGGCTGCACCTCACTGCTGGTAGCCGTTGCTACCTCCTCAACTACAGCCTCCTCACAGCGAGAGACAGACTGCACCTCACTGCTAGAAGCCTCATTCCCCACAACTCCAGCCACCTCACACTCTCTCCCAGACCCATTGAGGTGGACCTTCAGCCTCCTAATCTCCTCCTGGAGAAGCAAGACCTCCTCCTTCAACTCTCCAACCTCAATTTTTAAAACACTGCAGAAGCAAGCCATGCTTTGTAACCGTCCACGCTAATCCCCAAAGCAGCTCAGGGTCTGTGACCTCACGTGACGACTGACCACTGACCACATTTGTCTCAGGTCACGTCACCTGTGCCACACTTGTCTCTGATCACGTCACCTGTGCCACACTTGTCTCTGGTCACGTCACCTGCGCCACACTTGTCTCTGGTCATGTTACCTGTGCCACACTTGTCTCTGGTCACGTTACCTGTGCCACACTTGTCTCTGGTCACGTTACCTGTGCCCCACTTGTCTCTGGCCACGTTGCCTGTGCCACACTTGTCTCTGGTCACGTCACCTGTGACACACTTGTCTCTGATCACGTTTCCTGTGCCACACTTGTCTCTGGTCACGTTACCTGTGCCACACTTGTCTGTGGTCACGTCACCTGTGCTACACTTGTCTCTGGTCATGTTACCTGTGCCACACTTGTCTCTGGTCACGTCATCTGTGCCACACTTGTCTCTGGTCACGTTACCTGTGCCACACTTGCCTCTGGTCATGTTACGTGCGCCTCACCTGTCTGTGGTCACGTCATCTGTGCCACACCTGTCTTTCGTCACGTTACCTGTGCCACACTTGTCTCTGGTTACTTTACGTGCGCCTCACCTGTCTCTCGTCAAGTCATCTGTGCCACACTTGTCTCTGGTCACGTCATTTCTGCCACACTTGTCTTTGGTCACTTTACGTGCACCTCACCTGTCTCTGGTCACGTCACCTGTGCCTCACCTGTCTCTGGTCACGTCATCTGTGCCACACCTGTCTCTGGTCACGTCACCTGTGCCACATCTGTCTCTGGTCAGGAGACCAGTGCCACGCCTATCTCTGGTCAGGAGACCAGCGCCACCTATCTCTGGTAAGGAGGCCAGTACCACGCCTATCTCTGGTCAGGAGACCAGCGCCACACTTATCTCTGGTCAGGAGACCAGTGCCACGCCTATCTCTGGTCAGGAGACCAGCGCCACACCTATCTCTGGTAAGGAGACCAGTGCCACACCTATCTCTGGCCAGGAGACCAGTGCAACACCTTCAGCTGGTCATGTGACCGGCTGTTACGCCCCTGAAGTGTGGTTAACTTTTGTTCTCTCATCCATTGTTTCATCTTAGTTTTATTTGTTGTGTGTGTACTCACCTATTTGTGGTTGTAGGGGTCGAGTCATAGCTCGTGTGTGTGTGTGTGTGTGTGTGTGTGTGTGTGTGTGTGTGTGTGTGTGTGTGTGTGCCTAACTTATATATGCGTTGGTATTAAATAAATTATGCTATTCAAGTGAGAAACAACTTGGACAGAAAGATCAACAAAACAGAAGGGATCAGTTAATTTAAATCTCTGTTAGTGACCCTCTTCAAAAGATCAGAACGAGGACGATATCTTTTAGCAGTGGTTATTTTTCTGTCCCAGTGGTTCCTCACTTTTCATCAGCCGGTGTTAATCTCACTTTCTTATTTTCTTGTTGAAGATGACACATATTCAACATTTGGAAATTCTTTTTCTGAAACGTTTCGCCTGCTCAGTAGGCTTTTTCAGTCGAATAAAACACTGGAGACAGTATTGGAAATATAGATTCCTCAGTGCTGCACATGTCTTTTATTTACCAACTTGTCTGTGTTTGTATTCTTATTCCATTAATGTGTATTCTTTGTGATGGTGTTAATTGCTGAGGGTCTTAATTGTCATTGTCTTGAGAAGAGAAGGAACTGTCGACGACCCTGATGAGGCAACAAAGAAGAGATATATAAGGTGGTAAGACGTAGGAGTCATTACACTTCCTGGCTGATCACGGTAGGTCTTGTGTCTAGTGGAGTGGTCGTATTCTATCAACAGGAGTAACAGTTATTTGCTGGAGAGTAAAATATCATTTGCCTGTTGAGACTAACTGTTGTTGTGGGTGTAACAGGCAGCTCCTCACAGGCTGAAAACTTTTTTCAGAGTATGAGCGTATTATTCGACAGAGTTTTGATTTTTTCTAAGTAACTTTGGTTAGAAGAACGTTCATAGAGTATTGAACTTAGGTAATTATGACGATGATACAGAAATAAATATTCAAAGAGTGATGATCTATGGTACTGTACTCCATGAGGTAACAGACCAATCTGGGATATACATGGCAATGATGAATGGAGACTCTACTCCACCTAAATACTTCCCAGTCAGATGTTTACCTACTCTTAGATTCACTGTCGCGCATCAAAATAATGTATAGGTAAGAATGCAATTTTCATATGTAGAATGAGGTGGAAAAAAGTCTGGAACCACGAAATATTGGTAGCGGACGACTCAATCAGCTCTTCTCTATCAAATGGTCATAAACTGTTCCTGAACGTTGTCGTTCCTATTTACATTTAAAACTGTATAATAAATTTACCTCGACGAATCTCTCATTCATCTATTTTTATCTACCAACAATCATATGTTGCAGATGAAGGCAGTGTTGATTCTCACCGTGGTTGCTGCAGCGGCAGCCCAGCACTACGGCAACTACGGTCGTCTTGGTCACGGTGTTGGTGGATACAGCGCTGTTCGATTTGGCGGAGGAGTCAAAGGTAGTGGCTTCAAAGGAGGTGCCACACCCGGTGTCGTTCAGGGAAGCAGTGGAGGTGGCTACGGTGTGGTGAGTTAACAAAACAAATTTATTGAGCTCTGCTAATCAGATGATAAAAGGATTTAGCTAACTAACCGAATTCAACAGAAAATTGTAGTCAGTAAATTTGAGCTTTTCAGAAGATATGACAAGATTAAAATATATAACTCTTATTAGACATAAAAAACCTTATTATAATAATTATTTTTATAATTATTGTTATAATTATAATTATTATTAAATTAGCTAGTCCCGTAAGGGTCACACACAGCTCTGAAAAGAAAAAATCCTTAGAAAACCATAGTAACGTTAATTGGAGGACTATGACAAGTACTGACAGTACTTGACAGTATATTAAAATTATTTGGTTTTCATAGGATGTCTGTGAATAAAAACAAAAGTCATAATGGTGTGGCTGAAACAATTCACAAAAAGTGGTTGTTTTGATAATGTCTTCAACCATTACCAAGACAACAATGGTCTTGTAAGGACGACGTCCTCGTCTAGTTTTTATCTACAGTTGGTGGAGTAGTCATGTGAAATATATAAAAGAGACTTTTCCAGGTGGATCTGAGCCTGGAGTATAGCGACTACCACTTCTCGTGGCGTCACGACGGAGGCAAGAAGTACGACTGGCATACTGCTAACTATTACTGCTCCAGTCTGGGCAAGGGATGGCAGGGCGTCAGCATCGAGACTCCAGCAGAGGACAAAATCATCTCCGACATCATCTACAAAAGTCAGTAAAACAATGATTCCGTGACCTGACTATACTCTTTTTTTCATTTATCGTGAGAACTGATACTGATTTTTCACTTTTTCTTAAATGATTTTCCCTTAACTGAGAGAATAATCATCAACCTGTCTCTCACAGACAAGTTGGAGTATATTTGGACTGGTGGTTACCGTCAGGGTTATGAGTTCGCCTGGCCCTCTGGCTATCCCTTCTACGGTATCAATTGGTCTCGGACTGGAGGGTGAGTCTGACCCAAGGGTGTTCCTACACTAAGATCTGTTATCATGCTTGCCTAAAATATACTTTATAATATATTGCCTTAATATATACATGAGTAAGTCCTTATCTATTATTTAGATGCTAACAAAATCACAGTCGTTTGTGTATTTTTTTTAAGTCAATGAACAATCAACGACTTTCTACCCATACATCAAATGTATTGTATTTCCACAGTGCGGGGCGTCCCCAGCCGGACAACCGTGAGGATGGGAAGGAGTTCTGTCTGGCAGTACTGAACAACTTCTACAAGGACGGCATCACTTGGCACGACGTGGCTTGCCACCACGAGAAACCCATCATCTGCGAGCGTCGGCGAGGTGCTCACTATGGCTGAAGAGCCACTCTCCTGTATGAGCGCCGCCACTCGAGCTATCACAGTTGAGCAGCGCCAGGAGGTGTTAGAGGTTGACAAGAGCAACTCACTAACATCGATTCATTTGTTTATATATTTAATATGTGTAGCGGTAAATCCCTGTGGATTCTTCAGCACAAGAAAGGGTTGAGGGCGGATCCTGCGAGAAAAACACGCTACCTAACCTTACTCTCCCTCATATTTTGAATGGTTGCAATGCCGAACAAGTTACTGAGTACAAGACATGTGTAACAATACTCAATATAACCAGCACACAGAGAGAAACTGTTGACTACATCGTCATATACTTCTCTCTCTCCTATGTGCAGGTTATTTATGTAGTGTTCCAGTCACGGTATTGTGCCTTTTAGTTCTTTCCACATATGTAATACTTAGGTAACTTTATTCCCGAAACTTTTCGCCTCCACATCTGTCTTCTTTTGTCAAAAATTTGTGATTATATTTTAGTGTTATAATCGCCTTTCTTTTACACTACTCTAGCGAAATTTTTTGCAATAATTATGTCGAAGTGTAGCACATGTTGTCTCCTTGTTACCTTCGTCAGCTTTTTAAGAACTGCCAAAGTTAGCCTCATACATTTAGTTATGCAAAATATATTTTCTTTTCATTCCAATAAAAGCATGTAAGATACAATGTCTTATCTTTCCTCACAGATTAAATAAATCACGGTATCCGCTTTACAATTAAGGAACTTGAGGTCCTTAGCTTCAAACTATAGACCAATAAGCCTAACCTCCATAGTGGGAAAATTTATGGAATCAATAATTGCCGAGGCAGTTCGTAGCCACCTTGAAAAGCATAAATTAATCAACGAATCTCAGCATGGTTTTACAAAGGGGCGTTCCTGCCTTAAGAATTTATTAACTTTTTTCACAAAGGTATTTCAGGAGGTAGATCATGGTAATGAATATGATATTGTGTATATGGACTTCAGTAAGGCTTTTGACAGGGTCCCACATCAGAGACTATTGAGGAAAATTAAGGCACATGGAATAGGAGGAGAAATTTTTTCCTGGATAGAGGCATGGTTGACAAATAGGCAGCAGAGAGTTTGCATAAATGGGGAGAAATCAGTGGGGAAGCGTCACGAGCGGTGTTCCACAGGGGTCAGTGTTGGGCCCCCTGCTGTTCACAATATACATAAACGACATAGATGAGGGCATAAAGAGCGACATCAGCAAGTTTGCCGATGACACCAAAATAGGCCGTCGAATTCATTCTGACGAGGACATTAGAGCACTCCAGGAAGATTTGAGTAGACTGATGCAGTGGTCGGAGAGGTGGCAGATGCAGTTTAATATAGACAAATGCAAAGTTCTAAATGTTGGACAGGACAATAGCCATGCCACATATAAACTAAATAATGTAGATCTTAATATTACGGATTGCGAAAAAGATTTAGGAGTTCTGGTTAGCAGTAATCTGAAACCAAGACAACAGTGCATAAGTGTTCGCAATAAAGCTAATAGAATCCTTGGCTTTATATCAAGAAGCATAAATAATAGGAGTCCTCAGGTTGTTCTTCAACTCTATACATCCTTGGTTAGGCCTCATTTAGATTATGCTGCACAGTTTTGGTCACCATATTACAGAATGGATATAAATGCTCTGGAAAATGTACAAAGGAGGATGACAAAGTTGATCCCATGTATCAGAAACCTTCCCTATGAGGATAGACTAAGGGCCCTGAATCTTCACTCTCTAGAAAGACGCAGAATTAGGAGAGGAGAGAGAGAGATTTTGGGAGATGTTAAGTGAATGTATAGGAGCCCTTGAACCAAGTGAGAGAGTAATTGTGGTAGGGGACTTGAATGCTAAAGTAGGAGAAACTTTTAGAGAGGGTGTGGTAGGTAAGTTTGGGGTGCCAGGTGTAAATGATAATGGGAGCCCTTTGATTGAACTTTGTATAGAAAGGGGTTTAGTTATAGGTAATACATATTTTAAGAAAAAGAGGATAAATAAGTATACACGATATGATGTAGGGCGAAATGACAGTAGTTTGTTGGATTATGTATTGGTAGATAAAAGACTGTTGAGTAGACTTCAGGATGTACATGTTTATAGAGGGGCCACAGATATATCAGATCACTTTCTAGTTGTAGCTACACTGAGAGTAAAAGGTAGATGGGATACAAGGAGAATAGAAGCATCAGGGAAGAGAGAGGTGAAGGTTTATAAACTAAAAGAGGAGGCAGTTAGGGTAAGATATAAACAGCTATTGGAGGATAGATGGGCTAATGAGAGCATAGGCAATGGGGTCGAAGAGGTATGGGGTAGGTTTAAAAATGTAGTGTTAGAGTGTTCAGCAGAAGTTTGTGGTTACAGGAAAGTGGGTGCAGGAGGGAAGAGGAGCGATTGGTGGAATGATGATGTAAAGAGAGTAGTAAGGGAGAAAAAGTTAGCATATGAGAAGTTTTTACAAAGTAGAAGTGATGCAAGGAGGGAAGAGTATATGGAGAAAAAGAGAGAGGTTAAGAGAGTGGTGAAGCAATGTAAAAAGAGAGCAAATGAGAGAGTGGGTGAGATGTTATCAACAAATTTTGTTGAAAATAAGAAAAAGTTTTGGAGTGAGATTAACAAGTTAAGAAAGCCTAGAGAACAAATTGATTTGTCAGTTAAAAATAGGAGAGGAGAGTTATTAAATGGAGAGTTAGAGGTATTGGGAAGATGGAAGGAATATTTTGAGGAATTGTTAAATGTTGATGAAGATAGGGAAGCTGTGATTTCGTGTATAGGGCAAGGAGGAATAACATCTTGTAGGAGTGAGGAAGAGCCAGTTGTGAGTGTGGGGGAAGTTCGTGAGGCAGTAGGTAAAATGAAAGGGGGTAAGGCAGCCGGGATTGATGGGATAAAGATAGAAATGTTAAAAGCAGGTGGGGATATAGTTTTGGAGTGGTTGGTGCAATTATTTAATAAATGTATGGAAGAGGGTAAGGTACCTAGGGATTGGCAGAGAGCATGCATAGTTCCTTTGTATAAAGGCAAAGGGGATAAAAGAGAGTGCAAAAATTATAGGGGATAAGTCTGTTGAGTGTACCTGGTAAAGTGTATGGTAGAGTTATAATTGAAAGAATTAAGAGTAAGACGGAGAATAGGATAGCAGATGAACAAGGAGGCTTTAGGAAAGGTAGGGGGTGTGTGGACCAGGTGTTTACAGTGAAACATATAAGTGAACAGTATTTAGATAAGGCTAAAGAGGTCTTTGTGGCATTTATGGATTTGGAAAAGGCGTATGACAGGGTGGATAGGGGGGCAATGTGGCAGATGTTGCAAGTGTATGGTGTAGGAGGTAGGTTACTGAAAGCAGTGAAGAGTTTTTTACGAGGATAGTGAGGCTCAAGTTAGAGTATGTAGGAAAGAGGGGAAATTTTTTTCCCAGTAAAAGTAGGCCTTAGACAAGGATGTGTGATGTCACCGTGGTTGTTTAATATATTTATAGATGGGGTTGTAAGAGAAGTAAATGCGAGGGTCTTGGCAAGAGGCGTGGAGTTAAAAGATAAAGAATCACACACAAAGTGGGAGTTGTCACAGCTGCTCTTTGCTGATGACACTGTGCTCTTGGGAGATTCTGAAGAGAAGTTGCAGAGATTGGTGGATGAATTTGGTAGGGTGTGCAAAAGAAGAAAATTAAAGGTGAATACAGGAAAGAGTAAGGTTATGAGGATAACAAAAAGATTAGGTGATGAAAGATTGAATATCAGATTGGAGGGAGAGAGTATGGAGGAGGTGAACGTATTCAGATATTTGGGAGTGGACGTGTCAGCGGAGGGGTCTAAAAAATGAGGTGAAATAGAATTGATGAGGGAAAAAGAGGAGTGGTGATTAGAGTCTGTGGGAGACAAAGAACTTTGCCCTTGGGAAAAGGCAAAGGGGGGAATTATGAGAGTATATTTTTACCAACGCTCTTAATGGGGTGAAGCGGGGGTGAGAATGTTGCAGCGAGGGAAGGCTGGAGGCAGTGGAGATTATGTCTGAGGGAAATTGTGGTTTTAAATATAATGCAGAAAATTTGTATTTTTAAGTTAGGGGGGTGGGGGTTTACCAAAAACTGTTGTCCAGGGGGCTGGGGAAGGGTTGTTGAGGGGTTCGGAATGAAGAGAATGGAGCGAAAAAAATGACTTCAAGATGTTCGTTTGTAGTGGAAGGAAGGCGGGTGGGGGTGGCCTAGGAAGGGTTGGGGGAGGGGGTAAAGGGGGTTTTTGTGTGCGAGGGTTTGGATTCCCAGGCTGCGTGAGCGTGTTTGTAGGAGGAATGGAGAAAAAGGGTTTTTTAAAATATTGACTGCTGTTGGAGTGTGAGCAAAGTAACATTTTAAAGGGGATTCGGGGAAACCGGCGGGCCGGATTGGTTCTGGAGAGGGGGAAATACAGTGCCTGCACCTTTAAGGGGGGTGTTAAGTTGCAGTTTAAAAAATGTAGTAAGCCCCTTTGGAAGACGTGAGGGGGGAATGAGGTGAAAAATTTTTTTTTTTTCGGCCCCCTCCTTGGTGGGAATCGGGCCCGGGGGATAAAAAAAAAAAAAAAAAAAAAATGATTGAGGTGTAAAAAAGGAAACAGGGAAAAAAATAAAGGGGAGTAAAAAGGTGTTGAAAATATCTAGCCTAGACAGGATCGCAGCAATGGTTTTAAGTTAGAAAAATTCAGATTCAGGAAGGATATAGGAAGTACTGGTTTGGTAATAGAGTTGTGGATGAGTGGAACAAACTCCCAAGTACCGTTATAGAGGCCAGAACGTTGTGTAGCTTTAAAAATAGGTTGGATAAATACATGAGTAGATGTGGGTGGGTGTGAGTTAGACCTGATAGCTTGTGCTAACAGGTCGGTTGCCGTGTTCCTCCCTTAAGTCAAGGTGACCTGACCTGACTAGGTTGGGTGCATTGGCTTAAGCCGGTAGGAGACTTGGACCTGCCTCGCATGGGCCAGTAGGCCTGCTGCAGTGTTCCTTCGTTCTTATGTTCTTATGTTCTTAACACCCAGGGCCAGACTATCGTCCTTACACCACATCACTGCAATTCCCCATTTAGGATATTATCCTTATAACGGCGTTTCAGTTGTGAGTTGACAATGGTTCAGAACGAGCCGAAACGTCGTCAACTGGTTCCTCTGCTAAGTGAGGATTTCTGGTGAATTTTCCCAGTGAGTTTTTGTTCTTCACTGCCCTTGCAAACTGCAAATTTAGAATTGTTTGGTAGAGACATATGTGCAGTTCTTAGGACATGTCAGTATTGATGTACTTGGTACTTGTACCGATTCCACAACAGTTCTGACTCAGCCAAAAATCATTCAGTGTAAGTAATAGCTACTGCTCAACTCATTCATTCAGAATTCCTAACACGCTCTGATTTTCATTCGCTGTTTAGCCCTTGTAGCTTAGCGCTTCTTTTTGATTATAATAATAATAATCTGATTCTCATTTCTGCACAAACAAATATACGAAAGCTACTACAAAAATTATTATAGCAACTGATAATGCAAGGTTACCTGATACCTAGAAACTGCTTAACTTCACATGATGAATGTTACGACTGAATAAGACGCACTTGCAACACCAGCACAACAGGTTTCTTCAGTCCGTCACCCTTGCAGGGAGGTGGTCAGTCCCTGCTAAGTTTATTAACTTGCAGTAATTACGTACTATCAATATGATACAAACCTCACTTCTTAGGTTTTTATTCAATTAAATATACTCATTATTGCATACTGTTACGTACTCTTGGAGTAACCTAAGTCCCAGGTGTCCTAAGTGATTGCACGTTGTATCTTTCCCCCACGAATACAACAGCATACAACCAGCAAGGAAGGCAGACTCCAGTCTGGTAAGTATGAGTCAGACACTATAACAGTATCCCATCATATTACTGGACAAACAGCTGAGGTAAATAAACATATATTGGCAACTTGTGCAAGAAAGGTATAAAATACCGACAATATGAAAGTTAAGACACATGTGCAACATCTGGATATCTTTATTGTAGACGTTTCACCATCCAGTGGCTTTATCAATACAGATTCTAGGACATAATTAGAAGACAGTAGAACTGTATACAAAAGATGAGGTAATCAGTCCCTCAGCTTTGGAGTTAGTGTTCACAGCATCGTGGTGGTGGAGAATCTGATTCTCCACCACCACGATGATAATCTTTTAAAATAAATTTGATGAGATATTGAATTTTCTTGGATGTTGTTTGAGAAAGTTTCCTAGTGTAAGTTGAAGGTAAATTTGTTTTTATCCTGGATGATTTGAGTTTAAACAAAAAACAGGAAGTTAGTGGGTAATCTCTCGGTCCTGAATCAACTTAACAGTGTGGTCAACATTGTGTGTGTGTGTGTGTGTGTGTGTGTGTGTGTGTGTGTGTGTGTGTGTGTGTGTGTGTGTGTGTGTGTGTGTGTGTGTGTGTGTGTGTGTGTGTGTGTGTGTGTTTCATGTGATATTTACCTCAAATCCTTTTCTTTTATCTCATATCCGAGGTTAATTGCAAGATGTCTCATGTCTTATGAAATATTACGATTTTGTAAAGTTTTTTCCTTAAAATCCAGTTTACAGAGGAAGTCTGATTAAAAATTATCATTATTTATGTGTTTCTACTCAAGTAAACATGAATACCGTTGCTCAATAATAACCTTCAGTGCATATACACTCATATATACACATTTACGGTTGTATATACACTAAGAGATACACACATCTGAATGCATATTATCTTGACCATACAAAAAAATTTCAGGTTCTTATCACATCAAAAATTTTTTGATTAATTGCTGTCGTTTTAAAACCTGAAAAGCATAAACATCACATTAACAGTATTTAAAAGACATGTAGTTATTGAAAGTAATACCATTTACCTAATACTGATAACACTTTAAATTCTACTGGCAAATACGTTCATCTGACCCTAATAAAGTACTGTATCACTGAAGCAATACTTAATATTTCCCCAGTGCTGTTATTCACATAACAATATTGTCTCAGACAATAAAATAACTTTTTAAGTTTTCTAGTCTAATATTATCTGAAACTCTAGTGCAACTAGTTAAAGATCTTAAAACTGTTTCAGACACCTGAAAAACTTCTTAACCTTTATAATACTCTTTCAGACATCAGAATAATTTCTTAACCATAATACTGTTTCAGACTTCAGAATAACGGTTGAGTCTTACCCTGAAGGATAACGAACCAGCCTTTTAAAGAGCATCTTAAAGATTAGTGTCGAGTCTCAGCCTTCATAATATAACTGGGCTAACCTCGCCAGATTAATTTCTTCACTGGAAAAAGTTTAGAGTAATTCTCTCTTTTGAGTCACTGGAAGTGCGAGGTGAGTCAAAGTAAATGAAGCTAATTTCATATATATATATATATATATATATATATATATATATATATATATATATATATATATATATATATATATATATATATATATAAATTGAAGCTGTAGTGGACACAGGCTCTCCAAAACTAGACAGTTGAAAAGTGAGAAAACATCTCCTGGTGTGACGAATTGCGATTTCTGCTGCGACTTGTAAATAGTCCGGTCAGGACTTTGCATGAACCTCTGGTGTAATGAGAGATTCGCAAGATGAATGTACTGCCGACAAATCTGCAGCAACTGCGTGATGCTTACATGTCAACATAGGCCAGAATCTCTAAGGAATGTTTCCAGCACCTTCTCGAATCTGTACCACAAAAAGTTCAGGCTGTTCTGGGGGCAAATAGAAGCCTACCCAGTACTAGAAGGGTGTAACTAATAAAGTGGACACTGAATGTATAAATATGGTTGTTGTAATTATATTTGTAACTTTGTGATTGCTATGACTATATTGTTATTGTTATTATTGTAGTAGCAGTAGGAGTAGTAGTAGTAGTAATTGTAGTAGTAGTAGTAATTGTAGTAGTAGTAGTAATTGTAGTAGTAGTAGTAATTGTAGTAGTAGTAGTAATTTTAGTAGTATTAGTTGTTGCTGTATTTGAAATATGGTATATTATAATTCCATCGTTTCTGATTGGTACATGAACTGCTTCACTCAGGAAGGAAAATGTTTTACGTTATTTTGTAGTAAGAGAGAGTTTCCACTGAGCCGGGTATGAGGTCACGGCAAGTAGGAACACGGAGACACATCCAGGATGCTGCTTAGCCACTTCTTACAAACACAGTACGGAGAGACATACTGCCAGTACATGTGTCAGTGACATGTGTCAGAGACACACACACGGTATGAAGAGAGAGGTAGATACTTCTTAGATACTTCCTACGCGCTCAAGGTTTACTTAAAATGTCAAGGCACACACTCAAGTGTGTGCATCAGCAGAATGCTGTGTGCACAATAAAGTAACTTATCTTTATTGTGATCGATGGTCTGAGGACGCATTAAATGAGCCACTCAGATTGAGTGATTTACACATTAAAAAAGAACGCCTCACGGTTTCATATTATACTTATTATGAAAACGACCCATTTTCCTGGTATATAGACCAGTCAATATACAGTGCATCAAACATCTGTAATAAGGATCATTTGGACAAATGATAAAAGACTTTCATAATGAAAACTGTAAGATTTCTTCTACAGGAAATAATGACTGACTCAATGTTGTCATGCATTTTCAAGTCAATAATTACTCAGTGAGTAAGTCAATACTGTTTTTCAGTTTAAGAAATGACAGGCTACATGTGCTTGGATAAATTGCAATATTGATTTTATGCAATCATCACATGAATGATCTGAAGTATATAGCGATAAATAAAATATATATTGTTACGAGCACTGCATAATTTAAAGGGCGTGCCGATTATTGTGCAATGTAGACTGCTTAAAAAGCATAATAAATAATTTATAATGAATAATTTATAATATATAATGAAAAGTTTTGTTGCACTTGGAACCTGCTTAGGAAAGTAGAAATATTTTTAATGAATGTAAGTTGAGCTAAAATATGTAAAGTTTCTCCTTTAACAAGTCAAGGAGACTGCAATCTGAATGTATGAGGTATTTAATAGATGTTGCTTAATAATTACCCAAACTAGGTATACAGATCCTACGTGTTTTTTAATTATAACTAAGAGGAGACTGGCTAACAGATCTACCAGAATTTATGTGTAAGGGGATCACAGGGAATCATTATGATATACCTGCTAAACTTGAGGGATTCATTGTAAAAAAAAGGTGACAGACGGAAACAGAGGTGCAACAGACACACTTTCATTAGAGTTTCTATTGACCTTGTTAGTCATTTCAGTGAGTGCAAAGTGCACATGTCACACACTCGCGAGGCAGTAGAAAGTGATTATGTCACACATATCAGGCAATGTAGAATACATTGCTGCTGTCATCATTTTTTCCTAACTCAAAGTGGTTGAATATCGGTGTTCTTAGCACATAAAGTACATGTGTCACACACACACACACACAAACATACACCAGGGAGTACAGAGCATATGTGTCAAAAACACACACTCACACACATCACGCAGTATAGAGTACATGAGCCACACACATCAGGAAGTACAAAGTACACGTGTCTCACACACACGCACATAAAGCAGTACATAGTATATGTATCACACACCAGCAGTACAGATTACATATATCACACACATTCAGTGCAGTCAGGAGGGAGAAGGGAGAACCAACATATTTTTAGCTGAATAAGGCTGGTTGTCCCATTTTGGATTGTAAAAAGTATTTCTAGCTAAATGGCTCAGATATCTGGATGATATTTTGTGTCTTATGCCCAAAAATTTAGATATACACAATTTCCTTGGCAAATTAAATAGCTTAGCCCATTCTATAAACTTTACTGTTGAGTTTGAAGAAACTAACTCATTGCCTTTTCTAGATGTTTTAATTATTAAGGGTAATAATGAATTCAAATTTAAAATTTACAGAAAACCTACAAATAACTGTTCCTATGTCCACTATTATTCTTCACATCAAGATAGAGTTAAACTGTCTGTACACAAATAACCCGCACATAAAAGAGAGAAGCTTACGACGACGTTTCGGTCCAACTTGGACCATTGACAAAGTCACACTAACCAGAGGTGGAGCAGGACGACTATATATAGGCAGGAAGAGGTGGTGGTAGTAGTAGTAGTGGTAGTACAAGAATTGTATATAATACCGACAAGATGAAATTAAGACACATGCACAACACCCGGGCATCCCCATCGTAGACGTTCACAACAAAGACAACCAGACGCCGCACATGTGTCTTAATTTCATCAGTAGTTGTAGTAGTAGTAGAAGAAGAAGAGGTAGTAGTAGTGGTAGTGGTAGAAGTGGGGAAAGGGAGGACGAGCCAGTCAAATACAAAGGAAGGGGAGCACTGCAAGAGAGCTAGATGCCCACAGAGGTAGAGCAAGCGCACAGAGGTGCGTGAAAGGGGAAGTGGTGAAATAAATGAAGAAGGAACAGAAACACGAGACAGGAGAGAGAAAGAAAACCCAGAGGAGAAAAGGAAAGAGGAAAGGGGAAGAGGAAGAAGAAGAAAAAGAAAAAGAAAAAATGAGGATTTAGGTTAAGTCACGGGTGTATCGTTCCAGTCACGGTATTGTGCCTTTTTTGTTAGCTATAAACTGTCTGTTTTCTCATCAATGTTTTTGAGAGCTTTACGTATTTGTAGTCCAGAGTTAATAGATGAGGAAATATCCAAAATTTATGAAATAGGTAATGATTTGAAATACCCAAGAAACGTAATTGATAAATCTGTTAAAATTGCTAGAAATACTTTTTACAATCCAAAAAGGGACAACCAGCCTTATTCAACTAAAAATATGTTGGTTCTCCCTTACCATGAAAACTTGGTTGATATGCCTTCTCTTCTTAAGACTTTTAATATCAAAGTTGTATTTAAAAATCTTGATACAGTAAAAAACTTTTGATAATGAATTCCCCCCAAAATGCTGATGGATGTGTCTATAAGATTCCTTGTAAAATTTGCGATAAAGTTTATTACGGTCAAACTGGTAAAAATCTCTAAGATTAAAACAACATAAATATAGCATTAGAAGTGGACAAGATTCCAATGCTCTATTTATTCATGTGAGAGATTTTAACCATCCAATTGATTTTCAAAAAGTTGAGAAAGTAGTATCAAGTAAGTCCATGGTCGACAGGAATATAATTGAATCTTGTTTCATAAAAAGCAGTTTTGACAATAATATGAATATTTCCTTTGGTTTATATAATTTTTTTTTATTATTATTATCACACTGGCCGATTCCCACCAAGGCAGGTTGGCCCGAAAAAGAAAACTTTCACCATTATTCACTCCATCACTGTCTTGCCAGAAGGGTGCTTTACACTACAGTTTTTAAACTGCAGTATTAACACCCCTCCTTCAGAGTGCAGGCACTGTACTTCCCATCTCCAGGACTCAAGTCCGGCCTGCCGGTTTCCCTGAACCCCTTCATAAATTTTACTTTGCTCACACTCCAACAGCACGTCAAGTATTAAAAAACATTTGTCTCCATTCACTCCTATCAAACACGCTCACGCATGCCTGCTGGAAGTCCAAGCCCCTAGCACACAAAACCTCCTTTACCCCCTCCCTACAACCTTTCCTAGGCCAACCCCTACCCCACCTTCTTTCCACTACAGACTGATACACTCTTGAAGTCACTCTGTTTCGCTCCATTCTCTCTACATGTCCGAACCACCTCAACAACCCTTCCTCAGCCCTCTGGACAACAGTTTTGGTAATCTTGCACCTCCTCCTAACTTCCAAACTACGAATTCTCTGCATTATATTCACACCACACATTGCCCTCAGACATGACATCTCCACTGCCTCCAGCCTTCTCCTCGCAGCAACATTCATCACCCACGCTTCACACCCATATAAGAGCGTTGGTAAAACTATACTCTCATACATTCCCCTCTTTACCTCCAAGGACAAAGTTCTTTGTCTCCACAGACTCCTAAGTGCACCGCTCACCCTTTTCCCCTCATCAATTCTCTGATTCACCTCATCTTTCATAGACCCATCCGCTGACACGTCCACTCCCAAATATCTGAATACATTCACCTCCTCCATACTCTCTCCCTCCAATCTGATATCCAATGTTTCATCATCTAATCTTTTTGTTATCCTCATAACCTTACTCTTTCCTGTATTCACATTTAATTTTCTTCTTTTGCACAACCTGCCAAATTCATCCACCAATCTCTGCAACTTCTCTTCAGAATCTCCCAAGAGCACAGTGTCATCAGCAAAGAGCAATGATCTCATCAACAGCAGCCAACATGGTTTCAGGGACGGGAAATCCTGTGTCACAAACCTACTGGAGTTCTATGACATGGTGACAGCAGTAAGACAAGAGAGAGAGGGGTGGGTGGATTGCATATTCTTGGACTGCAAGAAGGCGTTTGACACAGTTCCACACAAGAGATTGGTGCAAAAACTGGAGGACCAAGCAGGGATAACAGGGAAGGCACTACAATGGATCAGGGAATACTTGTCAGGAAGACAGCAGCGAGTCATGGTACGTGGCGAGGTGTCAGAGTGGGCACCTGTGACCAGCGGGGTCCCACAGGGGTCAGTCCTAGGACCAGTGCTGTTTCTGGTATTTGTGAACGACATGACGGAAGGAATAGGCTCTGAGGTGTCCCTGTTTGCAGATGACGTGAAGTTGATGAGAAGAATTCACTCGATCGAAGACCAGGCAGAACTATAAAGGGATCTGGACAGGCTGCAGACCTGGTCCAGCAATTGGCTCCTGGAGTTCAATCCCACCAAGTGCAAAGTCATAAGAACATAAGAATGTAGGAACACTGCAGAAGGCCTACTGGCCCATACGAAGATTGGGGAAGGGCAAAGAAGATCGCAGACGGAGTACAGTCTACGGGGCCAGAGACTACAAACCTCACTCAAGGAAAAAGATCTTGGGGTGAGTATAACACCAGGCACATCAACCAAATAACTGCCGCAGCATATGGGCGCCTGGCAAACCTCAGAACAGCATTCCGACATCTTAATAAGGAATCGTTCAGGACCCTGTACACCGTGTACGTTAGGCCCATATTAAGAAGGCGCGACATTCTGGAACCACACCTAGCCAAGCCACGTAAAGAAAAACTAGAGAAACAGTGCAAAGGTTTCAACAAAACTAGTCCCAGAAGCTAAAGAGTATGTCCCTAAGAGGAATGTTCAGGGAACTCAACCTGACGTACATATAGAGAGCAGGCGAATAGGGGGACCATAACTAATGCAAATAAAACTGAGAGGAAATTTGACAAGGTGACAAAGACAGGATGTTCCAGCGATGGAACAGTAACAGGGACACAGTGGAAGTTGAGAACAGAGAATCAGGGAATGTTAGTAAGCATTTCAATCAGCCGACAGGAATAGCAGTAAGTGGAAATAGTTTGGAGTCAAGATATGGAGGCAGGAATCATACAATGCATTGAAGCACAGAGATAAGGGATGTAAAGCTCACGTTCAGAAGAGTAGACCTAGTAGCGAATAGTTGAAAGGCGGCCAGAGTGCGGACTCGACTCCCCGCAACCTCAACTAGGTGAGTACAACCACTCAAAGAACAACACAGAACACACACACACTACACACACACACACACACACACACACACACACACACACACACACACACACACACACAATAAATATATATATATATATATATATATATATATATATATATATATATATATATATATATAATATATATATATACAAACACTGATCTCTGGCTGAAGGACGCTCGAACCTACGAACCTTGGAACAAGGTACGCAGTGTTTTACCAATCTACCCACACTTGACAATACCTTGGAGTCCAGCTTGCGCTAGACTTTGATCCCAGGCAGGCAGCTTTCAGGGAGAAGGCTTACAGCTTTTCATCTCATCCCCTGCATGCATCAGCCTTACCAGAGATATTAAAGCACTGGGTACTTTGTTCCAAGGTTCGTAGGTTCGAGTCTACTTAAACCAGAGATCCGTGTTTGTGTATATTTTTTCCTGTTCTTGCGAATTCCTTGCATTGTTAATATCTCTAGTAAGGCTGATGCATGCAGGGGATGAGATGAAAAGCTGTAAGCCTTCTCCCTGAAAGCTGGCTGCCTTGGATCAAAGTCTAGCGCAAGCTGGACTCCAAGGTATTGATCCAGTGTGGTGAGTTTGGTATAGCTGCGTACCTTGTTCCAAGGTTCGTAGGTTCGAGTCTCCTTCAGCCAGAGATCAGTGCTTGTATATATTTCGCCTGCGCTTGAGAATTCCTTGCATACACACACACACACACACACACACACACATATATATATATGTACACATGATCACGTCAATATTTTTCTTATGTCATGACAGACAAGAGAAAAATTCAGTAATGTCCTTTATGGTATTGAGAGCACATCGTGTGTGTCATCCAAAATTTGTATATAAAGATATATAAAAGTTATATATATATATATATATATATATATATATATATATATATATATATATATATATATATATATATATATATATATATATATATATATATATATATATATATATATATATATATTTTGCAATATTTATATTACGCTTAGTGAATCATTGCAGAAAAGCATTTTTTTGAGAGAGAAAATCAATTTTATGGTCCACACTCCCATATCTGCGACTTTAATAAAATGTAGTTTAATACCATGTTTTGAAAAAAAGTATAAAAACATTATTAAAATTTTGATCCGAGGAAGGAAAGGATAGTTCAAATTCCTTGAGTAAAGAGTCCTTCACTACTATGAATGTATTTTCCTGTACTCGAAGGACCTCCACTGACAACCAGGACAAATATGTGTATATAATCTGCTACAAACAATGCCCCAAGAGATTGAATGTAAGGGAAATGGGAGGAAATCTGAATAAACTCACCAGAAAACTTAGAGACGAGACGGGAGATAAGGAACATGAAACACTGAAGAAAACAAATATAAGTTGCAGGTATTGGAATATCATTATGCTCCGTGTGAAGCTTGATCAAGTCATGAATTGATAAAGCTCTATGCAGACCGAATTTTGTCTCAAGAAAAGCTGTTTTTCACTTTATACGTGTCGTCTAATATACATTGTTTCATTCAGAGAGAGACACTGTTTCTTGTCCAATGTGTGACTTCAGTCATGATGCGAAACAACAAAACTCAACATTTTTAATATTGAAGAGTAACGTCAAGGGAGCCTTGGGAATATACTATGTCCAATACACACGCTCAGGAAATGAGACTACAAAATATCCTTACGCAATACAGCAAGACAGTATTTATATACTCCGAGGTGTGTATCCCTCAGTGTGTATTTCCCGGTGCATTCACAACTTTATTGGGTAACTGATAAGCGAGAGTAAACACTACGATATTTATTAAGAAACTTAAAGTACTCTGACAATTTTCCTAAAGACCCCAAAATCGAAATGTTTTCTAATATGTCCTAGTGTTGACCCACGTGATTAAAACAAAAAACACTCAGAGTTTACATTAAATCTAGTGTCCGGGTCGGTGCTTGAGGTAATAAAAGGATGTGTTGTCAAAAATTGATGTGAATCATATGAAGGCTGAGATATGAATCACCTCAAAATTACCTTTCCAAATAAATGGTGTAAAATACCATTTTGTGACTTGATAAAGCACACTGTGTGGGCGAAACGTTGTCAATAAAGGATCGCATTATACTGCTTAAGTGTTTATATTTCCATTACCTTCCTACTACTTCTATTGTCTCCAATGTTATGAACGCCTGTATTCAACCGAAAAAGCCTGATGAATAGGCGAAACATTTCGAAATGTTTCTTACACATCAATAGACGTGAGTGTATGAGCCAGTAAGACCCTCAGAATCATCTTATTTCCTTTAATGAGTTGATGAGAACTTTTGAATTTTCCATGGAAATTCACCTTCGAATAAATTTTTAATTCACCGGTCATCTCTCACTGATTCTGGATGGGCCGAAGTAGAAGAAGAAGGAAACACATTTACCATCATTCATTCAATAGCTGTCATGCCAGAAGTGCACAGACGTCACATTTCAAATGATTCTCCGAGCTGTAATATCCCCACCCGTATTCATAGTGGTAAGGGTGTAACATATTGTGGCTATTAACTCAGCCCATTGGCAATTAAGACATTTACTATTCAGTGAGTTTGGGTGAGGACCTTGTCTTACTTTTCCAAGGTTTCTAATATTACCTTATCAGACTTTACTTAGATGATTTCACAGGTTTGGTCAACTAATCGATTTTGCCCAATCATTTTCTGTAAGCTCAGTCATTCGTTTCTGCCTTGTACCAAGCGAGAGGGAAAATAATTTCAGCACTTAAAGTGTTCTAGTTTCTCATATATGTTCCTATTTGTGTAGTGACCAGCGGGTCGCTAACAGCAGCAGCCTAGTTAAGTAAGCAATCAACAAAAATGTTTGGCTTCAGGCAGGACTGCGAGAGTTCATATTAGAGCCCTTGAGGTTGTCAGGTATATCTAGGAGGTAAACAAACATATCACTGGTATATATGGTAAGTTGAAGATTGAGACACTTATACAACATATTGGAATCTTTATTCAGGAAACGTTTCGCCACACTGTGGTGTGGTGAAACGTTTCCTGAATAAATATTCCAATATGTTGTATAAGTGTCTCAATCTTCATCTGGTCGGTTTTTCAAATCATTCATCACACACACATATATGGTGAAAGGTTATTTATTTTTGTCTATTATTTAAAATATGAATTTATACAGTAGGTTCAATCTAAATAAAATTGGGATGTTTTGTATTTTAGAAAATATTAGTAGATGCAGAAAGTTTAGTTCACTGAGTAAATTAATTCCTTTAACAAATGTCAAAATAAGTGTTGGGTATTCACGTGTTAAAACACTTGCAACTTGATACTTTACGTGACGATTTGAGGGCAAGTGTTGAACATTCCTGAAATGTTGTCAATGTCCTCAGTCACAGCCTTGTGATGGAGGTCAGCATCTCGTTTTCTGAATGATGCAGTGTTCCACCTGACTGTTTTTATATCACTATGTTTTTGTTGCTGGTCAAGCCACTTTTTTACCTCGTGTGTATTTACCAGCATGTTGGTGAGAATAACGGTGAATGCAGCCAGTGAGTCGAGAAGCGATAACCAATGAGGCAAACGGCAGGAACTAAAAGGCTGCTGATGCAGTGGTCCGTCACAGAACTAAGAGCTGCCACATTTGTATCAGTGTTAGTAGACATCATCGTGTAGACAGTGCAGGCCTGTGATTGCTTCTTGTGAAACCCGTGGAACAAAACTAGCAGCTATCACACTTACATCAGCGTGTTTTCTGTCCTTGGCACATACACCTAGATAATACATTATCCTTCTTAATCTAGAAAGAAGCATATAGTTCTTCTCAGCAGAGAGCTTCGGCTTGAACTACCATGTAACAGACAGCGGTGTTATGGATTTTTTTCCCCTGACGAGAAGGCTAACGGTAGCGGAGATAGCGCTACACACAGGGTCATGGAACATTGTCGTGTTACACTGTCATGCTACACTGACGAGTATAAACACAGTTCCGGCCACTGTGCTTCTCTCTGTCGTTCTTGATAATGATGCAGCTTTCAAGGTGCAGTCCACACGAGTGTGTCCTCTCTCTCTCTGTTTACTTAGCTAAGCTTGCAAGAGGTCAAGGATATATACGCTCTGAGGCGTGTGTCTCTCAGTATATATATATGCTTAGAGATTGCTTTAATTTTTGTATAAGGGATTAAGGGATTCTTGATTGGTGGTGAATAACTTACCTGTATCCTTAATGGCCCTCAAGTGGTGTATAGGCATTAAGCCGCGATAGCCGACCAATCGAAAGGACCCGGGTTCGATCCTAGGCGGGGAGAGCAATTGCTATCTTCGTTACGCTAACGGAAATAAGATACCAAAGAGAAAGTTGGCTAATGTAGGGAGAATATTGAAGGGAAACTAACGACAGTGTTTGCCTTTCTTGGGTTACACTGTTAATAACGCTACGTGTATAGCGGACGGAGGATCGAGCATCCGTCACTACTTGTGCTGCATCACCCACAGGGGTTTAGGGCTTCACGAATTACAGTGCACTAACTCATGCATGAATCTTGATTCTTCATACCTGCAAGACTTCATCAGAAATTTAATAAAGCTCTACTCTGAGTAATTAAAAAAACCCCACTGTGGGTAATAAAGCCCCACTGTGGGTGATAAAGCTCATTTAAGTTCCTTCCCGTTTAAAGTTTCTTTTTTTAAATACAGCTTGTTTTGCAATTATCCCCACCCCGACGTACCCCATGTCACCCACCCATCACAACCCCACCTCACACCACCACAGCCCATCCCACCTACATAACCCCAGCCCATCCCACCTACATAACCCAGCCCATCCCACCTACATAACCCCAGCCCATCCCACCTACATAACCCCAGCCCATCCACCTACATAACCCCAGCCCATCCCACCTACATAACCCCAGCCCATCCCACCTACATAACCCCAGCCCATCCCACCTACATAACCCCAGCCCATCCCACCTACATAACCCCAGCCCATCTCACCTACATAACCCCAACCCATCCCACCTACATAACCCCAGCCCATCCCACCTACATAACCCCAGCCCATCCCACCTACATAACCCCAGCCCATCCCACCTACATAACCCCAGCCCATCCCACCTACATAACCCCAGCCCATCCCACCTACATAACCCCAGCCCATCTCACCTACATAACCCCAACCCACTCCTCTCTACCATCATCAAAATAAAAATATGAGTACGACTATTCAATATGGAATCTTTCAGGTAATATTACGTATCGTTCCCATTGATCGCCGGTTGGAAACGACAGGGAAATGAGTGATAAGACACATGTTCCTCATCTGGGAATCATTATTATGAAACTATCATAATGAGAGGCAGGTGTTGCTCATGTATCTTATTCATTAATCTGTCCATACTGAATATCATCAGTGTAATGAGAGATGCAAAACAAATCAGATGAGAGACATCAATGCTCTGTAACTTCCCGAAGGAAGAAGGTGAGTTTTTAGTGAGTGGTCGATACCCAGTTTTTATCCTATACAAGTTATACTATTATTTATAACACTATGTTTGTGTCTTTGTAAAGTTTGTTCAAGTCTCTTTCCTGTTTCTGTTTGACGCACTGTTTAATCTCTTTCTTTAACTATATATATTTATATATATATATATATATATATATATATATATATAAATATATATATATATATATATATATATATATATATATATATATATATATATATATATAATATATATATATATATATATATATATATATATATATATAATATATAAATACAATTAATCTGTTCCTGACACCCAGAAGTATTAAAACAAAAAATTTTTTAACATGAAATATGCATGTAGTACATAAACAATATAATGGGAAATAATGAATGAAACATTAACAGCATAACACTTACCTTTATTGGAGATTCTTCTTAGTGTATGGGAGACTTGAGGAGGAGAGTGGATTGTTTATAGTTTGGAAGGGGAATCCCTTTCCATCAACATCTCAGGTACCATTTGCTTTTCTGGGGTTGCTTCTCTTCTCTGTTTCTTAATGCCACTAGGACCACCTTGAGAGTCACTGGAGTCCTGTCTCACAAAATAACTGTGGAGAGAGCTATGTTTCTGGCGCCTCTTTAACACTTCCCTAAAATGGCCCAAGACTGTCACTGTACATGTTGCCAACCTGGCTTGCAACAACCTTGTTAGGGTGATGTTTCTCCATAAAGCTTTCCATCTTACTCCACATAGTAAAAATCTCTTTAATTTCTGAAGAAGACACCTTCTTCCATCTCTCTTCCTCCTCCTCTGCAGCAAGATTCTGAGCTGCGATGTGTTGCTCTTCCTGCTGAAGCTCTTGCAGCTCCTCAGTGGTGAGCTCTTCATTGTGGTCTTCCACCAATTCTTCCACATCCTCCAAACTCACATCCAACCCCATGGAACTCCCCAGTGTCACAATTGATTTTACAACAGACATAGGCTCATTAGGGTCAGTCCCAAATTCTTCAAAATCCCTCTTGTCGACACAATCTGGCCACAATTTTCTCCATGCAGAGTTCAAAGTCCTGGTAGTCATTCCCTCCCAAGCCATACCTATAAGGGTTATGCAGTGGAGGATGCTGAAGTGTTCTCTCCAAAATTCCCTTAGGGTCAAGTGAGTGTCTGTGGTCACAGTCAAGCACCTGTGAAACATTGCTTTTGTGTAGAGTTTTTTAAAGTTTGCAATAACCTGCTGGTCCATGGGTTGGAGGAGAGGAGTGGTATTCGGGGGCAAGAACTTTACTGTGATGAACCCAAACTCCTCGAAAATTAGGTCATCCAAGTTTGGAGGATGAGCAGGTGCATTGTCCATTACTAGCAGGCACTTGAGATCCAATTTCTTTTCCAAGAGATACTCCTTCACACTAGAGCCAAACACTTCTTTGAACCACTCGACGAAAATTTCCCTCGTGACCCATGCCTTACTATTAGATTTCCAAAACACACACAATTTACTCTTCATAACATTGTTTTTCCTGAACACTCTGGGATTTTCAGAATGGGACACTAGTAATGGCTTCACTTTGAAATCCCCACTAGCATTAGCACAGAACATTAGCGTCAGCCTGTCTTTCATAGGCTTGTGTCCTGGCATTGCCTTTTCCTCTTGTGTAATGAAGGTCCTCTTTGGCATTTTCTTCCAAATGAGGCCTGTTTCGTCACAATTGAACACTTGTTCAGGTTTCAGTCCTTCAGCCTCTATGTACTCCTGGAATTCATGCACATATTTTTCAGCCGCCTTGTGGTCCGAACTGGCAGCCTCACCATGCCTTACCACACTCTGTATGCCAGTACGGTTCTTAAATCTCTCAAACCAGCCTTTGCTGGCCTTAAATTCACTCACTTCACCACTATTTGCAGGCAATTTCTTTACCAATTCTTCATGCAACTGCCTAGCCTTTTCACAAATAAACGAAGTTATAAGAGTATCTCCTGCTAATTGTTTCTCATTTATCTACACCAATAATAACTTCTCAACCTCTTCCAGTACTGGTGATCTCATTTTTGTCAGCATAGTTACTCCCTTTGCAACAACAGCATCCTTTATTTCATTTTTCTTGGCCACTATGGAACATAAGATTGTGTAGGGTTTCTTATACATCCTGGACAGTTCGGCCACACTTGTACCACTTTCATATTGTTCAATGATGGTTTTCTTAAATTCAATCGCATTTCTCACCTTCTTTACCACAGGCTTGGCACTAGGAGCTTTCTTTGGAGCCATGGTAGCTTATGTAGTACTTGCAGGCACTAAAATAAATGGAATATTATGAAATATTTCGCTGAAGCACGTGAGGGGACCTTTGCTCACTGGTAAACAATGCCAGACTGGCTGCCCCCCTGGCTCACGCCGTGGGTCGCGTCCCGGACGAACTACGACTCGCGAGTCAACCTATGAAAAGGAGTCCATGTTTATACGAAAATACCCCTAGGATTGGCGAATTTTACGATTGCCGGAACTACGAAAAGGGGGGAGACCACTGTATATATATATATATATATATATATCTATATATATATATATATTTTATATATATATAATATATATATATATAATATATATATATATATATATATATATATATATTTTTTATATTATAAAATTAAATATTTTTATATATAAAATATTATATATATATATATATATATATATATATATATAAAATATATATATATATACATATATATATATATATATATTAATATTTTATATTTATATTATATATATTTTTATATATATATATATTATATATTATATATATATTTATATATATATATTATATTTATATTTTATTATATATATTATATATATATATATATATATATATATTTATATACATATATATATATTATAAAATATTATATATATATATATATATATTTATAAAATATTTATATATATATATATATATTATATATATAATATATATATTTTATATATATATATATTTTAATATATATATATATAATATATATATATATTATATATATGAATAATATACATCGCGTCAGATGAATAACTACTGAGATATTAGTTTCAAGTCATTCACTTTGCCAATTGATTCGCTAAATTGCTGTCGCTATATTACTTGACCCATTTCACTAGTTTTACTGCTCAATTAATTTAATATAGGAACGGCAGACTGTAATTTAATAACCAGCAAAATTGGTGAATATTATTTCCAAGACTAAAGGCGTTCTCTATACTAATTTTCCGAAGCCATTTAGCGAATGAAAACCATTCTGTTCGTTGTCTTAAGTACATGTTATTCAATTTTATTTTTAATGTGGTATTTTGAGCGTTAGAAGAACATAATTTTTTCTTAAAAGGGTGGATGATATAATTGATAGTAATGGTTATACAATACAAAAAGATTGTGACATATTACTTGTGCACCACATATGTTTTCCCGAAGTCTTTTGTGGGGAGGGGAGTACGGTGTAAAACTGATGCAGAGTTGCAGGTTCGAGTCCTCTGTGGTTGAAAGTAATGTTTGTAAAAAAAATTTTCTCCTTTTTGGCGTTTTTTTAAGCATATATACCTTTATTAACGTCAATAATAATGTTAAGTTTTTCCCCAAGTGTTAAAAATTAAAAGAAAATTTTAAACTTAGTGAAGTCTGGGGAAAATTTAAATTTGGGAAATTTTTCCTGGGGGGGGTACCTTAATAAAAAATAATTTCCAAAAACATAAAATTTTTTAAATATTGTTATTTTATTTTTTTCTATAAAGCCCAAAATTTCATAGAGTTTGTTTTACTGCAGAAACTAAACAAAAGTCATTACCACCCCCAATTCTGATTTTCGTTTCCATCTGGGGCCTAATTTTAGCAGCTGGAATTCAATCATTTTGCTTTTTAACCTGTTCGACACTCATTAAAATTTTGAGGGGCTTGTATGAAACCCCTGAGCTAAAATTTTCACGATGGCCCCCTTTCAGTATTAAATTCTTTTGTGTGTGTGTTTCTGTGTGTGTGTGTGTGTGTGTGATGTGAATACCTATTTGAAACCCCACCTATTTTTTGGTTGCAGGGGTGGGAGTCCTAGCCCTGGCCCCGCCTCCCCACCGGTTGCTATTGGGCCCCTTCTCTCCCCCCGTCCTTTGAGTTTTATCAAACCTCGTCTTAAAACTGTGTAGGGTTTCCCTGCCTCCACAAAGTCATTTTCTAGGCTTTTCCACTGCCTTACAACTCATACTGAAGAAATACTTCCTCTTTTCCTCTGGGACTCATTTGTTTTCTTAAAATTAAAATTTTTGGGCCTTGTTTCTGTTTTCCTCCCCCGGGAAAACATCTGTTTTTTGGTCCACCTTGTCTTTTCCCAAACGCAATATTTTATATGTCGTTACCCATGTCCCCCCTGACCCTCCTGTCCTCCAGTGTCGTGGGGCCGATTTCCCTTAACCCTTTCTTCATAGGACTTTCCCCCTTTAGCTCTGGAAAAAACCCCTTGCCCGAAAACCTTTGTACTTTTCTATTTTTCTTACGTGTTTTTATCAATTTGCGGGTTCCAAACGGGTTTCTGCATATCCAGTAGGGGCCTGACATACAGGGGTTTTCAGGGGAATGTTTCCCTTACTAAGGTATCGGAATGCTGTTCTCATTTTCCCGGGCCGCCCATATGCTGCCAGCAGTTATCTGATTTAAGTGGGTTCCGGGGACATGCTCGGGGTTATACTAAACCCCAAAATCTTATTTCCCTTTGGGGAGGTTTTTTCAGTCTTTGGCCACCTAGCCTATACTCTGTCTGTGGTTTTCTGTGCCCTTCCCCCTTTTTCATGACTTTGCATTTGGGGGATTAAAATTTGAGAAGCCCTTTGCTGGACCAGGGGTCCAGTCTTTCCAAAGGGCTCTTTTAAGTCCTGCCCGGTTTTTGTGGTGTGTGTGGGGTGTGTGTGTGAGTGTGTGTGTGTGTGTGTGTGTGTGTGTGTGGGTGGTTTTGTTTTTGGGGGTATATGTTGTGTACTCAGCCCCAAAACTTGCTACTATGTTTATTGGGAAGGTTCGAGTCACAGCTCCTAACCCTTCTTTCTGATGGCAGCCTTTTGGGGTTTTTTCCTGGCTGCGTGGGTCCTCCAAATCAGTTCAAAAACCCACTGAAAAAAGGCCTGGGCTTTACCACTTCCCGTCTCTAGATCCCTTCCAAACCCCTAAAGAAGTAGTGGGGCCCTTTGTGTACTTACATACGTATGTATGATTTCAAAAAAGGATCACAGTAAAAAAGGTGAAACACAATATGGCAGAACAAACCCCTGTGGGAAAAAAAAATGAAAATTTCCCAAACGATTTCGTTTACTTCCCCACATTATCAAGGAAAAAGTTCCCGATAATTTTGGGGAGGTCACGAAAAACGCTTGAAATTTTACTATTTTTTTTTAAAAGGGGGTTGTTCTTTCCTAAGTATGTATGAAATTTATGAAAAGTTTTATACGTGTAGAAAGTACAAGGTTTTTGCCAGAACAAACCCCCAAAAACATTTCCCTTTCCCCCCTTTTCCCCCCCTTACCCCCCCTTACCCCCTGAAAACTTCACCCCCCGGGGAAAGGTTTAAATTTTCATTTCCCTTTGGGCGAGTTTTTCTGTGAAGTAACTGATTATTTCCATTAAAGAAGATAATTCAATTGCCTGGGAAAAGAACTTTGCTTGTGTGGCCCCATTAGGGGCGTCCTGGCACCGAGGGGCGCTGTCCATTGATGCAAAGCCCCAAATTGAGGGGAACTAAATTTAAACCCAAATTTGGGCTAACTACAGCAATTAGAGGAAGGGGGGAGCAGGAGGAAAGAGGGGAAAGAATAGGGGAGGAAAAAGAAATTTGGGGGGGAAGAGGTGGGAGAAAAAACATGTACAAGTTGAGGAAAAAAAAACACAATGAAAAACCCCAAAAAATTTTTACCTTTACGTACCCAGGGTGTTCACGGGGTCTAAACCTCCAAATGTGTCACGCAAAAGGCACGACGGGGGAAATTGGGCCATTGTTATTAGAGAAAAAGGGGTTTTTCCCGACAAAAATTTAAAAAATATCGTGAAAAAATATACATTAAACTCTGAAAGAAGCAAAATTTTTTAAAAGGCCCAAAAAAAAACCTTTTTGAAGCAAAGAGAATTGTATATAATATGTATATATGATGATACTGTTTATAATATATATATATATTATATATATAATATAATATAATATATATATATATAAATATATATATAGAATATATATATGTAGGTAGTAGGTTGGTAGACAGCAACCACCCAGGGAGGTACTACCGTCCTGCCAAGTGAGTGTAAAACAAAAACCTGTAATTGTTTTACATGATGGTAAGATTGCTGGTGTCCTTTTTTCTGTCTCATAAACATGCAAGATTTCAGGTACGTCTTGCTACTTCTACTTACACTTAGGTCACACTACACATACATGTACAAGCATATATATACACACCCCTCTGGGTATTCTTCTATTTTCTTTCTAATTCTTTTTCTTGTTTATTGCCTCTTATCTCCATGGGAAGTGGAACAGAATTCTTCCTCCGTAAAGCCATGCGTGTTGTAAGAGGCAATTAAAATGGGGGGAGAAAGGGGGCTAGTAACCCCTTCTCCCGTATAAATTACTAAATTTAAAAGAGAAACTTTCGTTTTTTTTTTTGGGCCCCCCTGTCTTGGTGGGATAACGGCCGGTGTGTTGAAAAAAGAATATATATATATATATATATATATATATATATATATATATATATATATATATATTATATATATTATTTTATATATAATATATATATTTATTATATTATATATATATAAAATTTATATATATATATATATATATAATATATATATATATATATAAATATAATATAATATATATATATATTTTAATATATATTTCCAGCAATCGAATCAGGGGATATAACCCGATGTGTCCCTTAACTGCTCTGTAACAGCATTGCTAACATTACCAGCAGTGGCATTACTGACGTTTATAGAGTCTCCCAGATACTAACTGAAGCAGCAGGTGTTGTGAGGAGAGAGAGAGAGCGAGAGAGAGAGAGAGAGAGAGAGAGAGAGAGAGAGAGAGAGAGAGAGAGAGAGAGAGAGAGAGAGGAGAGAGAGAGAGAGAGAGGAGAGAGGAGAGAGAGAGACAGAGGGGACGGGGAACGAGACAAAAGACAGAGACGAGACAGACAGACAGACAGACAGACAGACAGAGAATAGCCAACGGTTTATAGAGAGGAAGAGTAATAGGTGGTGTGATCTATTTGTAATAACCAATTTCTAATTGCTGCTAACAATCAGCAGGTCACAACTCGCAGACAATCAGCAGGTCACCTCCCACTAACAACCATCAGGTAACCTCCCGTTAACAAGCACCAATTAAGCCAATCATCATCCGCATTTTCCTATCAAACTTTGACAGTCTGTCAATCATCCGTACTGACTGATGGCTGCTATTTTCGTTTCATTTTTGTATGGTCCCCAAAATTCGCTCACCAATGTCATTAAAACTTCTCATAACGATTTTTTTTCATCTTACGTTTGACTTAACTTGGAATTGCTTAAGTCTTTCCCCAAAAAATACTTTCGTAAGAAAGGTAAATTTAGTAATGGGGTAAAAATGGTGTTAGGTGCGCTAAATGCCTCAGTGGGATCCACTGTTGTGGAAGGGTAATAGCAGACACTGTTGTGTAAGGGGTAATAATAGACACTGTTGTGTAAGGGGTAATAACAGACACAATTGTGTAAGGGGTAATAACAGACACCATTGTGTAAGAGGTAATAACAGACACTGTTGTGTAAGAGGTAATAACAGACACTGTTGTGTAAGAGGTAATAACAGACACTGCTGTGTAAGAGGTAATAACAGACCTGTTGTGTAAGAGTAATAACAGACACTGTGTTGGAAAGGTAATAAAAAGACACTGTTGGTAAGAGTAAAAATAGACATGTTGTGTAAGAGGTAATAACAGACTCTGTTGTGTAAGAGGTAATAACAGACACTGTTGTGTAAGAGGTAATAACAGACTCTGTTGTGTAAGAGGTAATAACAGACACTGTTGTGTAAGAGGTAATAACAGACACTGCTGTGTAAGAGGTAATAACAGACTCTGTTGTGTAAGAGGTAATAACAGACACTGTTGTGGAAGAGGTAATAACAGACACTGTTGTGTAAGAGGTAATAACAGACACTGTTGTGTAAGAGGCAATAACAGACACTGTTGTGTAAGAGGTAATAACAGACACTGTTTGTGTAAGAGTAATAAACAGACACTGTTGTTAAGAGTAATAAAAACACTGTGTTAAGAGGTAATAACTACACTGTTTGTAAGGTAATAACAGACACTGTTGTGTAAGAGGAATAACAGACACTGTTGTGTAAAGGTAATAACAGAAAACTGTTTTGTAAGAGTAATACAGACTCTGTTTGTGTAAGAGTTTAAAAACAGACACTGTTGTGTAAGAGTAATAACAACACTGTTTGTGTAAGAGGTAATAACAGACATGTTGTGTAAGAGGTAATAACATTTCTGTTGTGTAAGAGGTAATAAAAACACCATTGGTTAGAGTAAATAACAGACACTGTTGTGTAAGAGGCAATAACAAAACACTGTTTTGTAAAAGGAATAACAACACTGTTGTGAAAGAGGTAATAAAACCCCATTGTGTAAGAGGTAATAAAACAACACTGTTGTGTAAGAGGCCCTAAAAGACACTGTTTGTAAGAGGGAATAAACCAGACACTGTTTGTGTAAGAGGTAATAACAGACACTGTTGTGTAAGAAGAATAACAGACACTGCTGTGTAAGAGGTAATAACAAACTCTGTTGTGTAAGAGGTAATAACAGACACTGTTGTGTAAGAGGTAATAACAGACACTGTTGTGTAAGAGGCAATAACAGACACTGTTGTGTAAGAGGTAATAACAGACACTGTTGTGTAAGAGGTAATAACAGACACTGTTGTGTAAGAGGTAATAACAGACACTGTTGTGTAAGAGGCAATAACAGACACTGTTGTGTAAGAGGTAATAACAGACACTGTTGTGTAAGAGGTAATATTAGTGACTGTTTGGAAGAAATACAAGAATATTTGACAACAAACTTTACAAACAAAAGTCGCGCTATGATCCACAACAAGAATTCTCTTCTAAACTATATTTTACTAGATAAAAAAAAACTAAGATGAATAATTTTTATAGCTTGTGAAAAAATATTATAAATATATATGTGATATTGACTGCTGTAGAGGGACCAGTAAATTTAGAACCAAGGGGGAAAAAATCAATAATACACATTTTGGGCAGATACCTATGAGACTTTGGGTTCTTTTTGACTTTTAATCTCTTCGTGTATCAACAATAATAATGGTGGTCACACTGAACACGTTTAGTGATTAAAAATATTTAATACCGCATCTTTTTTCTTATTTTTTCCTTTTGTTCCAAACTCAAGGGATAAATTGAACGTAAAACAAAGTGGGAATCAATACACCACCCTGAGGAGTACGGATCATTATTTATCTAAGCTATTATAATTATTAAGTAGTAGTAGTAGTGGCAGCAGCAGTAGTAGTAGTAGTACTAGTAGTAGTAGTAGTAGTAGTAGTAGTAGTAGTAGTAGTAGTAGTAGTAGTAGTAGTAGTAGTAGTAGTAGTAGTAGTAGTAGTAGTAGGGAAGCGCCAGACCGTAAGAGAGCGAAAATAAGGTCAGATCGTAATAAGGAGACATTAGATCTGATTCCTTGGTAAAAGAGTCCTTTGTTGGCAGCCCACCACAGTGGTGGGCTGCTGCACCTACCACTGTGGTAGGATGCTGCACCCACCACAGTGGTGGATGCTGCACCCACCACAGTGGTGGATGCTGCACCCACCACAGTGGTGGGATGCTGCACCCACCACAGTGGTAGGATGCTGCACCCACCACAGTGGTGGGCTGCTGCACCCACCACAGTGGTGGGCTGCTGCACCCACCACAGTGGTGGGCTGCTGCACCTACCACTGTGGTAGGATGCTGCACCCACCACAGTGGTGGGATGCTGCACCCACCACAGTGGTGGGATGCTGCACCACCACAGTGTGGGATGCTGCAACCTCCACAGTGTAGGATGCTGCACCTACCACAGTGGTGGGCTGCTGCACCCACCACAGTGATGGGCTGGTGCACCTACCACTGTGCTGAGATGCTGCACCACCACAGTGGTAGGATGCTGCACCTACCACTGTGCTGAGATGTTGCACCCACCACAGTGGTGGGATGCTGCACCCACCACAGTGGTGGGATGCTGCCCCACCACATGTGGGATGCTGCACCCACCACAGTGGTGGGATGCTGCACCCACCAAAGTCTTGACAATCTTCTTAGGGAGTACAACGAGGCTTAATTTTACATCTTATACTGCATGGTTGACGTAGAGGAAAGGATTAATAACAATAATAATACTAACGTTATTATTAAATAATAATAATAATAATAATAATAATAATAATAATAATAATAATAATAATAATAATAATAATAATAATAATAATAATAATAATAATAATAATTATAATAATAATAACAATATTATTATTATTATTATTATCATTATTATTATTATTATTATTATTTTTATTATTATTATTATTATTATTATTATTATTATTATTATTATTATTATTATTATTTTTGTTGTTGTTGTTGCTGTTGTTGTTGCTGTTGTTGTTGTTGTTGTTGTTGTTGTTGTTGTTGTTGTTATTAATCCTTTCCTCTACGTCATCCATGCAGTATAAAATGTAAAACTATTATTTTTATTGTTGTTTTTGTTCTATATCAAGGGAAGAGCTAAAATCGCAGGGATCAGATTTGTCCCCAGATATTAATTAACACAGGAGATACAGTTCATTTAATCAAGAGCCTCCACCCTAGAAGGGACAGGAGAGAGACGGGAGAGAGGCTCAGGAGATAGAAGGAAGGGGGGAGAGAATAAGTGATGAGGATGGGTGAAGGAGCACGTCTTGTTAAACCGCTTACTTAGTCTTCAGCGTCTTAGAAGTGGGGATGGCAATAGCCAGGGTACCTGAGGTAGGAGGGGATATTACCTAGGTCCTGGGGGTAAATATTTTGCTATTACGGGAAATGTACTGAGGCACTGAGTACCTTATAAGGCTGAGGGACTGATTACCTTATCTTCCTTTGTCTCCAGCATGTCAACTCTGTATTGAATTTAAAAAACCGCTGGTTGGTGAAATGCTTTCGCAGTGAAGAAACCCAAATGATGTATTTTATTTAACACCGAATGGTTTATGTTTCTCAGCATATATATACAAAAGTTTACATTAATCTCAATTTAATCGACTGAAGCATTATTGATTGGTGGTGAACAAGTGACCTACAACCTTGATGACCCTCGTGTAATCGATAGGCTTTCAACCCCATTGACCAACCAATATCCTGCAATATAATAAACAGATAACAGTGTAGTGAGTGAAGAATGAACAGCGTGGGAAGGAAGTGTGTGGGTGATGGCAGCCGTAGAAGCATAATATCCCCGGGCCACTGAGTAGTAGGGCCATCAGGTATTATCCATCATTCAGGTTCCAAGACCTCCTTAATTCTATCCTGCTCGGGAGGTCCCCCGCTGCCTCCCTCAAGCCGGAAATGACCTAAATTGGATATTTAAGGATATAATGCAGGGAAATGGGAGGAGGAAAGTCTTATGAAGGAGGATCAATGGGTTGGAGCAGAGAGGGGAGAGAAGGTTGGGAGAGATTGCTCAGTGGGAGGGAGGTAGGGTTAAGGCGTATTTTATGGCTCTGCGTAAACGAAAGGAACCGAAATAAAATTAGCAAGTATATTTCTGCTTTGAAGAAGATGGGAAAAAAGGCAGAGAGGAGAACAAATTGAAGAACAACTGGATGCCACCATGAATAGATAATAATACATAATACATAATATATAATAATATACTACTAATAATAATAATAATAATAATAAATAATAATAATAATAATAATAATAATAATAAAATTCATAATAACAATAAAATTAAAAATAACCAGATAGTTTAGCCTCTTAACTACTGCAAAAAATATATTGAAAAAAATGACAAATGATTAACTTGTAGAAAACATTCACTCAAAATCACGACCGAAACGAATCTTGAACATGTTCAAAATGAGTATATAAAGAAGTTCACCCCCGGGGTGATACAGAGAGGTTCTAGCAGGTCACAGTGAGGTTCATTGTCAGGTTGTAAATGCAGGTTTTAAAGCCGATCGATTAACGTATATCAAAAACCGATTCCACATGAAATCAAATCGTGAGTAGCTATAGTGAGTAGTGATTGTTGTATCTTCGATTCGCTAAAACTGTTGATATATAAGGAAAATGTCAAGCCTGATCATTAATTAATTAATAATTAATTAATAATTAATTAATAATTAACTCATTTTTCGTTCTTGCAGCTTTATGTGAGGCCTCAATTATGACTTGATGTCGCCCAAGTGCACAAAACCTCTTCTTATCTCACATGATATAAACAGAGACAATGGAATTTCCCCAGGGTAACCCCAAGAGTAATTAACACTGTATTATCCATTAAAACCAAGCAGTATAGGCTTCCTACTTTAGGCTCTCCTTTACGATGTTATATTCAAAGTAGCAGAGAATATTTTCTACAGACTATTCAGTTAAGGTTAATAACTGAAGGGAGAAAAGTGGTTTGTCTTTTTTTTTTCCTTGGAGACCTTTTGTGGTGTCCAAGGTCCAACCCCAAGAGTCGACTAGAACACAGGTGTCAGTGCACTGCTGGGGAAATAGTCGTAACTTGTAGGGATACTTACGGGGGTCGAACCCAGATCTTTCGATTTCGAGACGAATAAACCATACCACGGGCGGGGTTAGAACCCGCGATCAGAGAGTCATGAAACTCCAGACTGACGCGTTAGCCACTGGGCTGGAGTTTTATGACTCTGTGATCGCGGGTTCTAACTCAGCCCGTGGTATGGTTTGTTTGCAATCGTGTCATTACGATTTCATGAGTCGAGCCGAAAGCTCTGCCACTAAGCTACGAGTCATACTATAACATGTAGTGCAGAACAACCTCAATTACCATAACGTGAAGCTGAGAAGAGATTTATCCAGCTTAACTACAAACCTCTACTGGAACATGGTCTTGTTCTCTGTCTCTCTGGAGAACCTTGTGCTCTTGTATCCTTCACTCATACCTAGATAATACATAAGAACATAAGAACATAAGAAAGGAGGAACACTGCAAGAGGCCTGCTGGCCCATACTAGGCAGGTCCTTTACAATTCATCCCACTAACAAAACATTTGCCCAACCCAATTTTCAATGCCACCCAAGAAATAAGCTCTGATGTGAAAGTGCCACTCAAATCCAACCCCTCCCACTCATGTACTTATCCAACCTAGATTTGAAACTACCCAAAGTCCCAGCCTCAATAACCCAACTAGGTAGACTGTTCCACTCATCAACTACCCTATTTCCAAACCAATACTTTCCTATGTCCTTTCTAAATCTAAACTTATCTAATTTAAAAACCATTACTGCGGGTTCTCTCTTGGAGAGACATCCTCAAGACCTTATTAATATCCCCTTTATTAAAACCTATCTTTCCCCTTATACACTTCGATCAGGTCTCCCCTCATTCTTCGTCTAACAAGTGAATGTAACTTAAGAGTCTTCAATCTTTCTTCATAAGGAAGATTTCTAATGCTATGTATTAATTTAATCATCCTACGCTGAATGTTTTTCTAACGAATTTATGTCCATTTGTAATATGAAGACCAGAACTGAGCTGCATAATCTAGGTGAGGCCTTACTAATGATGTATAAAGCTGCAGTATGACCTCTGGGACTCTGTTGCTTACACTTCTTGATATAAATCCCAGTAATCTATTTGCCTTATTACGTACGCTTAGGCATTGCTGTCTTGGTTTAAGGTTGCTGCTCACCATAACCCCCAAGTCCTTTTCGCAATATGTATGGCTAAGTTCTACATCATTTAACTTATAAGTACTAGGGTTATGGGCACTCCCGAGCTTCAGAACCTTGCATTTATCTACATTGAACTGCATCTGCCACTTTTCTGACCAAGAATAGAGTTTGTTTAAATCCTCCTGAAGTTCCATAACATCTACGTTTGAATCAATTATCCTACCTATCTTGTGTCATCGGCGAATTTGCTCATATCACTAGCAATTCCCTCATCAAGATCATTGATATATATTATAAAACAACAACGGGCCCAAGACTGATCCCTGTGGAACGCCACTTGTTACAGATCCCCACTCGAATTTAACCCCATTTATGGACACTCTCTGCTTCCTGTCAGTGAGCCATGACTCGATCCACGAGAGCACTTTTCCCCCAATGCCATGAGCTGCCACTTTCTTTAACAGTCTATGGTGCGGAACTCTATCAAAAGCCTTACTAAAATCTAAGTAAATAATATCAAATTCTTTATTGTGGTCAACAGCCTCAAAAGCTTTACTGAAGAAAGTTAAAAAAATTAGTTAGACAAGACCGGCCTCTTGTGAATCCATGCTGAGTATCATTAATCAAGCTATGCTTATCGAGATGGCTTCTTATAATCTCAGCTATAATTGACTCTAGTAATTTGCCTACAATTGAGGTCAGGCTTATTGGGCGGTAATTTGACGGTAACGACTTGTCCCCTGTTTTAAAAATAGGAATTACATTAGCCATCTTCCACATATCAGACACTACACCTGTTTGAAGAGATAAATTAAAAATATTAGTTAATGGTTCACAGAGTTCCATTTTGCATTCCTTAAGAACCCTTGAAAAAACCTCATCAGGACCCGGCGACTTATTTTGCTTCAGTCTGTCTATCTGCTTCACAACCATTTCACTAGTGACTGTGATGTTACATAATTTATCTTCTTCTAGCCCACTATAAAAATTAATTACAATTAATTAAATTAAATACTTATTGTTCTTACTCTTGTCAGAAGTGGGCAGCACTTATCAGAAGCCAGACACAGTGTTGACTTCCAAGTCCTCTGTTTTTTGTCTTTCAAATGTGCTCATTTGTATTCCCAATTATAATAATAATAATAATAAATAATAATAATAAATAATAAATAAATAATAATAACAAATAATAATATAATAATAATAATAATAAAACAATAATAATAAAAAACAACAACAACAACAACAACAACAACAACAACAACAACAACAACAACAACAATAATAATAATAATAATAATAATAATAATAATAATAATAATAATACTATGAGTCACTTTAAACGTCCAGAACGAGGCTAGCAGTCATCGTGTTTCACAGCTGGCTGAACAACGTCACTTTTTGAACCTACAGACTCAAGCACTCGTCAAGGGTGGTGTGCTGGGCGGGGCCGGACCTGTCTCCTGCCACGGCTGACAGAATGTCACGCAACGAGAGAAAGTCAATCCACTTACGAAGGTCAAGTGCTTCATTTTCATCTTAAAGAAGGGAGGGGGAAAAGATCCGATGAGGAAGATAAAAGTTGGGACTGAAAGTAGAGGTTCTGGGCAAGAAAAGTGGTGAGTTTTGATGGCTGAAAGGGGGAGATCGTGGGACTGAAACTGGCAGTTTCTGGACTGAAAAATGTGACTGTGGAGACTGAAAGTGTTAGCTTTGGTGAACTAAAGTGGAGGTTTTGGGCAGTGAAAGTAGCGGCTTTGAGAACTGGAAGTGGCCGTTTTGGTGACTGGAATTGGTAATTTTGGCAACATAAATTTGGAAGTTTGGGGGATTGAAGGTGACACCTTTGCAGTGTGTGAGTTTAGTGGAGGTTTGTGCCCTTGGCTATCACCGTGTGTTGTCACGACGGAAGCTTCACAAAAGGCTTCCAGAGAAAGAGAATGGGACGTGACCTTTTTCATTGTACAGTAAAATCTTTTACGTGTGGGAAAAAAAGGCCTCTTCTTTTTTTACAAGGGCACCAGAGAATTGTCTCATTTCCACACTATCTTATGAGAAAAAAACACATGTGACGAATAGGTTTTACTATGTGACAAAGTTACAATATATTAAAGCTTTATCAATAATAATCCTCTGTGTAGAGCTTTATCAAGTCTCTGATAAAGCAGTGGAGAAATGCAATCACCAGGACATATTTATTGAAAACTTTTCGGTCCTGGGTCCTACTGTATATTACTGTAAATAATAAAGGTTTATATAGAGCTTTAACAAGTCAATAATAAACGTCTATGTAGAGCGTTATTCATATCACTGATAATTCTCCGTGTATACCTCGCTCATTGATTTGATACAGCGTTATATAGAGCTTCCATCATTGACTTTAAAATGCTCTACACAGTGAAGTACAGTCACGATAAAAGCTTGTCACTCACTCTGCATTGTTCACTACGTGTCTTGGGGGAGCAGAGAATGAGGGAAAAGCTATTGATTATGCGTTAAGCAATGGTAACGAGCAGACGAAACATTACTACTCCGCCTGTTACTGTTATAATGGAAGGTGAGGGATATGGGAATGTCTCAAGGCCGGGAAAACACTGCAGGTTGTACACTGGAATGTATGTAACTTCATTCTTGCCAGCTTTTCACTGTTGCTATTATTTAAAGGCCTTTTATTGGTCTCTAGGTAAGTTTTATTTCGGTGGAGATGCAGCAAGTCCAGAAACTTATTGAAAAAAAAGGCATGAAAAAGGCATAACCCTTCATTATTATATGATTTTGGTCAGTGGGAATTTAGTCAATATGATTCATTCCATTATTTTATGAAGTGAAAGACGTAGAACAAAACTTGTGGGATTTTCCGATCAGGCGTGTCAAGGAACACAAGTGAGATAGAGAGCTGGAAACAAGGCTGAGTCCAGTATTATTCTGAACGAGTAAGATGAAAAAAAATTAATATCGAATCCGAAGAGAAGCATGGTCATAGTCTACCCACTTTTCGCAACATTGCTGAGATGACACTGCACGTTAGGTGCAAGTGGGAGAAAAAAATTAGATCAACATACATGGAAAGTTAAGAGCAGGGAAATTAACAGGAGGGATAGGGGGATATGATATAGACGTATAAAATACTGAGAGGAATTGACACAGCAACAAGGAGTCACAACCGTAAATTGAAAATTTAGATGAGTGGCAGGGATGTTAGGAAGTATTTCTTCAGCCATAGAGTTGTTAAAAAGTGGAACAATCTGGATAGTGATGTAGTGGAGGAGGGATTCATACATAGCTTTAAGAAGAGGTACAATAAAGTTCTTCGAACAGGGAGAGAGTGGACCTAATAGCGACTAGTAAAGAGGCGGCGCCAAGAGCTGTGACTCGACCCCTGCAACCACAAATAGGTGAGTAAGTATGATATGCCTCAAGAAGCCAGAAACTAGTCAGCATAGCGTAACAGAACAAGCCAGGAGCTGTGACTCAACCACTACAATCACAGATCGCTAAGTACACAGCAGGTGTTCCACCCGACTTTCCCAAAACATATCTGACAAATAGAGGGGAAAAATGATTCCCACATCTGAGAAAAAGGTCTGTAATCAGCGCCTTTTATATTCCACGATATTTAAAGTTCAGTCTCGCCATCTCGCAGCCCAAGAAATTTTGAGATACTTTAATTCTGAACTGATTTTTTTGCAGTTCTTTGTCAGCTTTTTAGATTAATGGAACTCATAGATAAAAGCAAATCCGTACATATATAAAATAATTATCCAAATAATTAATTGAGCATAGTAACAAATCCAAAGAAATTATTTACTACTAATAGTAAGTTTTTTAATAAAAAATAGAAAGGACAATGGAAAATTTGAAAAAAAAGAAAGAAGGAGAAAGAGAGAGAGAGAGAGAGAGAGAGAGAGAGAGAGAGAGAGAGAGAAGAGAGAGAGAGAGAGAGAGAGAGAGAGAGAGAGAGAGAGAGAGAATTAAGAGGAGAGAAAGAACTCCTTCTCTTTCTGGCACAGTGTTCCAACACCTGTTGGAAATTTATTATCGTGGGAAAAGAGGTTGAAAACTGTTACCAATTTACGAGTGTCTGCGTGGGAGTCGACTTGCTAATATCCCTGGCAGCTGGAGCGGAGGTTACCTGTGATTTACGCTGGGTAACTTTTTTTTCCCAAATTTCTCCCGGGGGATTAATGTTGTTTTTTCCCCCACTCTCTCTTTTTTTTTCTCTCTCTCTCTCCCCTCTTCTCTCTCTCTCTCTTCTCTCTCCCCCTCTCCCCTCCCCCCTCTCTCTCTTTTCTCTCTCTCTCCTCTCTCCTTTTCCTCTCTCTCTCTCCCCCTTCCCCCTTCTTTTCCCCCTTTTCTCTCTCTTCTCTCTCTCTCTCTCTCTCCCCCTCCCCCTTTTCTCTCTCCTCTCCCCCTCTCTCCCGAACCCCCTTTAATTTTTAAATTTTTCCCAAAAAAAATTCTTTTACAGAATGACAAAATCTTTTTTTTTCCCAAATTAAAAAATGGTATAAAAAAATTTTTTTTTTGAACCAAAACCAAATTTTGAAATTCCCCAACCCTAAAAACCGAAATTTTTTTGAAAAAATTTTTGCAAATTATAGCATGGGGCCAATCAAAATTTTGGGTTTAAATACGGGTTTTAAATAAATGTAAAAAAATTTTTTTTCGTTATGTGAGATTAATTTGGGGGTTTATTTTATTTTTATTATATATATATATATAATATATAAAATAATAAATTATAATAAAAAAATTTTTTATAAAAAAAAAAATTTTTTTTTTTTTTATCTCTCCTCTCTCTCCCTCTCTCCCCTCTCTCTCCCTCTTTCTCCCCCCATAAAGGGGAGGGGTCCCAAGGGTTTTACCACAGGTTGGGGCCCCCCCCGGTCAGCGTTTTTTTCAGAAAATGACGGGGTAATTTTGTAAATCACCCTTTAAACAATCAACCCCCCCACACTCAAACGCTGCTTTGTGGGGGTTCTGCACTTTTCCTCAATACCCCTTTTCCCTTGGCTGGGGTTTTATGGGAACTATGATGAAAGATGAATTCTAAGCAAAATGAAATAATGAATTATGCTCTGAAAATTTTTATCAAGTTTTTAAATTTTGGTGTATTATGCTAGGGTAGCGATTTTTTTATTTTTAAAGAGGTTAGGAAAGGGTTTTTTGTTGGGAAACGGAAAAAGTTTTTCCCCGGACGCGGGGTTAGCCCCAGTGTTTAAACCCCCCTTTTGAAGTTTTTGGGGCATCTGACCGGGGGCCTTCTGTTTGGCCCCGGGTTCCACCCCTTTTTAAAAAATTTTGGTCATTTATAACCATTTTTATTTTTATTTCTAGGATAAAAAATTATTACTGACGGCATATACCATGTTTTTTCCCTTTTTTTTGGGGTATGGATATCATATTCCCGTACCGTGTTGTTTCAAAGCTATTTTTTTGATGCCTAGTTTAAAGGTTTTTTTTGTTTTCCCAGAACTTAGTTTATTTGCTTGTGAGGATGATAACACATTTGATTCCTTTGGGTTTAGGGACTGATTACTCAAAAAAATCCCCCCTCTTTCTACCCTTATTCTTTGTAAATTTGGGCTGATAAAAGCCAAAAAGTGGTGGGAAAAATTTTTCCCAAAGTTTTGCACAAGTGTTTCATTCTTCTTCATGGGAAACGCAAAGATGTGCTTTTTTAAAAGCTATGTTTTGATACAGTTTTGCAATACTGCAACTAGCTAATACTAGTTGTAATATGCCACTTTGGAATTTATCAAGTGGATACGAGAGTCCATCGATAACTAACTTTATGTGAGCCTTTATTTTTTAATTGGGTTACTTCTAATTGCTTATTGAAAAAAAAATATAATTTAAATAATTTTTTTATAAATAGAAAAGTATCATTTTCATGAGTGTAAAAATATATTTAGGTACTGACTTTATCCTACTAA
>NC_069477.1:7395438-7417938 GCF_026875155.1 Cherax quadricarinatus | reverse complement strand
AAGCTCCATCTGTCACTTCCACTTCATATTGTTTCAGACAACGGACAATGCTTTCTCAACTGAGGGACTGACCACCTCAAAACTTAAGGTGATGGACTGATTACATCGTCTTCAAGTATCTTCTGCTTCTATCAACTTTTCTGTACTCGACTGAAGAAGCCTACTGTGTAGGCGAAACGTTTCGAAATAAAGATACCTAACTGTTGCATATGTGTCTTACCTAACAATCTGTCGGTATTTTATACCATTTTAATGTTCACTCACAACTTGTCCAATACCCCTGCCAAGCTACCCAAGACTCTATAACCCCACCCGGTAGATCATCAGATGCAGCATTCTCCACCTGACCTCAACATTCTGAACATGCCTATAAATACTCTCGTACCTTCCAACCCCAGGTAGATCCGTGTGTGACTTGAAAAAGCCCACTGTGTGGGTGAAACGTTGTCAATAAAGGATCACATTACACTGCATTTGTGTTTATATTTCCATTGTGTCGGTATTTTATACCATTTATTTCCAGTAACAATAATAATGATCTTTTATTTCTTCGTCTTCTTCTTCTTCTCCTCTTATTTATTATTATTATTATTATTATTATTATTATTATTATTATTATTATTATTATTATTATTATTATTATTATTATTATTATTATAAACCGTAAAATTCCTTTTTAATTCAACAGCGAAAGTTAGTCTGCTCTTGCCTGTCTCCACATCACAGTATGTCAAAGGTTTTTTTCGAAGTTCAAAAATGAAGCAATTAGAAAGTGTTTGTGGCTGATGGACTGAGAAAAAAATTGTGTTCCTAACTCATTAAACGACCTAGTTTACCTATTTTTTCCTGAGAACACAATCTCGATCGTTTAGTAAGTTCCTTGACGCTATGAAGAAAGTTAGCTTTTTGCTAGCCACCCGTATCATAACTTCCTCAAGGCAGTAATTTCAAGTTAGATCGTGGACGAGGGAAGGATACGCCATTCTGCAGGGATTTTTGGGTATTGGGTGAACGTGCATAGAATGACGTGTTTGGAACACACACATGGCACCTAAATTACATGACTTTGAATATGGCACAAGTGTCCTTTTTCCACAAGTCGTGAGGATTGTTTAAGTCCCTGGCGGGCGAAACGTCTTCTCAGTAAAATGCCATGATATGCATATTGTATCTTGAACTCAAATTGAATTGTAATAAACAACTGTCGACGAATAAGCGTAAGATCGGATTGTTAATTTACAGACAGCAGTTCGATCCTCTCGTCCACTCTTCTGTTTATTCATATTGTACCTTATTAATAAGAAACTTGTCAGTGTATTACACTAGTGGCATTCAAGCTGCAGTTCTAAGCTGAAAGTTCAGACGTTCGGTAAAGTCATCTGGTACGTCACATTGATTAATAATAATAATAATAATAATAATAATAATAATAATAATAATAATAATAATCATAATAATAATAATACTGTTTATTTCTACATGCACAAGGTATACAGACCATAGCTGACACCAGTGACATACTACTATAAAATAAGTCCCTTGTTATGCAGAGCATTTCGGGCATACTAGGTCAGTTTTGTCCCTAGGATGCGACCCACACCAGGCACCTAACACCCAGGTACCTATTTTAATGATAGGTGAACAGGGACAGCAGGTGTCTTAAAGAAACGCGTCCTAATGTTTCCACCCGTACCGAGGATCGACCCACGGACTTCAGTGTGAAATCTGAGTGCGTTACCAATCAAGATACGGGACACTGGTATTATTCAGTCAAAATAGAAGATAGTTGCAGTAATGTGTAGCCGACAAGTGGCGAAAAGACACTTTAACGTATTGGGTGTCTCGTGGCTTGGTTGATAGCGCAATCAGGTCATATACTGAGTGTCCATAGTTCGATGCCTGGCCGAGTGGAAACACTGGGTATATTTCCTTACACCTTCTGTTCCTGTTTACCTAGCGCTAAGTAGGTACCTGGGTGTTAGCCAAAGTGTTGTGGTGGCATCCTGGCGGATGTTAGTATACCTTAGATATATCTGGGTTTTGAAACTGGCTAAGGCAGGACAACAGCTCTTAGCTTGTAAAATTGATTTCTGTAAAACTGAACATCAATATTAACGCTCTTGAGAGCGAAACCTTAGGCGAAATGTCGTACTGATAAGGATCTCCTTTTGCTCTATGTGTCTTTTACTGAAATAAAAGGTTGTCAGGAGTGTGTAATTGAAAGAAATGCACATGGGGAGTTGATCTTAATAAGTGATTCTCAGCGCCAGTACACCACCGAGAGGTAAATCACAGAACGAAGTTAATATAAGACAAAGATCATTGTCAGAAATTATTTTTCGTGATGAAGAAAACGCAACAACCATATCTTCTCCTCTAGAACAAACTTTAAGAGTAGAAATACTTAAAAAATGAAATTATTGACTCTCTTGAAGTCTGAACATTCACGACTAACTAACCAAAATACACTTTCTTGATATGCTCCTTGGCCGTTGATTAATCACTGGTTATTTTTCTGATATTGTTGGTATTCTTACAAACTGTAAGCTGTCTGGAGGCTTAAGGACCGTCAGGAGGACTTTTCCCTAAAGGATTCGTTACAGTGGAATAAAATCCTCTTTCGTTGGTGTTAGAGTTCATTTAGGAGGCTGGGAGATGCTTTCGGCAGCTCTCTGACACAAAGTTCTACCCACATAGCATCGGCGAGGGAATTAATAATAATAATATTAATAATAAAATAATAATATTAATAATAATAATAATAATAATAATAATAATAATAATAATAATAATAATAATAATAATAATAATATAATAATAATGATAATAATAATAATAATAATAATAATAATAATAATAATAATAATAATAATAATAATAATAATATAATAATAATAATAATAAAATAATGTGAATAATAATAATATTATTATTATCATAATTATTAATTAAAATACGAGTTGATTACCAGGAACTTCCTCTTATTATTCAGAGACACTGATCTAAAAAATTCTTGATATATATATATATATAATATATATATATATATAATATATATATATATATATATAATATATAATATAGGGATTGGCAGAGAGCATGCATATTCCTTTGTATAAAGGCAAAGGGATAAAAGAGAGTGCAAAAATTATAGGGGATAATCTGTTGAGTGTACCTGGTAAAGTTATGGTAAAGTTATAATTGAAAGAATATAAGAGTAAGACGGAGAATAGGATAGCAGATGAACAAGAGGCTTAGGAAAGGTTAGGGGTGTGTGGACCAGGTGTTTACCCGTGAAACATATAAGTGAACAGTATTTAGATAAGGCTAAAGAGGTCTTTGGCATTTATGGATTTGGAAAAGGCGTATGACAGGGTGGATAGGGGGGCAAGTGGCAGATGTTGCAAGTGTATGGTGTAGGAGGTAGGTTACTGAAAGCAGTGAAGAGTTTTTACGAGGATAGTGAGGCTCAAGTTAGAGTATGTAGGAAAGAGGGAAATTTTTCCCAGTAAAAGTAGGCCTTAGAAAAGGGATGTGTGATGTCACCGGGGTTGTTTAATATATTTATAGATGGGGTTTTTAAAGAGAAAGTAAATGCGGGGGTCTTTGGCAAGAGGCTTGGAGTTAAAAGAAAAAGAATCACACACAAATTTGGGAGTTGTCACAGCTGCTCTTTGCTGATGACACTGTGCTCTTGGGAGATTCTGAAGAGAAGTTGCAGAAAATTGGTATGAATTTGGTAGGGTGTGCAAAAGGAAGAAAATTAAAGGTGAATACAGGAAAGAGTAAGGTTATGAGGATAAAAAAAAGATTAGGTGATAAAGATTAAAATATCAGTTTGGGAAAGGGAGAGAGTATGGAGGAGGTGAACGTATTCAGATATTTGGGAGTGGACGTGTCAGGGGAGGGGTCTATGAAAGATGAGGTGAATCATAGAATTGATGAGGAAAAAGAGTGAGTGGTGCACTTAGGAGTCTGTGGAGACAAAGAACTTTGTCCTTGAGGCAAAGAGGGGAATGTATGAGAGTATAGTTTTACCAACGCTCTTATATGGGTGTGAAGCGTGGGTGATGAATGTTGCAGCGAGGAGAAGGCTGGAGGCAGTGGAGATGTCATGTCTGAGGGCAATGTGTGGTGTGAATATAATGCAGAGAATTCGTAGTTTGGAAGTTAGGAGGAGGTGCGGGATTACCAAAACTGTTGTCCAGAGGGCTGAGGAAGGGTTGTTGAGGTGGTTCGGACATGTAGAGAGAATGGAGCGAAACAGAATGATTCAAGAGTGTATCAGTCTGTAGTGGAAGGAAGGCGGGGTAGGGGTCGGCCTAGGAAGGTTGGAGGAGGGGGTAAAGGAGGTTTTGTGTGCGAGGGGCTTGGACTTCCAGCAGGCATGCGTGAGCGTGTTTGATAGGAGTGAATGGAGACAAATGGTTTTTAATACTTGACGTGCTGTTGGAGTGTGAGCAAAGTAACATTTATGAAGGGATTCAGGGAAACCGGCAGGCCGGACTTGAGTCCTGGAGATGGGAAGTACAGTGCCTGCACTCTGAAGGAGGGGTGTTAATGTTGCAGTTTAAAAACTGTAGTGTAAAGCACCCTTCTGGCAAGACAGTGATGGAGTGAATGATGGTGAAAGTTTTTCTTTTTCGGGCCACCCTGCCTTGGTGGGAATCGGCCGGTGTGATAATAAAAAAAAAAATAAAAAAAAAAAAATATATATATATATGCGCAAAACAACCACTCTGAAAGAATAGAGAAATTCCAAGCGTTTTCGTGACTACTCACATTATCAAGGAACTATGAAAGTAAAGCATCCAAGGAAGCTATATAAGGGGTCTGGCCAGCACCTCACTATCAGATCCCACAACGGTTAAACACCTGACGCGCGCCGACCCAACTTGGATAGGTCCTTTGCACAACTCACCCACAAACTATTCTACCCAAGAAAATTTAAAAATTATTAATTTTGTTCCAGTGTATTATTAAATTCTTCCCAAATTCTATTAATTATAAATGGACCTAATTTATATAAACCAAAGGAAATATTCATATTATTGTCAAAACTGCTTTTTATGAAACAAGATTCAATTATATTTCTGTCGACCATGGACTTGCTTGATACTACTTTCTTAACTTTTTGAAAATCAATTGGATGGTTAAAATCTCTTACATGAATAAATAGAGCATTGGAATCTTGTCCAGTTCTAATGCTATATTTATGTTGTTTTAATCTTAGTTCGAGATTTTTACCAGTTTGACATTAATAAACTTTATCGCAAATTTTACAAGGAATCTTATAGACACATCCATCAGCATTTTGGGGGGAATTCTTTATCAAAAGTTTTTTTTACTGTATCAGGATTTTAGAATACAACTTTAATATTAAAAGTCTTAAGAAGAGAAGGCATAACAACCAAGTTTTCATGGTAAGGGAGAACCAACATATTTTAGTTTGAATAAGGCTGGTTGTCCCTTTTTGGATTGTAAAAAGTATTTCTAGCAACTTTAAAAGATTTATCAATTACATTTCTTGGGTATTTTAAATCATTACCTATTTCATAAAATTTGGATATTTCCTCATCTATGAACTCAGGACTACAAATTCGTAAAGCTCTCAAAAACATTGATGAGAAAACAGACAGTTTGACTCTATCTTGATGCGAGGAATAATAGTGGACATAGGAACAGTTATTTGTAGGTTTTCTGTAAATTTTAAATTTGAATTCATTATTACCCTTAATAATTAAAACATCTAGAAAAGGCAATTAGTTATTTTCTTCAAACTCACAATAGTTTGTGGGTGAGTTGTGCAAAGGACCTATCCAAGTTGGGTCGGCGCGCGTCAGGTGTTTAACCGTTGTGGGATCTGATAGTGAGGTGCTGGCCAGACCCCTTGTATAGCTTCCTTGGATGCTTTACTTTCATAGTTCCTTGATAATGTGAGTAGTCACGAAAGCGCTTGGAATTTCTCTATTCTTTCAGAGTGGTTGTTTTGCATATTCTGAAATCACCTGTTTACTGTGATCTTATTGCATATAATATATATAATATATATATATATATATAATATATATATATATATATATTATATATAATATTATATATATATATAATTATATATATATATATGTATATATATATATATATATATATATATAATTATTATATATATATATATATATATATAATATATAATATAAACATTGTCTATACGTTCAAAAGCCGGACTCGAACCTTTGCTAACTCTGTATCAGAGTCCACAGTAACTTGCAAATGAGCTAGACTCAAGATCTCTAGCTCATTGGTAAATTACTGTGGACTTGACACGGAGTTTAACAGGTTCGAGTCCGGTTTGGACGTAGAGACAATGTAAATAATTTCGCCTGTTTGCGAATTGTTAAAGCATAAATATATATATATATATAATATATATATATATATATAAATATATATATATATAATATATATATCTTTCTTTCAACACACCGGCCATATCCCACCGTATCCCAAAAGGAAAAACGAAAGATTCTCCTTTTACATTTAGTAATATATACAGGAGAAGGGGTTACAACACGCATGACTTACGGAGGAAGAATTCTGTTCCACTTCCCCATGGAGGTAAGAGGAAATAAACAAGAACAAGAGCTAGAAAGAAAAATAGAAGAAAATCCAGAGGGGTGTGTATATATATGCTCGTACATGTATGTGTAGTGTAACTTAAGTGTAAGTAGAAGTAGCAAGACGTACCTGAAACCTTGCATGTTTATGAGACAGAGAAAAGACACCGGCATCCTACCATCATGTAAAACAATTACAGGCTTCCATTTTACACTCACTTGGCAGGATTCAATTTTAGGAAGAAAAATAACTGAACGAATGATGGTCAAAATGTTTCCTTTTTTGGGGTTTCCCTGCTATGGAGGACATATATCACATATACTATTAACAAACAGGATATAAAAGCAATAGACAAAACAGACAAAAACCTTATCTACTAGAGGAAAACAAAAACCAAGACAATACACTCCTGCGCCTCCCGTCCTTGGCTTTTAACCTTATAATTGCGCGAGAGTTGGCAAACGAGCAATAACGCGCACCAACAAACGACGGTAACGTAAAGACAACTAGGAGGTCATTATTTTAAAAACAAGTAAAAGGCTAAAGATTTAAAAACACACAGGAGGCCCGTGTTTTAAGAATTCAAACCAGGATACAATTGTGAAGAAAGACATGTGCAGTTCAGGACATTTACTGGTGGAATCATTTCGCTACAAATAGCTTTTTCAGAACGGGAACTGCCGTTAGTGGCGAAATGATTCCTGTAATAAATGTCCTGATCCGTACATGAATATCTTTGTCCACATCTTGCCGGTATCACCAGACCATTTTTTCTGGATACACATGCCACGTGATACATTATGTGTTACTACACTGTCCTGTATCATATTTACACACTGGTAACACCCACAGTGTCCGGCTTTACACTATATTATGTGAGTGTTACATTGTGTAGCAACTCTATACCATGTGATAGTTACATTGTGTAGCAACTCTATTCTATGTGATAGTTACGTTGTGTAGCAACTCTATTCTATGTGATAGTTACGTTGTGTAGCAACACTATTCTTGTGATAGTTACATTGTGTAGTAAGACTATTCTGTGATAGCTACATGGTGTAGTAACGCTATTCTTTGCTATAGTTACGTCATGGAAGTACCCGTAGTATTCGATTGTCCAATTTTATGTGACAATTAAATTGTGGGAATGCGCAGTGTGAGGCAGCCCTCGTTTATATGAACATTATTTTTTTGTGAACAACAGTTAGCTACGTTTCCCTGTCATATTTCATCCCTAAAGAACATTTACCTACATGAAGTATTGAAATATGTTAGAACAGGAAGACTAACATCCTGTGGATAGGAGTGGATAGTTTGCTCCCCATATCCATCTAAACATCCTGTGGAGAGGAGTGGATAGTTTGCACCCCACATCCATCTCCACATCCTGTGGAGAGGAGTGGATAGTTTGCACCCCACATCCATCTCCACATCCTGTGGAGAGGAGTGGATTGTTTGCACCCCATATCCAGTCCGTGAACGGCAATGGCTAGTCCATGGTCTACCCTATGTCCATCTTGTCAACTGGAGCGGCTAGGTTATTGTGCACCTCTAGAGTCTTGTGGATGGCAGGGGAGGGGGTAGAGTTTTGAGTACCCTACATTCATCCTGTGGGCGGTAGTACAGTTTATAATTAACCCCCATATCCAGTCTGTGGATTGGAGTGGCTAGTTTAGTATGCATTCTGTGGGTTAATGTCATTCTTTGGATTTGTGTGGCAAGATTATCGTGAATCCCATGGCTATCCTGTAGACGGTACCGGCTAGTGTATTGTGTTTTCCCAATATATCCTATGGACGGTAGAAGTCAATTTATTGACGGCCCTCTATTCATTCTGTGAATTGTAACCCAAGATAATAGGGAGACACGAAAAGCCTAGAAGGGACAGAAGTGAAGCAGAGAAAGGATTAAGGAAGGAAGAAGAAAAATGGATGAGCAGATAAGAACATAAGAAAGAAGGAGCGCTGCAGACGGCCTACTGGCCCATGTGAGGCAGGTTCAATTCACTTAAGGAAGAAGTACGGCACCTTACTTATTAGCACAAGCTAGTCAGGTCCAACTCACACCCATGCACACCCACTCGGGAGGAGGAAAGAGGAGAGAGGGAAGTGGAAAAAAGATGAATTCAGACCACAATTCTCTCAAGTAGCTTTCAACTTTCTGATCTTCTGACATGTGAATGTTGAGTAGCAGGTCATCAGGTTTATGTTGCTATCCTTGGCACCTTGATCTTATACCTGTTAACATGTCTCTCAGTTTTTATACAAACATGTGTATCTCTAAGTGTATGCATTCTGAGATGTATGGATATACATGAGTGGATATACACCACCAGTGTATATATGCACCACTCAGTGTATATACACTGAGTGGTGCGTCTCTCTAGGTGTATATATGTCGTGTCGAATAGGTAAAATTGGACAATTAGCAAGAATTCATTTAAAATTAAGACCTTCCTAAAATTTTCTCCTATAAATAATAAAAAAGACCACAATACCGTGACTGGAACAATACACAAATAACCCGTACATAGAAGAGGGGAACTTACGACTACGTTTCGGAAAATATTTACTCTTTTTTTCCATTCTATAGAATAAAAGTTATTTTTATTTTAAGCACCAGAGAAAAGGGTTAAAAATTTTGTATAGAAGGCGAGTATAATCCACAAAGAGCGGCTCAAGTAGGCTTCTCGATACCCTTGTCTTTTCTTAAGATTCCACTTTAAACTTCGTGTGGAATATTTTCTTTAAAGCGGTGTTATTTTTCTCCTCAGCTGGTGGTGACAGGTGGGGAGAGGTTCAGGTGGGGAGAGAAGAGGGTGGAAGAGAGGAAATAACTATGATGGAAGGACCTAACTCAGTTTGTAAGGTAAGAAACCAACACTACCGCTATGCTTCGTGTATTATGTAGTTAATAATGTAATAATGTTGGTAGAATTACTGACAATATGTTAGGTAAAACGGACACAAATGCAACTAATGTGACATTGTATTGTGGCAACGTTTCGCTCTCCAGGAGCGTCGTCAAACCGTTACCGTAATGGCTTGACAAAACTGGAGAGCGAAACGTTGCCACAATCAAATGTCTCATTAGATACACTTGTATCCTTTTACCTAATGTACTTAATTATGCAGGTGAAACTTCGTAATGATAAAAAAATATCAAAGGAGGCCTTTATTAGAACAACGTTTCACTTACATCACACCTTATTATGTACTTAGTAACACCTCATGTTTGCGAAAAGTCGCACTAAACAGGTCCCTTTTGCTGTATATGTATTTATTACTACGACGTTCAATAACTTGAAGCTTCATTAAGTACCGTATTTTCCGGCATATAAGGCGCTCATTTTTTCCCACAATAAGTCTTTGAAAATCAGCCCGCGTCTTATATGCTCAAAGTGAGGGTTAAGGGTAGGGTTTGGGTTACGCTTTAGCGTAAAGAAGGCAATTAGCCCTTGAATATGATTACTGATGTTTCATCATGATACTTACGTTGTGCGTCTTATATGCCGGAAAAACCTTGATTAAACCTCATGTAGGCGAAAAGTCCTGCTAACAAAAGTCTCCTTATGCTGTATGTGCACTTTCTAGCCAGTTTAGACGTCTCCTACATAGAGCATCATGTGCAGTTAGCACACCGACGCTCCATGCAAGGTGGGCACCCCTGGATTTTTTCCCGGGAGTTCAGTGCCAACTGTCAAACTAGGAAGCTTGAAGTTGAACTCCCTCACCGCTGAAGTTTCTAGTTTTTATTGTGGGAGTTTCCAATTGTGTCTTCCTCTTCGTGGGAGTTTCTAATTCTGTCTTCCTCTTCGTTATTTCTCTTTCTCGTTATTTTGTTACTATTCTTGCTGTTGTTTTTATTTCCTTCTTCGTTTATCTATAGAAGATCCATTTTCTTAATTGTAGTTTGTATTTTTATGTTACTGTTCTTCTTACTAACTATATTTTCTTCTCCTAATTCGTTAACTTTCTTTCCCTCTTCCTTTTTATCCTCATTCCTTATTCTCTTCTTCTACCTTCCTCTTTAACCTCCTTCATCCCACTTCTTGTCCCTTATTTTCTTTTCTTTCTCGAGAGTTGCCTGAGCAGATAAACTATACAGGACACCATCGTGTGTCAGGAACAGGCAGCACCACTACCCAGAGACCAAAACAAGACCCAGCCTTCACCCTGACAAGGCCACCACGTCATAAAAACTCCTGCCAAGGCTTACCCTGTTAAGGCACCCACTCTTCAAGGTAGGTGCCTCGATGACGCTAGTGAGGGACTCTTGAACCAGTTTATTAAAGTTATCTTCCCAAGCGCCGTATGATCGCTAAGGGTTTAATGTGACAAGTGTGAAGGTGAATAGGGTGGTAAAATAATTCAAACATATTCACTGGTTTGTTGGGTCTTAATATTTGCACCATCACAGCAGTCCTGTCAGAAGAAGTAACCCACTGGAAGGTGTGTGTCATCATATGACTAAGACTGTCTCCAGTGTTAAAATCGCTTGTATTCAACTGAAGAAGCCTGGTGCACAGGCTAAGCATTTTGATAATATAGATTCGTAAGTGCTGCACATATTTCTTACTTAGCAACTTGTGGATACTTCATTTTATTTATAATATGGCATTCGCGTCAGGAGAAATATTCATATTTCTCCTGACAACCACTGTAAAATATCACAGCCACCACCTCCTGTCACTTCTCCATCACTCCCCCAGCTCTCCTGGCGACTAAACCGAAATCCTGACAATTCCTTCGTCACTGCAAATCTCCCTTTTCCTACCATTCCCACAAGGTAACAAGTAGAATCAGCTTAGCAGACGCGTTGGCCATGTTTGCTGCGTCTGCAACAGTGACATACACGGTAGAGAGCTGGATGCCCACGCCTGGCGCCGTAGTTCACCACCAGTGTTATTGTCATGCTAAACACCACGCTTGACTTCGCTACGGCGCCAGGGGGCGCGAGTGTTGCGGCTTCCTCTGCGGACGTGCTCCCGACCGCGTATTTACGACGTTTCGATATACTTCTTTATTATGACTTCTTGCAGTAGTTTCGTGTCTTGCTGGGAGCACTGGCAGACTATGCAGTTACCATGATGGACTCTTAGTGACTCCCGTAAGTCAGTTCCAAAATCACGGACCTAAATACTACACCAGAGTGAGTGTCTCGTTGCAGACCATTTTGATATCAATATTTTTGACGGTAGATGTTCACTTCTCTAAGTATGAGGGAGCATAATGCAATCAGAATGCAGGAGTTACTGCTCCTCCGTTCCTTAATAAATACGCTTTATTACATGAAATATAATATCCAGAGATGCAAATAGACTTTTGCTTCAGTTATCGGAGAGAGAAGGTTGAAACTGTCTCCTGACTCAGAAATAGATTTTGCTCCGAGTGGCGAGTTTATTGTGCAGCGCCACTCAACCTGTGAGTGAACACTCCGCCATAATGACAATACATTTTAGACAAAATAGTGGACACAACAGTAATGATCTCAACATCCTTGACTGCCTCACTATACAGGAGGGCCCAACTTTACAGGGTTTCACTTTACAGCGTTTCGCTACTGCAGCAATTTTCAATTATACCTACTCTTCATTTATTCAGGCTTCGTACAATAATAAATTCACCACCACAAGGTAAGTAATGTGTGTACTGTATATGTATTTTTAAGCCTGGCTCTATTGCTCAATATGTGACAGTGTAAACATGTTATCAGGCTTTTATATGCATGTGAAAGTGAAAAAAATTGCTGTTTTACTTTACGGCGATTTTTGCTTTGCAGCAGTAGCCCGGAAATTAACCTGCTGTATAAGCGGGGCCATTTCGTGTGGGTATCACTACCTTTATAGTTAACATTCTACATGTCTAAAGGAATTGCTGCCTTTAAGTAGTATCATAGTCTAATTGCAGCCTTTTTAGTAAAATTATATTAAACTTAGTTACAAAGAGAATACACGGTTAAAGCATGACAAAAGGTCATGTTTTTGCGAAATTATTGCATATACAAATTTTCGCTTGCCTTATTCGGCAAACATAACGTTATTATTTAAGCCAAAATCGCAAGTTTTACTTATTCGGCAAGACACACACTCACACACACACACACACACACACACACACACACACACACACACACACACACACACACACTACACACACACACACACACACACACACACACACACACACACACAACTACTCGTGGAGGCTAGTACACCAAACGGGGAGTAGAATGAAATTAGCTCTGAGGCACCCACACCATCGTATGTCCTCGGTTCACGTTAAAACACCTAGCTCTGCTGGGTACGTGATCGTTGTAGGATTGGGTGGTCCCGTTGCGTGAGGTAGAGCGTTGTGAATGTTCTCTCGCCATGTGGTGGGCTAAAATGACACGGGCTCGAGTCCTCGGCTAGTCTCACTGTTGTTGCATATATATATATATATATATATATATATATATATATATATATATATATATATATATATATATATATATATATAATATATATATATATATAATATAATATATATATATATATATATATATATAAATATATATTTATTATTTATATTTATATTTATATATATGCAAGACAAGCACGGGGATGGAAATCTTTTGCTCAAGTACTTTCACACTTGTTAGTGCGTCATCAGGAGCTGTGGAATGTTATAATGGCAGCAACAAGAGAAGTAGGGTAAATTTTCAGAGTATGGTAGTGAGAATGGTAGAGTGCAGGCACCAGCCAGACTCTGAGAGGCCATCGGGATGCCAACCACGAAGGACTTAAATAAAAAGGAAAGACAGAAAATGGCTAAAATACAGAAGAATGAATAAAAGGGTCAAAGAAAGTGGTAGAAAAATGGGAAAAGAAGAAAAATATTAAGAACGCAAAATGAAGCAAATAGCTGGAAAGATAAACAATGAAGAGAATGAAGAAAGATGTAGCAAGAACCTTATAATAAAAGAGAAGATCGACGTGATGAAAGAGAGAAAAGGAAGACAAAGATTAGAAGATGGTGGAGACACAGTCTAATTAATTATATCTGCTGCAACCTTTGTCATCTCCCATGGATGCTGTGTGATGGAAGTAGTTTATCAACTAGCCTCCATCATCTTCCATGGATGCTGTGTGATGAAGGTAGTTCATCCACTAGCCTCCCTCATCTCCCATGGATGCTGTGTGATGAAGGTAGTTCATCCACTAGCCTCCCTCATCTCCCATGGATGCTGTGTGATGGAAGTAGTTCATCAACTAGACTCCCTCATCTCCCATGGATGCTGTGTGATGGAAGTAGTTCATCAACTAGCCTCACTCATCTCCCATGGATGCTGTATGATGGAAGTAGTTCATCCACTAACCTCCCTCGTCTCCCAGATGCTAGATGATGAAGACAGCTCATCCACCAACCTGCTTATGACTGATATTACATAACGTCAACAACGTTAATAAGACACAAATGGGGTTTATGGTATTTCACAGTCTCATGTAGACGAAACTTCTCAATAAATTTCAATAAGCAACAAATAATGCTTTATTATCATCCAGCAAGCCAAACAGCGAGTGTGGGATACCACCGCTCTAAGAATCCACCATATATACAAAGAAGTAGCGTGTACAGGGATACGAACGAATATCCCAAGATGGATTCTGGTGGTGATTAATCATAAGTATATATCCGTTAATTCAAGTTAGATGATTCTAACTTAATCTAGAACAGCTAAAAGTTACATCAGGGCAAATAAACGAACATTACAGAGTGCCAACACAACCCATCCAATTTGGAAGAAAATCTAGAAAATTCTCAGTGACATTGAGCACCGAGCTCCACCCAGCACTCAGCGACACCCAGCACACAGCGCCACCCAGCACTCAGCGCCACCCAGCACACAGCGCCACCCAGCACTCAGCGCCACCCAGCACTCATCCCAGCGTCACCTAGCAGGCAGGAGAACCATCATTTACACGGGCCAAGGCTATTACTCCCTTTAGGAGGGCGAGGGGTGAATAGTGAGTGGGGTTAGCAGGAGGAACGAGAACGCTGATGATGGTGAGGAGAGTGGAAGCGGAGGAGAGGAGGAGGAAGAAGAGAAGGAGAAATAAAAGGAGAACAAAGAGGAGGAGGAGGGGCAAAAGAGCTTTAGGGAAAGAGAGAGAAGAGAGAGGAGAGAGAGAGAGAGAGAGAGAGAGAGAGAGAGAGAGAGAGAGAGGAGAGAGAGAGAGAGAGAGAGAAGAGGAACACATAATGAAAATTGGAACAGGGGAAAAAGTGAGAGAAAACTCGTGTACAGAAAAGTTTAGCCTTTACTTGGTAATATCAACCCACGCTTGGCTCTAGCAGTGTGTATTATACTATCTCAGCAGTGTGTATTATACTGTCTCAGCAGTGTGTATTATACTATCTCAGCAGTGTGTATTATACTGTCTCAGCAGTGTGTATTATACTGTCTCAGCAGTGTGTATTATACTATCTCAGCAGTGTGTATTATACTATCTCAGCAGTGTGTATTATACTATCTCAGCAGTGTGTATTATACTGTCTCAGCAATGTGTATTATACTATCTCAGCAGTGTGTATTATACTATCTCAGCAGTGTGTATTATACTCTCTCAGCAGTGTGTATTATACTATCTCAACAGTGTGTATTATACTGTCTCAGCAGTGTGTATTATACTGTCTCAGCAGTGTGTATTATACTATCTCAGCAGTGTGTATTATACTATCTCAGCAGTGTATATTATACTGTCTCAGCAGTGTGTATTATACTATCTCAGCAGTATGTATTATACTGTCTCAGCAGTGTGTATTATACTGTCTCAGCAGTGTGTATTATACTGTCTCAACAGTGTGTATTATACTATATCAGCAGTGTGTATTATACTATCTCAGCAGTGTGTATTATACTATCTCAGCAGTGTGTATTATACTGTCTCAGCAGTGTGTATTATACTGTCTCAGCAGTGTGTATTATACTGTCTCAGCAGTGTGTATTATACTGTCTCAGCAGCATTTATTATACTATCTCAGCAGAGTGTATTATACTGTCTCAGCAGTGTGTATTATACTGTCTCAGCAGTGTGTATTATACTGTCTCAGCAGTGTGTATTATACTATCTCAGCAGTGTGTATTATACTATCTCAGCAGTGTGTATTATACTGTCTCAGCAGCGTGTATTATACTGTCTCAGCAGTGTGTATTGTACTATGTCAGCAGTGTGTATTATACTATCTCAGCAGTGTGTATTATACTATCTCAGCAGTGTATATTATACTATCTCAGCAGTGTGTATTATACTATCTCAGCAGTGTGTATTATACTATCTCAGCAGTGTATATTATACTGTCTCAGCAGTGTATATTATACTATCTCAGCAGTGTGTATTATACTATCTCAGCAGTGTATATTATACTGTCTCAGCAGTGTGTATTATACTATCACAGCAGTGTGTATTATACCGTCTCAGCAGTGTGTATTATACTCTCTCAGCAGTGTGTATTATACTATCTCAGCAGTGTGTATTATACTCTCTCAGCAGTGTGTATTATACTGTCTCAGCAGTGTGTATTATACTATCTCAGCAGTGTGTATTATACTATCTCAGCAGTGTATATTATACTGTCTCAGCAGTGTGTATTATACTATCTCAGCAGTATGTATTATACTGTCTCAGCAGTGTGTATTATACTGTCTAAGCAGTGTGTATTATACTGTCTCAGCAGTGTGTATTATACTATCTCATCAGTGTGTATTATACTACCCCAGCAGTGTGCATTATACTGTCCTTGCAACGTGTATAAATCTATCCCAGCTGCATATATAAATCTATACCAGTTCCATATATAAATTTGTCTCAGTTGCAGATATAAATTTATCCCAGCTGCATGTATAAATTTTAACCAGCTCCATATATATATTAGTTGCATGTATAAATCTATCCCAGCTCCATGTATTATAAATCTCATTTAAACCTGAAACAATCCCATCTAGACTCTCTAGGACACTTAAATTAGTGGTGTTATCAGGCAATAATTGCCTCTGTCAGTGCATTATAAACGAAGATAAATTTACACACATATTTACATGTACTGAAGCTATATTTAAGAATAAATTTGTGAGGGAAAAACACACGCGTTGTGGGACTAATTTTTATTAAGGCAACATTTCGCTCTGCATAGATTATTATCAAGTACCGTAAGGGTGAATCGTTGTCCCAGTAAAAGCTTATTCTTCAACTTGCTTCATTTCTTTCCTGTTAATAATCAAAAGGCACAATATTGTGAATGGAACAATACACAAATAAGAAAGAAGCTTGTGGGAACGTTTCGCTCTATGTGCGGATTATTTGTGTATTTTCTTCTCTGTTGTCTGCAATGCGATATTTGGATCCAGAAATGCATCTTACCATATTTTAGCCCAATGAGAAACAGGTTTTCAATAATGTGTATACTATTTCATGTATCAATGTGTATAATATTTCATTTATCAACATAGAGAGTTGGAAAACGACAAATTTATTTAGTGTACAATGAAGATATATTAATTACCACTGTTTCCTTCCTTATATTAGTATATTAATGGAAGCGATTAAGATACAATTCTGAATATATACCTCCTGACTGTTTATATATACATCAAGAGGTTTATATACACCGAGAGGTGTGTATCTCTCAACATGTAGTTGTACTGGCAGCTGCCCTTAGGCCTATACAATTTTCATAACCTAGCTGCACTATCACGTGTAGCAAATGGCGATTAATTTTTTTATTTTAATATCTACTTTTGGTCCTGTAATATTTCCTATATCTGCATAAAGATGTATAGTAATATACCAGAAGTATAGTAATATACCAGAAGTATAGTAATATACCAGAAGTATAGTAATACACCAGAAGTATAGTAATATACCCTACACAATTTTTTGCCGGTCAGTCATCAAAAAACATGTACGGGAGATGAACAGACCTTCTTTTATTTTCCTTATAGACAAACGCCTGGAACAGGTACTCATGCACGAGGATTTGTATCATAGAATGTACATTATGTGATACACAAATAACCTGTTCATAGGAGAGAGGAGCATATGATGACGTTTCGGTCCGACTTGGACCATTTACAAAGTCACACTAACAGAAAGGAGAGAAAGGGGCAGTGATCCTAAGAAGAAATTCAGAAGTTAGAAGACTCTTGCACCTCACGTATGTTTACACCAGCTGTAAACAACGGCTAAACTGTATGCTATTGAAAGGCTAAACTGTCAATACCTGCTGAACTGTCTGCTGCTAGAAGGATGAAGACTCTTGGATCATGGATGTTAACATCAGCTGTCAACAACCTCTGAACTATCTGCTGTTGGACGGCTGAAGTGTCTTAGATCCCGGCTGTCAACTCCGGAGGAAGGACAAGTAATTCTCCACAAGTTACTCCTGGTATAACCAACCATTTCATCTGTTCAACCACAGTTTACCCCTAACAAAGTTTAAAGTAGAAACTGTCAGTAGCATCACAGCTGGAGGCAACCAGTCCATCAGAAGCCTTCACTGGTCTTTCCTGATTCGTCAGCGCTCTCTTGTTCCTCGGCCAATCCCATCCCCAGTAAATTAGGAACCTACAGTCTCAGTTGATTGCCACTTTGATTGAATTATATATCCAGACTGTACTTAGGATGAGGATGAGGAGGAGGAGAAGGGGCAGATGTTGGGATAAGGGGTGTAAGGCCAGAGGTTATATTAGCCTACGTATGCTCAAGAAGGGTTCTTGAATCAGGGAACTGGAGTTGCCCTTTCTTTTCCTGGAATTAAACCTGATTACCTCACATTACCTTACATTCCCCAGAAGAGGCATAACCCACACCTGCTAAGCGCCTTACCATGAATATAATAACCCACAAAGAGACATAGACTCAGGAAATTAATTGATCTGAATATTTCGACCCCTTTCTGGGATCCTCTTCATCTGCTGAAGAGGATCCCAGAAGGGAGTCGAATATACAGATCATTTAATCTCCTAAGTTTCTCTCTCCATGTGGGTTATTAAAGAGTATTGACAAGTGTTCATAGCACTTTAATTATCCATAATGATATACTATAACTCCGGAATCTTTGTGAAGAATTCACAACTAAATGATGCGTACGAAAGGCTAATTCCAATTCTCTTTTATCAGCGTCATTATTTCCTCCTTCACGGTTGTCTTTTTCTCGTTTAGATGTGAAATAACTTTGATTTCGTCTAATCACTTAGATATATTTATTGTTGAATCATTTCGCCAGCAAAGATTCGTAAGTGTTGTATATCGTACTTCCGGTACTTGCTGAAAAAAGGTCATTATCAAACAGTGTGATAAACTACATGACGTGGTAAGTTTACCTAATACGCAGTCATTTATTGTGAGTTATTCAGTCTCACAAGGAATAAAATATGTGAAAAGTTGAGTTTACTGGGGGCATTGTTTTAAAGTTTCTTAAGATGAAGAGAGCTTTGAGCTTTATGGCCTTAGAATCTCTTCTGGAACACTTCTAAGTTTGAGATCTAGGTTCATGGAGATTAGATATCCCAAGTCTTCTCTCTCTCTCTCTCTCTCTCTCTCTCTCTCTCTCTCTCTCTCTCTCTCTCTCTCTCTCTCTCTCTCTCTCTCTCTCTCTCTCTCTCTCTCTCTCTCTCTCTCTCTCTCTCTCTCTCTCTCTCATCACTCTCCTCTCTCTCTCTCTCTCTCTCTCTCTCTTTACTTTCAAAGTGTTTCACAAGGTTAAGAATCACTACCTTCATTAACAAGCTAAGAGCTGTTAACTGCATCATCTCTCTCTCTCTCTCTCTCTCTCTCTCTCTCTCTCTCTCTCTCTCTCCTCTCTCTCTCCTCTCTCTCTCTCTCCTCTCGTTCGCTCTCTTTATCTATCTATCTATCTATCTATCTATCTATCTATCTATCTATCTATCTATCTATCTATCTCTGAGTTCAGGCTTTTACCTTCAATTTGATATTCAGTGTCAGTTTCTTCCCAAAACTAATTTTTACCAGAGTAAATTAAATTCACACCCACGAACTCGCTCCCAAACATTCGTACAAATTTACAAAATATAAACTTGAAATATTCCTATTGTTTTCCAATACCAGATAGAAAAATACACAAAAAAAATATATATTTCGTCGGTGCTAATATTAGCAGAGAGAGAGAGAGAGAGAGAGAGAGAGAGAGATAATGATCGAGGGCAAGAGAATGAAGAAGATAAAAGATGAGTGCAGGAAAGAAGAAGACGCAAGAGAGGCAGTCAGATATTGAATTTGTGGACAAAAGGCAATCACGTTGACTCTGGTGTGAGTCGGATAGGAAAACAAACAATGATTGCTGTGTGTGTGTGTGTGTGTGTGTGTGTGTGTGTGTGTGTGTGTGTGTTTATCCGTGTGTGTGTACTCACCTATTTGTGATTGCAGGGTCGAGACTCAGCTCCTGACCCCGCCTCTTCACTGACCGCTACTAGGTCCTCTCTCTCCCTGCTCAATGTGTGTGTATATGTGTGTGTGTGTATGTGTGTTGTGTGTGTATGTGTATGTGTATATGTGTGTGTGCATGTGCGTTTGCATGTGAGTGTAGGTTGCATGTATGTACATGGGGTATTTGTACGTATGTGCGTGTGTGTATGTGAGTGTGTGTGTTTGTGTGTGTCTAAAGGCATTAATATTATCAAATAGAAAATAACAAAAAAAAAACTTTTAAACAAATCATTTTTTTCACTCTCTTCAGGTGAAAAAAAAAAATCGCTTCATTTTCATCAAAGAGGAATAATTTTTTCGAATTATTTAGTACACAGAAATCATATGGAAAAAAATTATATAATTTCTGCTCTCTTTTTCTTTTTTAATCTGATTTATATTTAAACAAATTATTCGTTTCCTCCAATAAAAAGATTTAATATGAAAGAATAAAAATTCAGAAAAAAATCATACCAAAAATAATGAAATACATGATATTTACGTGTAGCAAAATTCTCTCTCTCTGTCTCTCTCTCTCTCTCTCTCTCTCTCTCTCTCTCTCTCTCTCTCTCTCTCTTCTCTCTCTCTCTGTCTCCTCTCTCTCTCTCTGTTCTCTCTCTCTCTCTCTCTCTCTCTCTCTTCTCTCTCTCTCTCTTTAACAACACAGGGTTTGACAAGGTTAAGGATCCATAGCTGCACTGACAAGCTATCTCTCTCTCTCTCTCTTTTATATATGTTATAATATATATTATATATATATATATATATATATATATATATATTATATATATATATTTATATATATATATATATATATATATATATATATATATATATTTTTATATCGTGCCGAATATGTAAAACTAGGTCAATTACAAGAAAACTCTTAAAATTAAGTCCTTTCCTAAAATTTTCTCTTTTTAAAAAATTTCAAATTTTTTAAAATAATTTGGGCCCGACCCTACCGCTTCCTCCACTACAGACTGATACACTCTTGAAGTCATTCTGTTCGCCCAAATTCTCTTACAGGGTCCGAACCACCTAACAACCCTTCCTCAGCCCTCTGGACAACAGTTTGTAATCCCGCACCCCTCCTAACTTCCAAACTACGAATTCTCTCCCATTATATTCACACCACACATTGCCCTCAAATGACATCCCACTGCCTCCAGCCTCTCCTCGCTGCAAACATTCTTTCCCCACCTTCACACCCATATAAGAGCGTTTGGTAAAACTATACTTATACTTTCCCCTCTTTCCTCCAAGGACAAAGTTCTTGTCTCCACAAAACTCCTAAGTGAAACACTCACCTTTTTTCCCTAATCAATTCTATGTTTCACCTCATCTTTCTGACCCATCGCGACACGCCCAAACCCAAATATCTGATACGTTCACCTCCCCATACTCTTCCCTCAATCTGTATTCAATTTTCATCACCTAATCTTTTTGTTACCCTTAACTTACTCTTTCCGTATTCACTTTAATTTTCTTCTTTTGCAACCCTACCAAATTCATCACCAATCTCTGCAACTTCCCTTCAGAATCTCCCAAGAGCACAGGGTCATAGCAAAGAGCAGCTGTGACAATCCCACTTTGTGTGTGATTCTTTATCTTTTACCCCACGCCTCTTGCCAAGACCTCGCATTTATTCTCTTAAACCCATCTATAAATATATTAAACAACCACGGTGACATCACAAATCCTTGTCTAAGGCCTACTTTACTGGAAAATTTTTCCCTCTTCCTACTTTACCTAACTTGAGCTCCTATCCTCTTTAAAAACTCTCATTTGCTTTCAGTAACCAAACCCTCCTACACATACACTTGCAACATCTGCCAAATTGCCCCCCTATCACCCTGTCTTACGCCTTTTCCAAATCCATAAATGCACAAAGACCTCTTTAGCTTATCTAAATACTGTTCACTTATAGTTTCATGTAAACACCTGGTCCACACACCCCTACTTTCTAAAGCCTCCTTGTTCATTGCTATCCTATTTCCGTCTTACTTTAATTCTTTCAATTAACTTACCATACCTTTCCAGGTACACTCAACAGACTTATCCCCCTAAAATTTTTTCCCACTCTCTTTTATCCCCTTTGCCCTTTTACAAAGGAACTTGCATGCTCTCTGCCATCCCTAGTCCTTACCCTCTTCCATTACTTTTATTTAATTGCACCACCACTCCAAAACTATATCCCCACCTGCTTTTAACATTTCTATCTTTATCCCATCAATCCCGGCTGCCTACCCCCTTTCATTTTACCTACTGCCTCCGAACTTCCCCCACACTCACAACTGGCTCTTCCTCACTCCTACAAGATTTTATTCCTCCTTGCCCCTATACACGAAATCACAGCTTCCCTATCTTCATCAACATTTAACAATTCCTCAAATTATCCTTCCATCTTCCCATACTCT
>NC_069477.1:7357938-7387938 GCF_026875155.1 Cherax quadricarinatus | reverse complement strand
TGCACTCTTATTGCGAGTAAAGACAAACTTCTTTCCCAGTCATCTGTGAAGCTCAAACTGCTTTTTTCTAACTTGGTAGAAGATCCCCCTTTCATTCTCACTTCATGGGATGATTACTGCCTTTTCTTAATTCATGTGAATTACCCTGTCATTCCCAACAAAAGTAAAATTCCAAAAATTTCATATTTCTATGCTCAAAAATTTCAGCTGTGCGACTGAAGATGATCCAGACTCGAAGCATAAATCAACCATTCGAAATATCGGGGGTCGCTGTGCCCTCCTTCTGACATGAGGGGGGAGCGCCGAGCACATCCACAGGGGGCCGCCCAAACCCCTTTTTTTCTTGTGAAAGCACTTAGGATGCCCCTCTGAAATGTTTAAACTTTTCCGGGGGTACGTAATGGTGGGCACACATAGTGTAGATAAATAACAAAATAAGAATGGGGAATACCAGAAATAGTTTGAAGTAATCAGCCCCTCAACCTGGGGTCGTTTTTAAATTGAAGACGATTACATGACTCTAGTGAGGACTGATTTCATCGACTCTAGGGGTAGGGACTGAATTACCTAAAATTCCTTCTAAATTTCCCTTCTTCTTTTTTATTGGAGATGAAGCCGTGTGGTAAAACTTTCCACAATAAAGATTCCCCAAATGTGGTAAGTGTCCCCAAATTTTTCACATGCGGAAAGACCAACAAAGAGAAAAAAAGAGACCTTTACCCGAAATTTTACTTTTTTTTTCGTCCTCAGAGGAGTATTTTCAATCCCTTTCATCTTCAGGGATCTGAATTCCAAATTAATTTTTTTCTTTCAGCATATGAGCCCAAGCTGGGAAAATTACAGGCGGGGGCCCATTTTTGAATACACAAATCCCGTTTTCAAGGGGCCCCAAAAAAAAAGGCCGCCCCCTTCCTATCCAAAAATCCCTTTACCATTGCCCCTTTTCACTCACATAGGAAGCCGATCCTACAACCACACAACACACACACCCCAACACACACACACACAGTAAAACTCCCGGGGATTAACCTTTGATTTGCTCCTTTCCTCCTTTTGGGTTTCCATTTTAAAATTTAGATGGTTTTCTCTGTTAATGCTTTCCCATGCTTCACCAGAGATGCCTTGATGATGGTGAAGGGCTCTTGATGGAAGGGGGAGTCTTGATATTGGCTCTTGATCTAAAGAATTTAGGTTACTCTCTTCTCTTTCAGGTGAAACGTGATTATACTCTCCAGGCACTCAGAAATTAGACACGTGTATCCTTGGAATTCTTATACGAAGGCTCTTCAATACAGAAGTAATTTCAAGATTTTGAATCTGGAGACAGTAGAAGAGAAGGTAATCAGTCCCTCAGCCTTGCAGAACTAACTTAGAAGACAGTGGAAGATGGGGTAATCAGTCCCTCAGCCTTACAAAACGATACACAGAAGAAAGTGGGAGATGAGGCAATCAGTCTCTCAGCTTGAATCAATTCAATATTTCCGTTTTAAACTGATAAAGCCACTGATTGGGGGGACGACTTCAAATATAGGCACAACCCGTGTGTTCCACAGGTGTTTCATGGTATTGTATACCATTGTATTATATACTATTACTACTGCTGCTTCTGCTACTACTAATACTGCTACTACTAGTACTACTACTACTACTACTACTACTACTACTACTACTACTACTACTACTACTACTACTACTACTACTACTACTACTACTATTACTACTACTACTACTACTACTACTACTACTACTCCTACTACTACTACTAATAATAATAATATAAATAAATAGCACATGATTCTATCTCCATAACATGCCCATAACATATCTTTTCTTCGCTATTTCCATGATTAATAACTCTTGAGTCATTTTCAGTGGTGACCTGTACTTAACTCAGTGGTGACCTGTACTTTGAGTGGTGACCTGTACTTAACTCAGTGGTGACCTGTACTTAACTCAGTGGTGACCTGTACCTAACTCTGTGAAGAAGTGTCTTGTGTGCTCCCGTGGACTGAACCAAGATGCCCTCCATCGAGCAACTTTACCAGCAACTTAAGGAAGAATTGAGGGTAGCGAAGATGGAGATACGGCGATTGACCGTAGTCCTCCTGTTTCGAGTCCTCAGGTCAAGAAGGGATCGTGGTCAGTGGCTGGACAGCAGGGGACGACGAAATTGACGATCAAGAAGACGAATGGAAAGCCAGAAACGATGATGAAGAAAGAGACTGCTGTGGAAACTCCTGTGGAAACCTCCAACGCATTCTCGGTGCTACCCGACGAATGTGAGTCGACTACTGGGATCGTCACGACGAACGACAACAAGGAAGGTAAGAATATTGTTGTTGTTGGGGATAGCCAGGTTAGATACATGGATAGGGCATTCTGCTTGAAGGACAGGAGTAGGAGACAGAGGGTTTGCTTTCCTGGGGCTGGGATGGAGGACATTGTTAGCCAGCTTGACAGCATCATGAACGGTAATGGGATCAATCCTATTATTTGCCTCAGTGCTGGAGGCAATGATGTAGGCAAGCGTAGAAGTGAGGATTTAGTTAGAAAGTTCAGGACAGCTATATACATAATTAGTAAGAAGGGGGGGGCGCCCTGTTATATGTGGCATTTTGCCAAGAAGAGGTGTTGGTAATGAATGGTTGTCCAGAGCAATTGGTATTAATTGTTGGCTGGATAAACACTGTAAGGATAATGCAGTACCATTCATTGACAACTGGGACAACTTCTATGGCTGAAATGAATGTATGCCGGGGATGGGGTTCACTTATCCAGGGCAGGTGTGGGTTTTCTGCAACTCAGTTGAGGGGGTTGTTAGGACTTTAAACTAAGATTAGTTAGAGGTATGGGTTTAGAAATGATAAATAATGAGTATGGATATATTGACTTATGCTCTGATATTAAGAATCTTAATAGTAACTGTCATGGAATAACTCTGGGTAATGATAATTTCAGAAATTGTGTAAAAACAAAGATGAATAGAAAAAATGTGCAGAAGAAAAAACATATGATGGTATTTTATGCTAACAGTCGAAGTGCAAGAAATAAAATTAATGAACTACGTTTGGTAGCATGTGCTGGGAACTTTGATATCATTGCATTAACTGAAAAGTGGTATGATTTAAAGAGTCGGGATATGACTGCTGAGTGTAATATTCAGGGATTTAAGTTGTTCAATGTGGATAGATGCCATGGGAAGGGGGAAGGAGTTGCATTGTATGTTCGAGAAAATATTAGTTGTTGCATAAAAACAGGTATAAAAATAGATGGAGCAGTAACAGAGTCTGTTTGGGTAGAGTTCGTGGAGGGTCAAGAAAAACTAATTCTAGGTGTAATATACCGACCTCCAGGCTTGGATCACGATAGAGGGAGACTTCTTTGGGACGAAATTGTTAGGGCTTCTGGACACAGTAACATAGTCATAGTAGGGGACTTTAACTTTAGTCAAATTGACTGGAATTTTTTGACAGGTAATCTAGAGTCCAGTGACTTTATGGAAACAGTTCAGGACTGTTTTCTGAAACAGAGTGTAACTGAGCCTACCAGGGGTAATAATTTGCTAGACCTAGTCTTGTCAAATAAGGAAACACTCGTGAATAATCTGGAGATCACTGAAGATCACAAATCCATCACTTTTAGCATTAATTGGGAATGCAAGAATAATGATAATACAGTAAAAAAATCCCTGATTTTCGTTCTGCCGATTATAATGGACTTATTGAACATCTGTCTAATCTTGATTGGGGTTATCTAGCTAATGATTTTATTGACGATAATCATACTTATGAATATGAAGAGATCTGCTTTTATGATTGTTTTCTTAATAATGTACACCGTGCCCAGAGTATATACATTCCCCAGAGAGAAATTAGGTCTAATAATAACGATCCCAAATGGGTTAACAGGAGGCTAAAGCATCTTTTAAAGGGGGAGAAAAAGGGGAATTTATAGGCGCATCAGAAGAGGAGAGGTTAACCTTACTGACCAAATGTTCAGCTTAAAAGAGAAGTAAAAAAGGCGATTAGAAAGGCTAAACGTGACTATGAAATTACAGTTGCTAATGAATCAAAGACTAATCCAAGGGGTTCTTCAAGTGTATAGGGACGAAGTGAAGGAAAAAGTAGGACCTCTGAAAACTGGGAATAAAACAGCTGACGGATAATAAACTGGAAATGTGTTCCTTATTTAATGACTATTTTTTGTCAGTTTTTACACAGGAAGATGTAAATGAGATTCCAGTAATTAACAATTATTTAGTTCCTGATGAATTTAAGTTAACTAATATTACTGTCACGAGGGACAGGGTTTTTAAACAGATGGGACAAACGAAACAAATAAGTCCCCAGGACCCGATGAGTTGTTTTTCCAGGTACTTAAGGAATGCAAATGGAGCTTAGTCACCATTAACGAGTGTATTCAATGCGTCCATCCTTACCGGTGTTGTGCCAGAGATGTGGAAGATGGCTAATGTGATTCCTATATTCAAATCAGGGGATAAGTCCACTCCTTCAAATTACCGTCCAATAAGCCTGACATCTATAGTGGGCAAGTTATTAGAATCAATTATATCGACATTATCAGAAGTCACCTTGAAGAACATAACTTGATAAATGAATCTCAGCATGGATTTCACGAGAGGTCGTTCCTGCCTGACAAACTTACTGACGTTCTTCAATAGAACATTTGAAGCAGTTGACAGTGATAGGAATATGATATTGTTTATTTGGATTTTAGTAAAGCCTTCGATAGAGTACCTCACAAGAGACTCTTAAGAAAAGTGGCAGCTCATTGGTATAGGAGGTAAAGTTCTAGCATGGATTGAGGCATGGCTTACCAATAGAAAGCAGAGAGTTTTCCATTAATGGAGTGAAATCTGAATGGGGATTAGTCACTAGTGGCTTCCACAAGGATCAGTTTTAGGCCCTCTCTTGTTTTATTAATTTACATTAATGACCTTGATGAAGGGGTTACGAGTAACCTGAGTAAATTTGCTGATGATAACAAGATAGGCCGTATAATTCACTCTGAGGAGGATATCAATGAACTCCAGGACGATTTGGACAAATTAATGTCTTTGGGCTGAAAAATGGCAGATGAAGTTCAATGTGGATAATGTAAGGTACTTGCCCCTTTTAATGAAAATAACCCTCGAAGCTATAATCTAGGTGAAGTAGAGCTTGATCATACAGAATGTGAAAATGACTTGGGAGTCATGGTAAGCAGAAATCTAAAGCCAAGACAGCAGTGCCTCAGTGTGCGCAACAAGGCCAACAGATCACTTGGATTTATCTCAAGAAGTAATAAGTAACAGGAAGTCCAAAAGTTATTTTACAGCTCTATACATCACTAGTGAGGCCTCATTTAGATTATGCTGCTCAGTTTTGGTCCCCTTACTACAAGATGGACATAGACTCATTAGAGAACATACAGAGAAGAATGACTAAAATGATTTACTGTGTAAGGAACCTCCCGTATGAAGATAGACTCAAAACCTTAAATCTCCACTCTCTGGAGAGGCGTAGAATGAGGGGAGATATCATTGAAGTGTATAAGTGGATGACGGGCATAAACAAGGGAGATATTAATAAAGTACTGAGGGTGTCGAACCAGGTAAGAACCAGGAATAATGGATTTAAGTTGGATAAATTTAGATTTAGAAAGGACATAGGTAAGTACTGGTTTTCTAACAGAGTTGTAGATGCGTGGAACAGTCTTCCCAGAGGGGTGATAGAGGCTAGGACCTTGGGTAGCTTTAAGAAGAGACTGGACAAATATATGATTGGGAGGGGCTGGGTTTGATTGGTGTCATTGGGAACGGGAGTTATTTCTAGGGAAGCTTAAGGTAGTAGTCGTTTTGATAAGAACCTGCCTCGCATGGGCCAGTAGGCCTTCTGCAGTGTTCCTCCATTCTTATGTTCTTATGCTTTTATCACCACCAAGAGCACCACCAGCACCATTACCACAACCACCACCACTACCACCACCACCACCACCACCACCACCACCAACCTCACCTCAGTTATCAACATTATCATGTGATAACCTACTTTCCCTCTGGTAGAACAGCCGATAATAAAGAGTCATCAAGTTGACATTAAATACTCTCAAAGATGCGCTACAGCCACTGACTGACACTACACGACCTGAGGTAGCCAGGCTTCCCAACCTGCCTTTACTGCTGCATAATGAAACATTGTTTGGGCGGAGGGAGAGACAGAGAGAGAGATAACGTGTGTTTGTGTGTGTACTCACCTATTTGTACGCACCTATCTGAAATCACCTATTTGTGTTTGCCGGGGTCGGGTCTTAGCTCCTGGTTCAGCCTCTTTGCTGTGTGTGTGTACTCACCTAGTTGTATTCACCTAGTTGTACCCACCTAGATGTTGTTGCAGGGGTCAATTCAGGGCTCCTGGCCCCGCCTCTTCACTGGCCGCTACTGGGTCACTCTTCCCGCTCCATGAGCTTTGAAGAGTGACCCAGTAGCGGCCAGCGTGTGTGTGCGTGCTTGCAAACATCTTTCTATTCTTTCTGACCCTCTAGTGTTATGTAAATCTTAGTAATACATTACCAGCAATACACAAACAGAGGCACTGCTGTCTTGGCTTCAGATTCCAACTTAACATGACACCCAAGTCCTTTTCAAATTCTCTGTAACCAAGTTCTACATCATCCAGTTTATAACTGTGAGTAATTTTCATTCCCAAGGATGAAGACTATATTTTTTCATAGTGAACTTCTTCAGCGCTTTTCTAACCATAACATTAGCTGGTCTAAAACTTCCTGAAGTTTTAGTGCTGCTCTACCCTGTTATCTAAGCTATTTTTGTCGTCAGCGAGTTGACTCAAATCAGATTTTATTTCCTCTTCAAGTGCACCTATGTATATTACGAACAGCATGGGACCTAAAACTGATCCATGTGGAACGCCTTGTGTGACCTGTACCTTTTTTCCACACACATACGCACACTAGATATGACTCGACCCCTGCAACGACAATTAAATGAGTACAATTAGGTGAGTACGTACACAAACACACACACACACACACAAACACACACACACAGCCATAGAGTTGTCAGGCAGTGGAATAGCCTAGAAAGTGACGTAGTGAAGGCGGGAACCATACATAGTTTTAAGATTAGGTTTGATAAAGCTCATGGAGCAGGGACAGAGAGGACCCAGTAGCAACCAGTGAAGAGGCGGGGCCAGGAGCTAAGACTCGATCCCTGCAACCACAAATAGGTGAGTACATACAGCATATCAAGTGTCTGTCATCAAGTGCCTTTGACACCCGACAAATGCGCTTAAATTGGAAAGAGATTTAGGCTGTTAAGCGATGGTGAAAATTACTCTAATTGATGGAGGAAGCAGCAGCGTGGAGGACTAAAAGACTGAAATGGAGTGAGGGAGTGTAGGAAGGAGTTGGTTCAGCAGTTGTGATGAGAATGGTGGAGCGAATGAAGGGAAGAGTGAAGATGGAAGCAAAGGAAGTAGTGGAGGAGAGAGTTACAGAGAGGAGATAAGAACAGAAGATGGATTGGAGAGATAGAGTGGAAAAGTGAATGGAAAAAAAGAGTGGAAAGGAATTAATAAATTGGGGAGTGACGAAGTTTGGAGGAGGGAAAGAGGATGTAAGAGAAGAAAGGATGTGGAGGAGGAAGGGAAAGGAGAAAAAGCAAGAGGAAGAGGTATTGACGAACTTTCGGGAAAAGAGGAGAAACGGAAAGACTGAGAAGAGAGGAAAGTCCAACAGGAAGTAAGGTAAGGAACATTTCACTCATAATACTAAACAAAGAAGAAAAGAAAGAAGAAGAAGAAGAAGAAGAAGAAGAAGAAGAAGAAGAAGAAGAAGAAGAAGAAGAAGAAGAAGAAGAAGAAGAAGAAGAAGAAGAAGAAGAAGACGAAGAAGAAGAGACGAAGAAGATGAAGAAGAAGAAGAGAAGAAGAAGAAGAAGAAGAAGAAGAAAAGAAAAGAAAGAAGAAGAAGAAGAAGAGAAGAAGAAGAAGAAGAGAGAAGAAGAAGAAGAAAGAAGAAGAAGAAGAAGAAGAAGAAGAAGAAGAAGAAAGAAAGAAAGAAAGAAAGATCTTAGTTTGTTATATTTTTGTTGTTTTCATTTATTCATAACTATATGTTAATACACTTTAAACTAACCTAACCTAACCTAACCTAACCTAACCTAACCTAACCTAACCTAACCTAAACTAACCTAACCTAACCTAACCTAACCTAACCAACTAACCTAACCTAACCTAAACTAACCTAACCTAACCTAACCTAACCTAACCTAACCTAACCTAAATCTAACCTAACCTAAAATTACCTAACCTAAAACCTAAGCCCAACCTAACCTAACCTAACTAACCTAAACTAACTAACCTAACCAACCTAACCTAACCTAACCTAACCTAAACTAACCTAACCTAACTAACCTAACCTAACCCTAAACTAACCTAAACTAAACCTAACCTAATCCTAACCTAACCACCCTACCCTAACCGAACCTAACCTAACCTAACCGAGACCTAACCTAACCTAACCTAACTAAACTAAACGCTAACCTCTCCTAACCTAACCTAACCTAACCTAAAACCTATCCTAACCTAACCTACCCAAACCTAACCAACATAAACCCAACCTAACCTAACCTAACCTAACCTAACCTAACCTAGGACCTAACCGTAACCTAACCATAAACCAACCAAACTAACCTAACCTAACCAAACCTAACCTAACCTAACCTAACCTAACCTAAACTAACCTAACCTAACATAACCTAATCTAACCTAAATAACATAAAGTTTGGGGCTAACCAACCTAACCTATACCTAACCTAACCTAACATAAACTAACTTAACTTTAAACTAACCTAACCAAAACAAACCTACCTACCCTAATCTAACCTAACCTAACCTAAACCTAAACTAACCTACCAACCTAACTTAACATAAACAAACTTAACTTAAACAAACCTAACCAAAACAAACCTTAACCTAATCTAACCTAACCTAACCTAACCTAACCTAACCTAACCTAACTAACTTAACGAATAACCTTAACATAACGTAACCTACCTAAACTTAACATAGACCAACCTAACCTAACCTAACCTAACTACATAACCAACCTAACCTAACTTAACATAACCTAACATAACGTTACCTAACAACTAACTTAACATAACCTAACTTTAACCTAAGCCTAACCTAACTTAAACATAACCTAACCTACCTAACTAACCTAAACCTAACTTAACCTAACCTAACCTAACTTAACATAACCTAACATAACGTAACCTAACTTAACATAACCTAACTTGAACCCTAAACCTAACCTAACCTAACCTAACTAACCTAACCTAACTAACTTAACCTAACCCTAACCTAACCTAACCTAACCTAACCAAGACCTAACCTAACCTAACCTAACTTAACATAACCTAACTTAATCCTAACCTAACCTAACCTAACCTAACCTAACCTAACCTACCCTACCTAACCTAAACCTAACCTAACCAACCTAACCTAACTCCTAAACCTAGACCTAAACTTAAACCTAACCTAACCTAACTAACCTAACCTAACCTAACTACCCTAACCTAACCTACCTAACCGAACCTAACCTAACCTAACTTAACATAACCTACAATATTAAAATTTCGTGCTATGTTGGATCGGGCAAAATATATAAGCTGTAATTCAAAGGATATTGAAAAATCTAATTGAAGTACAGGTTTAATCTCTCTCTCTCTCTCTCTCTCTCTCTCTCTCTCTCTCTCTCTCTCTCTCCTCCTCTTTCTCTCTCTCTCTCTCTCTCACTCTCTCTCCTCTTCTCTCTTAAACACAAATGCTTTCTACACAGTTTGGCTTTGGTTTTCTAATTTTATTTACAATCTAAGAGCTATTACATGCATCATCTCATTTAGAATCTTTTTCATTGTTATTAGATATATGAATAACAAACAGGATGAAGTTGGAGCCATCTGTGGGCCAGCTATTTCATTTCGTCAACTGGTTTTGTTAAGTTGATGTCATTATGCTATACGAACATGTTCTAGACACGAGTCATCATAGGAATAAATAATCTCAGATGAAGAGATGTCCTGGAGAAGGTGACTGTCAGAGAGTCTTTCACTCTCTCTCTCTCTCCCCCTCTCATCTTTTAGTGAGGTAATTAACGTAATGCAGCACTGAGCGAGAACAAGTATTCTAGGCAGCCTGTATTCATTTAGCTTCACTTTTCCGTTTTGCTGTGCAGAAACGCATTTTGATGTGGGAATATAGCGCCTTTCGTGGCGTAGCAAGGAGAGAGGAGCAGCTGGTAGTTATGGCGCTATCTGAATCCCTCGTCCACGCCTCGTCCAACACTACGCCTACACAATGGTCGACACTTGTACCACCAGGGCTGCGGGGAAGAGAGAGGTTTCGGATGGTTACTGAGGGTGTAAATATATGTTGGAGTCGTCGCATTGCGCACATACGGCGGTGTGTGTGTGTGTGTGTGTGTGTGTGTGTGTGAATGAGAGAGAGAGAGAGACTGTGTGGACATCTCTTCCATGAGTGTTTCATCCACCAATGACATCACTCTCGGCTCTTCGGCTCTTCTTCGCAGCTCTCCTCAGCTCCGGAAGCCATCTCACTGGAAGCTTGAGGACATGATCGAACTCCTTCATATGCTTAACTATATATGGGCTCCACGCCGGTGCTGCATATTCGAGAATTAATCTGACCTATGTGTTGTCTAGGATCTTGAATAACATGCATTTCTTAAGAAGTTCCTTTATTTGACAGCAGTACATATTTTGCTGTTGTTTTTCAGTTTTGTATATATCGTAAGGAATCACAGAGTTTTTGAGTTAGAAAGTATAGTGCTTGCACTCTGAAGGATGGGAAAGTATAGGATGTGTGGGAGGTACAGTGCCTACCCTCTGAAGGATGGTTGAAAATGTTAAGGTTCTTGATGTGAGAAGTAAAGTGCCTGCACTCCGAAGGATGAGTGGGGATGCTGGGGTTCTGGATGTGGAAAGTATTACGCCTTAACTCTGAAGGATGATTTGGGATATCGATGTGTTTGAGGTGGGAAGTACAGCGCCTGCACTCTGATGGATGGGGATATTTATGCTCTTGAAATGAGAAATACAGTGCTTGAGCTCTGAAGGATGGGGATATTTATATTCTTGATATGAGAAGTACAGTGCTTGCGCTCTGAAGGTTCTGGATGTGGAAAGTATAGCTTCTTCATTCTAAAGAATGAGTGGATGTGTTGGGATTCGGAGGAACATTCGAATCGTACTGTCGGCATACTTCTGACATAAAGAGTTATTGGAAGAGTGATTGTGAATGAGTCTTCTTCTTCTGGGTCCCCATACACTGATAGGACAGCCAATATGATAATAAAAAGAGTATTCCTCAGACGATAGGTTAAGAATACTGTCTAACCAAAATCTATTTTCTATTCCAATACCTGAAATTGATTCACTACGGCAATTGATTTCTGAAGCAGACATTTCATAATCAAACATATCCTAGAAATCAATTCTGAAGGGTGACAGTCTGGAGGTCTAGATTGGTGACAAATCTCCTCTCATCCTTTGCTTTTCTCTCCAACTCCTTTCCTTTTTTTTTTTAACAGTTCTTTATCTATGACATTTTTCCACTGTATATTTGCAAGAAGGTCAAATAATTTCTTATACATCTAAACGACAATACATGTCTTTCAGCAATGATTCCTTCAGCGCCTTTATTATCATGTCTGTCAACTTTCTTCCAGTTTCTACCTTATCCAAACTGTTTTTTCTCCCACTCAACAAAATATTATCACTGATTTGTGTTTTTCCACATTTACTCATATCAGTCATAAGCTTCTTTTATTAGTGTCAGGTTTTACCTTTCAGTAAGAAATTTTCCTTATCAATAGAAAGCAGAACATGTATGCTTGTGTTTTTTCTAGTGTTTGTATACACGTCTTCAGAGAAATTAATTCCTGCACAGACACATATTATTAGTGGTATACAATACCGACAAGGTAATGATTAGGACTCATATGCAAATCATATATACCTATCAACAAGGCTGAGGAACTGTTCACTTTTAATATTCCCTCTCGATTTCTGATAAATTAGACACATGTGCAACACTTGGGTATCTTTACTGAGGAAACGTTTCGTCACACAGTGGCTTCATCAGTCCATACAAAGGAGAATCGTGAAGAATAGGAGAAGAATGAGGTAATCAGTCCCTCAGCCTTGAGTTGATGTGGTCAGTCCATCAATCTTGAATAGAATACAGCATATGTGCATAGAAGTAGCTTATATACCGTAGGCAGGACAGGTGCAGCAGACGTAGGCGGTGTCACATTTGTTCAATGTGGAAGTAGGTCGTGCCCAAGGGTTAGGCAAGCGAAGGTTGAGGGACTGATTACCTCATTCTTCTCTTGTTCTTCACGATTCTCCTTTGTATGGACTGATGAAGCCATTGTGTGGCGAAACGTTTCCTCAATAAAGATACCCAAGAGCTGCACATGTTTCTAATTTATCAACGTGTCGGTTCTCTGAACCATTCGTCTACTCTCGATTTCTATTGTGTTTTGTGTTATAATCACTTCTGACTGAAGAAGTCTGCTGTGTAGACGAAACTTCACGAAATAAAACTATAAGTATTGTACTCAAATAACCTGCACATAGGAGAGATGAGTTTACGACGACGTAAGTGTGACTCACGAAATCGTAATGACACGATTGCAAACAACCCATACCACTGGCAGGGTTAGAACCCGCGATCAGAGAGTCTCAGAACTCCAGTTTTGAGACTCTCTGATCGCGGGTTGTAACCCCGCCCGTGGTATGGTTTGTTTACGTAAGTGTGACTTTGTAAATGGTCCAAGTCGGACCGAAACGTAGTCGTAAGCTTCTCTCTCCTATGTGCGGGTTATTTGTGTATTGTTCCAGTCTCGGTATTGTGCCTTTGTGTTATTTATAAGCGTTGCATATATATATATTACAGTGCACATCCTAGGAAGACATGTATAATAAGGACCTACTGAGGAGATCACATTGGTTGGAAACTTAGAATTCTAAACGCAAAACTTTCTAGAAATTGGAGAATAAAAAGGGCGTAAGTTTCAAAATTCAAAAAGACGAATGAAATTCAAGAAGAAAATAAAGGCAGAAAAGGGCGAAGGTTCAGTTACTATGACTTGTCGACGGCAGAGGAACGTCAGATAACATTTCTGTTTTTGCAGTTGTCGCTCCGGTGAGCTCCCATACAGGCGTAGAGCTTTCACCAGCACTCACCATATTTCTCTTTCTGACAGTTTCAATACCACAATGGGAAAGATAAATTGCTTTCGGCTGAGAGAGAGAGAGAGAGAGAGAGAGTCATCGTAAGAGAGGAAATCTCACAGTCAGTGTCTAAGTTATCTTCTAAGAAACACGAATTACATTCCTCTCAGCCCTTATTATCTTGAGATTCAAAATAGTAACCTAACCTTGTAAAACCCTTGCGTAAACAAAAAAACTCTCTTCCCATTCTCCACTCCCATCAGCCAGTTTGCCGGCTAGGATAAAAAACTGCAAAATTATCCACAACTTAGAAAAATACGCATAGATAGTTATAGGGAATATGGTCTAGAAAATTGCTAACTACTTGTATAAGTAGCATAACTAATCACAGCTTCCTTTACTTCTACCACTATTATTATTATTTCTTGCTTGCCTCGTTGTCAGGCAATCGTCCTGGTGTAGTCTGTGAATTGTAGATAAATGGCCAATTATATCTACTCAAGGCTGAGGGACTGATTACCTCAAACTCCTTCTGATCTTCAACCATTCTCCTTTGCATTGAACTGATGAAGCCCCTGTGTGGTGAAACGTTTCCACAATAAAAATACCCAAGTGTTGTACATGTGTCTGATTTAAAAGTTTGTGAACCAGCGTTAGGAAATCCATTGACCACAGTTCCTGTGTTGTGTCTGGCTGAATGTGATATTTGCGATGAGTTTTTTTGTGCTCTCAGCTATGGCGACTAACTTATTATATTCACCTATAATTCTGTTTGCAACAAAGAGTTTGTGTTCATCTCCTTCCTCGAGGCTTCATAAAATGTTTCAAGTTACTAAGTCACAATGGAGTTCAAACAATTCCTCTCGTTTGAAAAACATTCAGAATATTGAAAGTTTCTATAATATCTCATAGACGACCACTACTTACACTACCAGTCTCACCACTATCACTACTTCTTGTTCTTCCTCTCTTGGTCCCGTCCCTGTCCCCCTCGTCTATACATACTCTCTCCCTCACTCTTTTGTGTTAGTGTGACTTTGTAAATGGTTCAAATCGGACCGAAACGTCGTCGTAAGCTTTTCTATCCTATGGGCGGGATATTTGTGTACTTTCTTCATATGGTTTCTAAGTGATGGTTAGAGAGCCGTTGTCTTTCTCTCTTTCCTCTACATTTTATTTTCCTCTTATATTTAAGTTGGAGGAAAAGTAAACAACGCATTCAAATTTCGGTCTAATAAATGCATTATCGAGTCAGCGCTGTTTCCGCTATTCCGAAGTCGCAATTTCTTCCTACGAGGAATTAGACACATGTGCAACATCTGGGTATCTTTACTCTAGACGTTTCGCCATCCAGTGGCTTTATCATCACAAATTTAACGACATAATGAGAAGACAGTAGAACCATATACCAAAAGATCAGACAATCAGTCCCTCAAGTAGCTTTGCTGCTCACAACAGAGACATTATTAAGTACTTTTGAAGTCGTTGCTAATGATTACTTAAAAGTCTTTAGCCTTTTTTGTGGGGTTAAAATTGTTGCAAACTATTTTGTAGTGAGTTGAGAATGTAATATCCAAAATGCATTACTTTGTTAACATTGGAACTCAACTTCGACGTCTCTGACCACAGCGCTGACCAGTCCACATCACTTACAATTCTCAAACAATCAGCCTGTGGATACGGCATTTTGCAGCAATTTTGTACCACCAGGGAATTTTTCTGCCTAATTTATTAGTCTAACTTCCAAAATATTATGAAAATTATGAAAAAGATCGGACAAAGAGAACCATTCTTTACCTCGAAAAACAAAATTATAATTATAAGTATTATTATTGCCATAATTATTATTATTATTATTATTATTATTATTATTATTATTATTATCATTGTCATTATTATCAAGAGCCCTTTACCCTTGGATCAAGAGCCCTTTACCAGTATACAAAGAATAAAGTTCAGTTCGGAGGTTCAGTCATTCTGTTTTCTTTTTCTTTTTTTTTTATTCCAGACGCTTTTTTTTTTCAATTTATAGTTTCCTCCACAGTTTTCAATTCTGAATTGTATATATTGTATTTTACCGTATTTCAACGCTGATGTCCCCTGTGTTATACTCGGTCTATCTTTCTCTTTCTCATTCTCTCTCTCTCTCTCTCTCTCTCTCTCTCTCTCTCTCTCTCATCTCTCCACTCCTTCATCTCTCTCTCTCTCTCTCTCTCTCTCTCTCTTACTCTCTCTCTCTCTCTCTTCTCTCTCTCTCTCTCTCTCTCTCTTCTCTATATATATTATATATATTATTCTCCCTGTTCGTAAATCCCTCCCGCACTCTCTCCCTCTCGCCCTCTTCCCCTCTCTTCCTTCCTCCTCCCTCAATTGTGCCGGTCCACTACAGTTCGCCTCGCCTGGAATTGAGCGTCAACTCGAAGCTATTTCAATTTTCATTCTTCGCCAGCGCTACCCGACTGACCCACAAGCGTAATTTTCCGCCTCTGGAAGGAGAGGCACGCAGGTCTGGCTCTCTTCCCTCACACCAGCACACTACACATGAAGATTTTCACACCAATTCCAATCCAAACACACACACACACACATACACACACACACACACACACACACAACACACACACACACAACAACACACACACACACACACACACACACACACACACACACACACACACACACACACACACACACACACACACACACACACACACACACAGACAAACAGGGTGAAGAGAGTGGACCTAATGGTGACCAGCGAAGAAGCGGGGACCAGGGGCTGTGGATCGATCTCTGTAGCTACATATAGGTAAGTACACATAGGTGAACACACACACACACACACACACACACACACACACACACACACACACACACACACCGTGAGAGAATTAAACATTTTCCATCATAGGTGTTGCTGGATGCTGAATTCAGAGGACAATCCATCCAGAAAATGTTCTCATATGTCTCACTAATCATTTTCTTAAAGCAATTTATTATTATTATTAGCAACAGCAGCAGTAGAAGTAGATGAAGTACGTGTGTATCCCATAGTGTATATACTCTGGGAATCTATTTACATCCTTGTTTTAGGGACTAACTTATTCTTAATCCCTAAGTTATTCTTAATCCTCGTTTAGTCAATAGGCTTGAGACCCAATTAACCTTCCAAAATAATTATTATTAGTAATAGTAGCAGCAGCAATAGTAATAGTAGTAGTAGTAGTAATTGAAGTAGTAATAGTAGTAGAAGTAGGAGTATTAGTAGTATTAGTAGTAGTAGTAGTAGTAGCAGAAGCAGCAGCAGCAGTAGCATTATTAAATCAAAAATATTTCTGCAGTTATTATTATATAAAAAAAAGCGATCACAACCGTAACTCTAGAAGAAATGAATGTCTAAGAAATTACAGTGAGAATAACGAAAAAAAAAACAAGTTTTTTCTCTAGCATTTAAAAATGTGACGACGCTGAATTTACCTTAAAGAATGTTACAATGAAATCTGAGACCTAATTTCTCAAATAGAAGGAAAGGCGTCCCCCTGGGAAATCATGAATTCAGTCAGCCTGCCCAGCTCAGCCGGATATATCACTTATCTTATTCTGATTCTACCCTTTTGTTGCTCTCTACTGCTTCCTTGTGTTTGTGTTTTGTGATGAAGAGAGAGAGAGAGAGGAAGACAGACAGACAGAGAGCAAAAGACTGAATCTTGGCAAAAGGACAGACACTGGAGTCTCTGGCTTTGAACTTAACCTCGTTAGTAATTCCCTTCAAGGTAAACCTCAAAACGTAGATCTCAGTGGGACAGAGTCAACAAGACAGTCAGTGTCAGAGTTCCACAAGGAAATGTGCTTGGTCCACTGTTATGAAATGTCTACTTCAGCGATCTACTTCACCTCTTCCTAGATGTCCATGCCTCTGCAAAAGACTGTACTTGAATATTTTCTTTTTTCAAGAAAGAAAATGCCAGCTGCTCTCAGGCGCATCAATCACCAGCTCACAGTTATATCAACCTGGGAAAAACGATACAGACTTTTAACTTCTAAGGAAGCACAAATGATGATGGTATCTAGGGAGCATTATGTTAATGTTGTGGTAAGAACGACTGTAAGTGTTAGAGCCCTGGGATAAGGTGGATATTCAAGGGGTGAAATTTGACTCCAAAATGACTATGGAGAATCACGAGATAAATCTAGCAAAGCAGCCAAGAACCTAACAGCATTAAGGCCTCGTGCCTGTTAAACAGTAGAGCTTCAAGACTCTTCAGAGGTACATGCTGCATTCACACCTTGAGCGTACACCACTTTCTTGGGTTGTCTCTACCCCCCCCCTCCCTCTATTGTAAGACTTTTGGACAAAATAAAGAAACGAGAAAGACGACTTACAACTCACCTAGACCCGGCATAGATAGATTTATCATTTCAGCAATGAAGGACGGCCTTACTGTTATGTACAGGGCCAATATTGTCAAGGTACTACACTTGGCACCACTTTGCAGACTGAGAGAAGGCAGCTTCTGTACCACAAGACGGGCAGCAAGCAGCAACTACACTGGTTGTACCCTTGTCAAGAACTTCACTTCATCTCAGATGAATCATTCCTAAAATGGCTCGAGTCTGAAATATGTTTGTACAGCATAACAATATCGATGAAATATTGTCAGCTCTGAACTAGTAAATGAATGTAGGAAGTCTTAACTTAACCCTGTAAAAACCCTTGTGAAGAGAGAGAGAGAGAGAGAGAGGAGAGAGAGAGAGAGAGAGAGAAAGTCAGATAGCAGAAGACATGAAGTTCACACCGAGGCTTTCAGCTGAGATGGCTTATCTACTTCTGTCTAGGTTAAAGACTTGTGTATTATCTATTATCTAAGTGCAACAGTCAAGTTTAGAAAAGCAGGAAAGAGAGAGATAGAGAGAGAGAGAGAGAGAGAGAGAGAGAGAGAGAGAGAGAGAGAGAGAGAGAGAGAGAGAGAGAGAGAGAGAGAAGAGAGAGAGAGAGAGGCAGACAGACAGACAGAGATTAACGTAATCTTTATAAAATATGGATTAGATTATAGGAAATAAACAGAAACGAGTGATCTATTATTCCTTGTTTTGTAAATTTTTGAGAATTTATGCATATGATTAATATTTATATGTCGTATTGGTTTGTATAAGAAATATTCTTATCTTCATTTCTTTCTTAGGCAAAAAGATAAAACTCTTAAAGCACTATAGTGCATCCCGTACTTGCTCGACACCAGAGGCTGCAAAACTGTATAAGAGGCAAAAGTTTGCACTTACCTAGAGTATGCACCACTCTCTTTGATTGCCTGCCACCTTTCCTTCCATCCTTGGCATCCCATCTCCTTCGTTTAGACAAGGTAGAGAACAGCGCCAGGGTGCTTACTTCCCGTCTCCACCTGACCTGGTTGGATCTATCATTTCAGCTTCCAGCTTGTCAAATTTCACTGAGTATGGAGAAACAGCATGCAGTACACACTTGATCAGGCATGTTGTGAAACTAGAGAAAGCTCAGAGGTTCACTACAAGATTTGTTCAAGAGCTAAGAAGAATGGAATTTGAGGAAAGACTTAAGAATACCATACAATTCTAAAGAACAGGCTCAGAGATCCATGATCACAGTATAGAAGATACTTTGAGGACTTAATTTGGTATATAAGTTAGAGGGCGGTTAGGAAACACTTCTTCACTCGATTGAAAAACAGAGGATGGAACGAACTGGTTAAAGAGGAGGTGGGAGTAGATTCCATATGCATTTTTTAATAACTATTGTAGGGTTATGGAGTAGAAACTTAGTACTCGTAATAATAAGAGGTGGGCCGGGAACCGACTATACCTCTGCCAACAAAACATCACGTACACAACACACACACACTAGACACACAACACACTACAAGCTGCACACACACACACACACACACACACCACACACACACACCACACACACACACACACACACACACACACACACACACACACACACACACACACAGGTACACAAAACTTCTCTCCCACTACCACAAAACTCAGAGATAAAGAGCGTGAATTAACGAGAGTTAATGAAGAAGTCCAAACTAAGTCCCACACCAGATGAGACTTTTTTCTAAATGATGTAGACAACGTTGGAAGATACGGAGGAAGAAGAAAACATTCCCGTGTTCCCTAGTAATGGAAGACTTCATCTTCTACACTGCAGATAATGAATAAGGCATTCATTGCATAACTTTACACATTCAGGTTTAATCCGTGTTTTGCAGAGTTTTGGCGACCGTCTCAGGAGTGAGAGTGACGGCTGGCGTGCAGTAAAAGTTGAATAAGGATGACATTCATATGTAAAGTTCCCCTATTACATATAGAAAAAGTGTGTGTGTGTGTGTGTGTGTGTGTGTGTGTGTGTGTGTGTGTGTGTGTGTGTGTGTGTGTGTGTGTGTGTGTGTGTGTGTGTGTGTGTGTGTGTGTGTGTGTGTGTGTGTGTGTGTGTGTGTGTGTGTGTGTACTCACCTAGTTGTACTCACCTAGTTGAGGTTGCAGGGGTCGAGTCGAAGCTCCTGGCCCCGCCTCTTCACTGGTCGCTACTAGGTCACTCTCCCTGAACCGTGAGCTTTATCATACCTCTGCTTAAAGCTATGTATGGATCCTGCCTCCACTACATCGCTTCCCAAACTATTCCACTTTCTGACTACTCTGTGGCTGAAGAAATACTTCCTAACATCCCTGTGATTCATCTGTTTCTTCAACTTCTAACTGTGACCCCTTGTTGTTGTGTTCCATTTCTGGAACATCCTGTCTTTGTCCCCTATTGGTGGACAAAGACAGTGGCTTCTCCAGTCCAATACAGATTACAATATAGATTACAGTACAGATTACAATAAACAGATTACAGTACAGATTACAATAAAAATTCCCAAATGTTGTACAAATGCCTCATTCTTCAGCTTGTCGGTTTTCGAACCTGTTTATATTGCTGAGAAATTTTTATCTATTCCCTTAGTTTTTTTTTTAAGATGTGTTTCATGTGTTGAAGATCAGTGATGTTCTCCAGTCAGACTCTTCCAAATTTGGAATTGGAACTTTCTTGGTTCTGTAGAAAGTTCTTCCCTACAGATAGCCTTTGCTATCTTCTAGTCCTCTGCTGTCTATCTTTCCACTAGATCAGTACAAAATTCTTCCCTACAGATAACCTTTGCTATCTTCTAGTCCTCTGCTGTCTATCTTTCCACTAGATCAGTACAAAATTCTTCCCTAGAAAAGCCTTTGCTTTCTTTGTCCTCTGCTGTCTATCTTTCCACTAGATCAGTACAAATTCTTCTACAGATGCCTTTGCTATCTTCTAGTACTCTGCTGTCTATCTTTCCACTAGATCAGTACAAAATTCTTCCCTACAGATAGCCTTTGCTATCTTCTAGTCCTCTGCTGTCTATCTTTCCACTAGATCAGTACAAAATTCTTCCCTACAGATAGCCTTTGCTATCTTCTAGTCCTCTGCTGTCTATCTTTCCACTAGATCAGTACAAAATTCTTCCCTACAGATAGCCTTTGCTATCTTCTAGTCCTCTGCTGTCTATCTTTCCACTAGATCAGTACAAAATTCTTCCCTACAGATAGCCTTTGCTATCTTCTAGTCCTCTGCTGTCTATCTTTCCACTAGATCAGTACAAAATTCTTCCCTACAGATAGCCTTTGCTATCTTCTAGTACTCTGCTGTCTATCTTTCCACTAGATCAGTACAAAATTCTTCCCTACAGATAGCCTTTGCTATCTTCTACTCCTCTGCTGTCTATTTTTCCACTAGATCAGTACAAAATTCTTCCCTACAGATAGCCTTTGCTATTCTAGTCCTCTGCTGTCTATCTTTCACTAGATCAGTACAAAATTCTTCCCTACAGATAGCCTTTGCTATCTTCTAGTCCTTGCTGTCTATCTTTCCACTAGATCAGTACAAAATTCTTCCTACAGATAGCCTTTGCTATCTTCTAGTCCTCTGCTGTCTATCTTTCCACTAGATCAGTACAAAATTCTTCCCTACAGATAGCCTTTGCTATCTTCTAGTCCTCTGCTGTCTATCTTTCCACTAGATCAGTACAAAATTCTTCCTACAGATAGCTTTGCTATCTTCTAGTCCTCTGCTGTCTATCTTTCCACTAGATCAGTACAAAATTCTTCCCTACAGATAGCCTTTGCTATCTTTCACTCCTCTGCTGTCTATTTTTCCACTAGATCAGTACAAAATTCTTCCCTACAGATAGCCTTTGCTATCTTCTACTCCTCTGCTGTCTATTTTTCCACTAGATCATGTACAAAATTCTTCCCTACAGATAGCCTTTGCTATCTTTACTCCTTGCTGTCTATTTTTCCACTAGATCAGTACAAAATTCTTCCCTACAGATAGCCTTTGCTATCTTCTACTCCTCTGCTGTCTATTTTTCCACTAGATCAGTACAAAATTCTTCCCTACAGATAGCCTTTGCTATCTTCTACTCCTCTGCTGTCTATTTTTCCACTAGATCAGTACAAAATTCTTCCCTACAGATAGCCTTTGCTATCTTCTACTCCTCTGCTGTCTATTTTTCCACTAGATCAGTACAAAATTCTTCCCTACAGATAGCCTTTGCTATCTTCTAGTCCCCTGCCATCATTCTTTCCCATGTACTTCCATGCACTTCTATGAATCAAACCAATTTGCTTCCAATTCCCTTTTGCTGATTATCCTCATACATATTTTTTTTTTTTTTATTATCACACTGGCCGATTCCCACCAAGGCAGGGTGGCCCGAAAAAGAAAAACTTTCACCATCATTCACTCCATCACTGTCTTGCCAGAAATAAATACATTACAGAATCTTATAATTTAATTTTTATTATGTAGGAGTTGATAAATTTTGTATTGTGGACAAGTGGTTATTTTGTACATTTTTTTCTCCTTTCTACCCCTCTCTCCTTCTCTATTCCATCTCTCTTCATTCTCCCACTTTAGTTATCTTATTCTTTACATTTTTTCCCTCTTCACCCTCTCCAATTCTCGTTTATTTCCGTCTTGCCTTCTCAAGCGTTTCCTGTCTTTTCATATCTCCCCTCTTGTAGCTGTCATCGTCTCTCACTCTCTTCCGTTTCTTTTCTTTCGTACTTATATTCTTTATTTTTATTAATTTGATCTCTTCATTTATTATGTCTATGTTTCTGTCTGTTTGTCTGTGTTCCTGTCTGAATGTCTCTCTTTCTTTCTCTCTCTCTCTCCTTCCTTCCTCCCTCTCTCTCCCTCCTCTTCCTATCTTTCTCTCTCCCTCCTCTTCCTATCTTTCTCTCTCCCTTACTTCCCTCTTCTCATTTCCTCTTATCATCTCTTGCCTCTTTTTCTCTCCCATTTTCCATCTATCGTTATCAACGTTGTGTCATTCCCCTCTCCCACACGCACAAAAATAATCGGCGTTTCCAAATATAATTGAGAGAGCTTCAGAATTTTCCATAATAAATTAGTCCGTGTGTGTGATAACTCTAAAATAATTGATAATTTATGTCACTAATGTATATATATCTGTTTTTAGGGAATTATTACTATAGAATATTATTAATTTAGAATTAAATTCTAGGGTAGAATTTAATCTAGAATTTAGTCTAGAATTAAATTCTAGGGTAGAATTTAATCTAGAATTTAGTCTAGAATTAAATTCTAGGGTAGAATTTAATCTAGAATTAAATTCAAGAGTAGAATTTAATCTAGAATTAAATTCTAGAGTAGAATTTAATCTAGAATTAAATTCTAGAGTAGAATTTAATCTAGAATTAAATTTTAGGGTTATAATTCTCAAACATCAGAAATATAAGTGTCATAACATCTAGTTATTTTCGTGTTGGCGAAGGGCTCTTGATCCAAGGAAATTAATCACATCCTATTCCTCTGAAGACCGGCGTCACAGGCCTACTATTAGGGTTGACTGGCAATGGACCACCATCGTGGTTTACTAACAGTGGACCAAAATTAAAGTTCACTAACACTGGACCACTATAATGGTACACTAACAGTGGACCGCTATCATGGTTAACTAAATGTGTACCGCCAGCATGGTCCAGTTATAGTGGACTACCAGCATGGCTAAGCTCACGGAACTCAAATGTCCAAAGCAGTCCAATAAGGCCTGCAATTTCCTGCTTTCTCTCTGTCTCTGTCTCTCTCTCTCTCTCTCTCTCTCTCTCTCTCTTCTCTCTTTTCTCTCCCTCTCCTCTCTCTCTCTCTCTCTCTGTCCTCTCTCTCTCTGTCTCCCTATCCATCTATCTCTCTTGCTCTCTAATGCTAGTGGTAGCGTACTCAGCTCACACACTGTGGTCCATAGTTCGATCCCAGGTACGGATGGAAACACTGGGCGTGTTTCCTTTTGACACATGGTGTCCATGTTCACTTAGCGGTAAGTAGGTACCTGAGTGTTAGCCGACTGGTGTAGGTCGCATCCTGGGGGACGAAACTAACCTAATTTACTCGAAATGTTCTGCATTACAAAGGGCTTTCTATACAGAATGTCAATAATATCATCTATGGTCCGTATAAGTTATATCATGTACTTGCAGAAACAAAGATTATTAATTATTATTATAAGTTATTGGAGTTTAACTCCTGTTGCTTATACGTAATGAGGAGAGCAGGTGAGATCTGGGTTGATGTACCTATTGTTATAGGGATCATCAGGGTTATAGATGAAGGAGGACGGAAGGAGGGTGTTAGGTGTGTGTGTGTGTGTGTGTGTGTGTGTGTGTGTGTGGTGTGTGTGTGTGTTGGTGTGCTGTGTGTGTGTGTGTTGTGTGGTAGTGTGTTGCTGTTAATAGTGTTAGTAATCCACAAATAACATACGTCATTACAACTCGCGTATGGTCCTGGATAAGCAGGGTTTATCACGGCTTTACGATTCTTCCTTCCTCTCCCTCAACCTTCTCCTCCACCTCCACCTCCTTCTCCTCTTCCTCCTTCCCTTCCTCCTCCTCCTATATCCCTCTCCTTCCTGCCAGCATTCCATCACAACAGACTACAGGTAACCAGGGCAACGTATACACCCACTTAATTCCTGTACTTCCGTCAACTGAAATACACGGTCTCTACGTCCCTAATATTCAGGTCCTGAGCTCGCAGGATCCTCCCCATTACAGGTTCCTTTGACCCTGAGAGACACATGGCCGCATAAATCTGCTCTTAAATGTTAATTTTAGCTGGAAACACGACGAAAACTGACCATAAGATTTGTGGGCAATTAGTAAGGAAAGTGAAAACTTTTCCAGCGTGTCAAAGATTAACAGCTCTTCTCTCTCTCTCTCTCTCTCTCTCTCTCTCTCTCTCTCTCTCTCTCTCTCTCTCTCTCTCTCCTCTCTCTCTCTCTCTCTCTCTCTCTCTCTCTCTCTTTCTCTTTCTGTCTCTGTCTCTCTCTCTCTTTCTGTCTCTGTCTCTTTCTCTCTTTCTGCCTCTGTCTCTCTCTTTCTGTCTCTGTCTCTCTCTCTATCCCTGTCTCTCTTCCTGTCTGTCTGTCTGTCTGTCTGTCTGTCTGTCTCTCTCTCTCTCTCTCTCTCTCTCTCTCTCTCTACACACGCACACACACACACAGGTCAGGTCAGGTATGCCGTGCAGACGTGGGGGCACAAGGCTCCGAGAACCTTAGTGTTTTAAGGCGTGCAACAACTGCTAGCAGTAATCAGTGGTAGTGACAACGTCAGTGGACAATCCTACGAGTGATAACCAGAGTTATTAGTTAAAACAAGTCGAGAGGTAGCCTGGAATCAGTAATATTTCAAAGTGACAAACCGTTGTGGGTCTACTAGGCGCTGTTGCCACACAGATTCAAATATACTAAGATCAAAGCGAGTGTGGAAGCGGGAGTTCAAGAATTACCAGCGTTTGGTTAACAAGTGTAATGTGGGGCACCATACAGTGAGAGGGAAAAAGGTAAAAAAAAAAAAAGAGAAAGGAAAAATAAAATATACAACAAGGGAAGGTGGCAGTCGTAGGCCTGCTGAGGCAGTGACGTCACAACAAGTTGTGTGCCATTATACATATAAAGTGAAGTGTATATAAGTGTATACTATCATAAATGAAAAGTGATATCGTGTGATGAACGCGGGATGTATGAGCATATATGGTTATAAACATCACGGGTGAAGGATCTCCAAAATAGTGAAAGAAGGCCTAAGTACGACGACTACGTCATCAGCATCTGGCAACTTGTCACCGCACTGTGCAGAGCAAGTACTCACTCACCTATTGTGGTTTGCATGTTGCATCCTGGCGTCTGGCCTTGCATCACTGTTAAATACTGGTCACTCACTCCTGCAAGCTATTACGAGAATTAGTGTAGAAATAGCATAGTTAAAGTGAAGATAGTGTTGAGGAGAGTGTGAGGTGTAGAGCAGACTAGCGAGGGGTAACGTAGGGGTGAGGCAGTGTTTCTACCGGTAGTTATTAGCAGTAAGAATACTTAGGAAGCTAGGAAGTCCTCTATCAATGTGAACAAGGAATAGGATAATAACCAGCAATAATTGATACTTAAATCCAGAAAGGGCAATAATTGGAGAGAGTAGCATTACTTGGAAAGATAGCTGAGTTAAATTTGAGCCTACACGACAGAGAGGTATAACGGATCTTTCAAACACACCACCTACCCCCCCTAACCATCTCTCCCTCACACACACGCACACACACACAAGGGCAGACAAAGCTCCGCTTTTTATAACCCAGAATTACTGGTATGTATTAGCAGTATCACCCCCTCACACCTCCCCCACACACACGAACACACACATATACACACATACACACACATACACACACACACCTGCACTAGGACAATATGGTAACTAACTAGGCGAAAACAACACACACACACACACACACACACCAACACACACACACGTGCACACCACACAGACACACACACCACGCATGCGAACACACACACACACACACATGCGCACACACACATATACACAAGCACATATACACTTGACACAAACACGTACCCCTCCCTCCCTAACCACCTATCCCCCTTCCCTAACCACCTCACCTTAGCACCTACCCCTCCCCCAAACCATCTACCCCTCCCATACCATCTAACCCCCTCCATAACTACCTCCCCCTCCTATAAACCACCCTCCCCTCCCTGATAACCATCCATCCCCTCTCTCTCTCAAGCTACGTACTCCCCCCTCCCTAACCACCTCTCCCCCTTCCCTAACCACTTCACCCTAGCCACCTACCCTCCCCTACACCATCTAACCCCTCCCCAAACCATCTAACCCACCTCCCCCAACTACCTCTCCCCCTCCAATAACCATCCTCCCCCTCCCCATAACCATCCATCCACTCTCCCCCATCCATCTATTCCCCTCCCCCTAACCACCCCTCCCCCTTCCTTCTGTGGAGCAACGGGGGAACCTAGAACTAGGATGAGAACAAGGGGCTCGAAGGACGAATCTGGGGGGGAGGACTGGGAAGCAGAGCTCAAAAAAAGGGAGGAAGACTGGGGAAGGAGACTAGAGGAGCTGGCAAGGAAGATGGAAGAGAGATTAGAAGCAGAATGAAGAAGGTGGAAGCAACATTCCACAACAGCAGAAAACATGATAAAGAGATTAGAAGAGGAGCTGAGACATCTGAAACAGCATAGAGACAAAGATATTACAAAAGTAGCATCGGCAAAGGCTACATCAGACACAGACAACGGGTCTGAAGGGAGCATGGAAACTAAACTGCATGCAGAGGTCCTGTCAAACCCACATGGGGCTAAAACAAAGACAGGGAGCACACTAGGACAAAATGTGAGGCTGGAAGACATTGAAGGAACTAGGACATGTGCAGGGACCTTACCACACACCTGTGGGGGCCAGGAACAGGTGAGCAGGAAGGAGAAACCAAGGAGGATAGGGGCCATAGCTAGGGAAGGGACTGAAGGAAGGAACACTCCATGGGAAGGAACTAAAACACATCAGAGGATGCAATGGGAGTCACAGTGGGGAGGTGGAAAGGGAGAGATCAGTGTTTGTCTATGGGCTAGACGAAGCTAAAGGGGAAACTTATGAGGAAAGAAAGCAGGAGGAGAAAAAAGCGATTGAAGGTATCATGAAGGTGATAGGCGAGGGGGAAATGACCCAGGTGGCAAATTTTCGGAGAATCGGGTGGTTCACAGAGAAAAGGAATCGGCCTCTCAAAATAATTTTCAAGGCAGAATCAACCCGAACCATGATCCTGCAGGAGAAAGCACGGCTGAGAGGCAAGCAGGAGTTCATGAGTGTGTACCTCGATCGAGACAGAACACAGAAGGAAAGGAGGACGATGAAAGAGAGAGCTTAGAAACGAAAGGAGAAATGGGAGGAAATGAAAAAGGAGAGCAGAATAACCCAGGAACAAGTGGAAGGACAAGCACACCCCCCAGAAACACCTGCAGAAGGACCCCAGCCACGACACTCCCAAGGCAACTGAACAATCCAAACCAACCATCACACACCGATCCCTCTGTTCCCACCCCCCGTACCACAGTTACAGTATTAGAACAGAAGTTGAAGGTTTGGTACACAAATGCAAATAGATTAACGAATAAACATGAGGAATGGCAAGAAAGAATCAATGAGAAGTCCCCAGACATCATAGCAGTTGAAGAGACAAAACTCACGGGGACAATAACAGATGCAAACTTCCCACCAGGATACCAGATCATGAGGAAAGATAGAAGGGGCAGAGGGGGAGGTGGGGTTGCTCTGCTAGTAAAAAACAGATGGAAATTCGAGAAAATGGAAGGCATAGATGAGATGGGAGAAAGAGACTGCATAGTAGGTACACTTCAGTCTGGGGAACACAAGGTGGTCATTGCAGTGATGTATAATCCACCACAGAACTGCAGGAGGCCAAGAGAGGAATATGAAGAGAACAACAGAGCAATGGTGGACACACTTGCTGAGGTGGCAAGAAGAGCTCACTCCAGCAGAGCAAAGTTGCTGGTTATGGGGGATTTCAACCACAGGGAGATTGACTGGGAAAACCTGGAGCCACATGGGGGTCCCGAAACATGGAGAGCCAAGATGATGGATGTGGTGCTGGAAAACCTCATGCACCAACATGTTAAGGACACTACCAGAGTGAGAGGGGAGGATGAACCAGCAAGATTGGACCTTGTGTTTACCCTGGGCAGTTCAGACATTGAGGACATCATGTATGAGAGTCCCCTAGGAGCTAGCGACCACGTGGTTCTGTGCTTTGAATATATAGTAGAGCTGCAAGTGGAGAGAGTAACAGGAGTTGAATGGGAAAAGCCTGACTATAATAGAGGGGACTACATAGGGTTGAGGAACTTCCTGCAGGAGGTCCCATGGGACAGAGAACTGTCAGGAAAGCCAGTAAATGAAATGATGGAATATGTAACAACAAAATGCAAGGAGGCAGTGGAAAGGTTTATTCCCAAGGGCAACAGAAACAACGGAAAGACCGGAACGAGCCCATGGTTTACCCGACGGTGTAAGGAGGCATAAACAAAGTGCAATAGAGAATGGAAAAAGTACAGAAGGCAGAGAACACACGAAAATAGGGAGAGCAGTCGCAGAGCCAGGAACAAGTACGCACAGGTAAGGAGGGAGGCCCAGCGACAGTATGAAAATGACATAGCATCGAAAATCAAGACTGACCCGAAACTGTTGTATAGCCACATCAGGAGGAAGACAACAGTCAAAGATCAGGTGATCAGATTAAGGACAGAAGGGGGAGAACTCAAAAGAAATGACCAGGAGGTATGTGAGGAGCTAAACAGGAGATTTAAGGAAGTTTTTACAGTAGAGACAGGAAGGGCTATGGGAAGTCAGTACAGAAGGGAACATCAAGAGGGAATATACCACCAAGTGTTGGATGACATACGAACAACCGAGGAGGAGGTGAAGAAGCTGCTAAGTGACCTTGATACCTCAAAGGCGATGGGACAGGACAACATCTCCCCATGGGTCCTTAGAGAAGGAGCAGAGATGCTGTGCGTGCCTCTAACCGCAATCTTCAACACATCCCTTGAAACTGGACAACTACCTGAGAAATGGAAGACAGCAAATGTAGTCCCCATATTTAAGAAAGGAAACAGAAACGAGGCGCTAAACTACAGACCTGTGTCTCTGACATGTATTGTGTGCAAAGTCATGGAGAAGATTATCAGGAGGAGAGTGGTCGAACACCTGGAACGAAACAAGACTATAAATGAAAACCAGCATGGGTTCATGGAAGGCAAATCTTGTATCACAAACCTCCTGGAGTTTTATGACAAGGTAACAGAAGTAAGACACGAGAGAGAGGGGTGGGTTGATTGCATTTTCCTAGACTGCAGGAAGGCCTTTGACACAGTTCCCCACAAGAGATTAGTGCAGAAGCTGGAGGATCAGGCGCATGTAACAGGGAGGGCACTGCAGTGGATCAGGGAATACCTGACAGGGAGGCAGCAACGAGTCATGGTACGTGAAGAGGTATCACAGTGGGCGCCTGTGACGAGCGGGGTCCCACAGGGGTTAGTTCTAAGGCCAGTGCTATTTTTGATATATACGAACGACATGATGGAAGGAATAGACTCTGAAGTGTCCCTATTCGCAGATGATGTGAAGTTGATGAGAAGAATTAAATCGGATGAGGATGAGGCAGGACTGTAAAGAGACCTGGACAGGCTGGACATGTGGTCCAGAAACTGGCTTCTCGAATTCAATCCTGCCAAATGCAAAGTCATGAAGATTGG
>NC_069477.1:7337938-7347938 GCF_026875155.1 Cherax quadricarinatus | reverse complement strand
TGGATGCTGATAAAAGGCTCTTGACTCGAGGAAAAGGAGCTACCTCCACTCACAGTCCCCGATGAGCTTAACTCTTCCCTTTAATGTTTATAATAATATTACAAAAATAAACATCCCCCCCCACAAACACACACACAAACACCATGAAGCTCATTCCCTACAAATTCATGACATGCGTTTGGACAGGAAAATGCAAATGGCATATTTGATGAATAACCTGAAGCAGCAGTGTGCACTGCGCTGACTTCATGACCTGTCACAAACACACGTAAACACATAAAACACACAAACACCAACAGAAATACTTCATCAGATCCATCGCACAAGAACAAGAAATGAACTTTAATGATAAACAACAACAATAATACCAATAACAACAACAGCAACAATAATAATTATGATAATAATAATAATAATAATAATAATAATAATAATAATAATAATAATAATAATAACAATAATAATAATAATAATAATAATAATAATAATAATAATAATAATAATTAATTATAATAACAGCTACAAATGAAGAACTAAAAGTCACAGTACCGTGATTGGAATAATACACGAATAACCTAGTTAGACTTAGATCTAGTTAGACCTGGAAGTTGCCTTAAAATAGTTGTGGAGATCAGCTTCTCTGCGCCTCGTTCCAGACCAGTAGTAATTCCTATAGATAGTCTGATCAATGAAACTATTTGTACTTGCTGTGTGCGCCCCGTTTTGTAGGTTCGTAAGATTTGACAGCCATGTGAGTCTTGACAACCCTCTCCGTCAACCTTACCTGACTTGTCAATTAAGATCTCAGGATGTTTGTCCAGGGTCCCTACCCTACTAGGCCTGAAAACTTTATTATTCTGTTATCTTGTCGGCTTGCAATCTTGTCACCTTGCAATCTTACCGGCTTGCAATCTTTCAGACTTTCAGTCTTGTCGGCTTCCGATCTAATCAATTTGCCATCTTTCCAGCATGCAATCTTTTCGGCTAGCATTTTTATGGGCTTACATTTTCTCGGCTTGCATTCTGGCTGTGTTGCAATAAAGCCGGCTTACAATATTGTCGCCTTGCAATCTGACCGGCTTGCAATATTATCGGCTTGCAATTTTGGCAGACATTGCAATTTGAGTGTCACGAAGGCTCCTTGCACGACATGGCTGACCCAGGCTTTATTTCCTCTTTCTTTCACTTCCCCGAGGAACAAATAGTTTCTATCTCCGAGGTTTTGCTGGTCGAATTTCACGAAGGTTATTTCTGTCTGTGTTGTGGCGAAGGTCGGGGATATGCGCTGATGTAGACCGCTTTTCACGCTGGTTGGTGTGTCTCGGGTGATTAGCAGACAGAGGATTGAGCCTCCATTGTGACATGGGATGGCACTGATACGCCAGCCAATGTCGCAATGGAGGCTCGATCCTACCTTTTGCTAGTCTAGCATTGTTGTATAGTGCCTGACGATGCACGAGAGTGTGAAAGATCTTGAGCTAAAGATTTCAAGCCCCATGTAGGCTTGTTTTGTATTGTTAAGATCGCCTGTTTGCGATTGTACTGTTTATATTTATACATACATACATACACACACACACATAATATATATATATATATATATATATATATATATATATATATATATATGTATGTAATAAGATCACAGTAAACAGGTGATTTCAGAATATGTAAAACAACCACTGTGAAAGAATAGAGAAATTCCAAGCGCTTTCGTGACTACTCACATTATCAAGGAACAATTGTTCCTTGATAATGTGAGTAGTCACGGAAGCGCTTGGAATTTCTCTATTCTTTCACAATGGTTGTTTTGCATATATATATATATATATATTATATATATATATATATATATATATATATATATATATATATATATATATATATATATATATATTATATATATATATATATATATATTATATATATATATATATATATATACGTATATATATTTATATTATATATATGTATATATATATATATATATATATATATTATATATATATATATATATATATATATATATATATATATATATATATATATATATATATATATATTTAGTGTTTTAAAATTATGTAAACAATTATATGCATTAAAAAATATTTCTTCCTTACTTTATTTATATATTTTCTTCGACTAAATTCAGAGGTAATTACAATGCTGAGACAATACAATTGGAGAGGTGATTTGGGGTAGATTATTCCCTCAACAATAAAGACGCCTTCGTGATGCGCAGGTACCTAACTCATTTACTGGTCGTTACTGTATACTATTTATAATATGATTCCTACTGTGTCTTTCCCCTTTTGTTGAAGACTTCCTTTACAAGCTTGTGCTATTTATATGGACTGAGTGTACTATCCCCGCAGCAGGAGCTGTTTATAGCCATATCCAGACACAAGCTAGCCATTAAGACGTTGCATACGACCGCTTGCCCAACCAAGGGACTCAACGTACAGCCCAGCCTGGCGTTGAGAATGCCTCTTTGATCACCTCCATCATGCAGAGAGCTCGAGTGGTGGTGGGTAATTGTGATGTTGGTTGTAGCGGTAGTGGTGGTTGTGATGGCAGTAGGGATACGGTCCTGGTTGTTGACGGTTATGGTTGTACTGGTGACGGAGAGGGAGGCTAATGTTTGTCTTCGTAGTGGTCGTATGGCGGCAGGGATGGTGAATTAGAACTTCAGGTGGAAGAGTTTTCATATATATATATATATATATATATATATATATATATATATATATTATATATATATATATATATATATATATATATATATATATATATATATATATTATATATATATATATGCAAAACAACCATTCTGAAAGAATAGAGAAATTCCAAGCGCTTTCGTGACTACTCACATTATCAAGGAACTAAGAAAGTAAAGCATCCAAGGAAGCTATATAAGGGGTCTGGCCAGCACCTCACTACCAGATCCCACAACGGTTAAACACGTGACGCGCGCCGACCCAACTTGGATAGGTCCTTTGCACAACTCACCCACAAACTATTCTACCCAAGAAAATTTAAAAATTATTATTTGTCCAGTGTATTATTAAATTCTTCCCAAATTCTATTAATTATAAATGGATCTAATTTATATAAACCAAAGGAAATATTCATATTATTGTCAAAACTGCTTTTTATGAAACAAGATTCAATTATATTCCTGTCGACCATGGACTTGCTTGATACTACTTTCTCAACTTTTTGAAAATCAATTGGATGGTTAAAATCTTTTACATGAATAAATAGAGCATTGGAATCTTGTCCAGTTCTAATGCTATATTTATGTTGTTTTAATCTTAGTTCGAGATTTTTACAGTTTGACCGTAATAAACTTAATCGCAAATTTTACAAGGAATCTTATAGACACATCCATCAGCATTTTGGGGGGAATTCTTTATCAAAAGTTTTTTTTACTGTATCAAGATTTTTGAATACAACTTTAATATTAAAAGTCTTAAGAAGAGAAGGCATATCAACCAAGATTTCATGGTAAGGGAGAACCAACATATTTTTAGTTGAATAAGGCTGGTTGTCCCTTTTTGGATTGTAAAAAGTATTTCTAGCAACTTTAAAAGATTTATCAATTACATTTCTTGGGTATTTTAAATCATTACCTATTTCATAAATTTTGGATATTTCCTCATCTATGAACTCAGGACTACAAATTCGTAAAGCTCTCAAAAACATTGATGAGAAAACAGACAGTTTGACTCTATCTTGATGCGAGGAATAATAGTGGACATACGAACAGTTATTTGTAGGTTTTCTGTAAATTTTAAATTTGAATTCATTATTACCCTTAATAATTAAAACATCTAGAAAAGGCAATGAGTTATTTTCTTCAAACTCAACAGTAAAGTTTATAGAATGGGCTAAGCTATTTAATTTTCCAAGGAAATATTGTATATCTACATTTTTGGGCATAAGACACAAAATATCATCAATATATCTGAACCATTTAGCTCTATTAGGGAGGATTGTGTTAAGCAACCTTGTTTCAAAAAATCCATGTATAGGTTGCTAAGAACAGGTGAAAGAGGATTTCCCATTGCCATACCAAACTTCTGAGTGTAAAACTTATCATTAAATACAAATTTTGCATCAACAATGCAAAGTTTAATAAGTTTAATGATAGTAGGAACTGGCAATGGTAAATCATAGTTAACGAGTTCTTCAGATAAGAAACTTAATAAATCATCAACAGGAACTTTCGTAAACAAGGAAGTAACATCAAAACTAACCATGTTAAAATCATTTAAGTCAGTCAAGGAGCTTAATTTATCAACTAAGTCTATGTTTTTTTTAACATTAAAGTTAGAAATTTTGCCAACAATAGGGCTCAAAATATCAACAAGCCATTTGGATAATTTATATGAAACTGACCCTATGGAGCTAATAATTGGTCTGACTGGATTGCCTGGTTTTATTAGTCCATACATGTAAGGTAAAGATGGATTAGTGGAAGTAAATTGTTTGACTAATTCATCTTTGTTTGCTAATTGACCAGTTTTACATATTCGGCACGACATATATATATATATTCTGGCTGAAGGAGACTCGAACCTACGAACCTTAGGACAAGGTACGCAGTGCTTTACCAATCTACCCACACTGGAATAACATACATAAAATATATTATATATATATATATATATTTTATATATATATATATATATATATATATATATATAATATATATATATATATATATATATATATATATAATATATATATATATATATATATATATATATATATATATATATATATAATATATATATATATATATATATTATATATATATATAAAATATCACTATTAAACAAATACAAGGAACCTGTTTCATTACCTCATATCACATGGTCTCTTCAGCTGAAGTGAGGAAGGTGTGAGCTATCCTCACCACCATGAGGTATTGTCTGACCTCTATTGAACTGACAACAGGGCTAGGACCTGACCTCGATTGATTTGACCCTGGAGAGTTTGAGATGCATTGTTCTCAGCTCCTACAACTTTATTGTCCAGCCTTCTAGGTAAGGTGCTTATTGACTGGCGTAAATTATCTTGGTGAAGTTAAATTGTGTTTCGTACAAGTTTAAGTTTGCAACTAATGCAATAATGTTTGGTTCAACGATACGTCTTATTATAACGTCATCGCATTTGAGCAACACCGTTTTACAGTTATCAAAATCTATATTACTGTCAAAATAACGTACATGAAAGAACACTCCATTCCTTGAGTTCTCAGTTCTAACATCCGATTGGTTTCATTCACATTTTTGCTCAACATTTTACTTTTTTCCACACACATACTTTTTCTGGACATTGCTTCCAAGGCAGCAAATACACACCCTCTTCAACGTTAGCATTAAGTTTAACTTTGAACGCTAAACTGTTTATAGTATTACTGTATATTGCATACTAAATTAATGTCTCCTCCATGAAATAAATCTTCAGGTTTTATCGGCTTTTCATTATTAAGCAGTAAAAAACACTTACTGAAGTCAGTGTGAAATTGTTGTTTTTGATTTTCAACGTTAAACTGATTGTAATGTTCGCACACTTCTAGAAAAACCAGGCAACGGAAAGGATTGTAAATGTTTTATATATATATATATATATATATATATATAATATATATATATATATATATATATATATATATATATATATATATATTATATATATGTATGTATGTATTATTTATGTATGTATGTATGTATATATGGAATCAACTTGGTACGATGGTATACCTTAGGTAATTCACAAGCAGCTTCATTCTATGTTATCAGAGAATTTCAACAGCAACAGGTCACCTAGTTTAATTTTTATAAATACATAGCAATGAGAATGGTAAAAACACGTCCAGCTAAGTGAAAGTCTGTAATTTAAATAGACTTATCAAGACGTTGCAGGAAGCCACACACAAATGTTGCGAAGCTTCAGCAACAAACGTTGCAGAATTCCTCAGCAACTCATAGTTAATGTTCAGAAGCACAACAATACAACGCAGCAAGAAACCTGCACAACACAACTTGAGACTTTCTGCACATATGAAGATGTAAATCTTCCCACGGCCACGGCACCAACGCCTCCCTCAAGTCTAAATTTCACAGCTACAAAAATTTCATATGCAGCAGATTTTTGTGACGTTATTTGGCGAATTATAAAAAATTTGGGTCAAGTAAATCACATGTGCGCTTTTGGCCGGTAAAAGACGCGATCACACATATGTATGTATGTATGGATGTATGTATGTATGTATGTATGTTATATATTATATATATATATATATATATATATATATATATATATATATATATATATATATATATATATATATATATATATATATATATATATATATACATACATATATATGTATGTATATATGCACCACTATTACCACTATCACAACTACTACTACTATTACTAGCACTACTACTACTGCTACTAATACTATTACACTACCACTGTACTAACGACTGTCGTAAACTCTTGAGCATTCATATAAGCAGTTTATCATGCACTTTCTCTGACTTCCTAACTAGATAATACAATTTCGCCGTCTGCAAAGAGCCGGGTTATAAGGTGAGCCAAGCCGTTAGCTTTCAGCTTTAAGTAGCTGCAGTGATAAGTAAACTGGTTTTTAAGCTTTTACCGCTTGTTATGATGCAGAGGTTGCTGGGATGCGACTCTTCCTTGACTGAGATTCGGTGGATGCGGTTAATTCAAGAAGGATCGAGCCTACACCGCACCCTCTGCTACATGATCCACACGGGTTAACCATGTAATAATAATAATAATAATAATAATAATAATAATAATAATAATAATAATAATAATAATAATAATAATAACTTCATTATTATTATTATTATCATTATTATTATTATTATTATTATTATTATTATTATTATTATTATTATTATTATTATTATTTAGAAACATTTATTATGTGTATGCAAAAGCTCTGAATACTTAATTGTTTATGGAACGTTTGAAGAATAGATGCATTCAGGTTTGATCCAAGGTAACCTCAATTTTTTGGATCAAGAGAACTTTGCCAGAGAGAGAGAGAGAGAGAAAGAGAGAAAGAGAGTTAGGGAGGAAGCATGGACTAGTAGCCACATACCATTAGGTCAAGATTGAGGGCGAAGCGAGGCTCTTTAAAAGCCTTTACTGACGTACGATGCTTCCCTCTCCCAGAACTCTTCCTCAGTAGCAGAGGTAAGTGCACGAAACTTTGAATCATGGTTGAGAAAGATTCCTAACTGATCAGTTCTGGTGAGTGAGAGAGACTCTGAATAATACCAGAGAAAGATCTGTAAATAAGGAATCTTCCTCAGAAGCTGCTTTTAAGTGGAATTATCTCTCTATTATGAATATACAACGAGAGGTGTAAACCTCACTGGGTATTGTCACCGAGAGATGCATATCTCTCACCCTGTTTAAACCAAGAGATCCGAGTCTCTTAGTGTGTATACAGTGAGGCATGAGGATATTCTATACAAGTAGTGAACAGATAATACCCATAGATAGATAATACCCAGCCAAAGAAAATATTGCTGATCATGGAATTGGCCACCTCCCTGTTGCATGGAATATTATAAACACGAGGAAGGGTGATACAACGACTGGGAAATGGGAGGTAATCAAGGCTGATACATAAATGTCAAGGGTAGACCTAGTTTCTTGAAGTCCCTGTAATACTTAAATCACTAAAATGATTGGGATTATATTTTTTCCTTTACTACTATAGATTTATCACCAATCTCCTGCTACAGTAGTTTTATGAGGAGTTTAGACACAGTTATTGTATATCGTTTGGAACATTACGTCTCTATTGGTCATTCAGTCAAGGAGTGATGAAGACTCGATCGTCCATTCAATAATTATGAGTCCGACACACTACGTGGTTTTACTCACTATGCTCGAGAGGATAAAAAGAGAACTGCAAGGATTTTGAGAGAAGACATTCACTGTACAAACACAGAATATAGTCATACCCCGACCTACATCATTAACTGCTTCCAAGAACCATGACGTAACCCGGTTATATTTGTAGTTACATTTAAAAAAAAAATATGACGTAGGTGAAGTTGCTGAGTAACTTAAAGTCGGACATAATGACGTTCGCTGAACTGAAATTTGCTCTAGAAAAGTGGCGTAAAGGCGAATTTGACGCAGGCCGAAATTATGTAAAGTGGCGTATGACTGTGTTGAGACCTAGAGAGGTTAGGGTCAAGGCGCTCATATAAACCAAAATTATATGAGCCAAATCGTTCTATTTACCAGTTTTGTAGACAACACAAACAATGCAGACCACCACCGCAAGCACCAACACCACCACCACCTACACAAACACTATCACCACTACCGCCACCTCCTCCAACACCACCACCACCACCACCACCATCACAAGAACAGCAAACAACAACCGCCACTACCACATCACCACAAGCACCAACAACACCACCAACCACCACCACAAGCACCACCACCACCATCACAGAACAGCAACAACAACACCGCACTACCACACCATCACCACAAGCACCAACAACACCACCACCACCTACACAAACACCACCACTACCATCACCCACCACCACTACCACTAGCACCATCCACTACCACCACCACCACCACACACAGCCACCACCACCACCACCACTACCATCACCTACACTATACCAACACCAAAACACCACCACCACCAACACCACCAACACCACCAACACCACCAACACCACCACACAACCAACACCACCAACACCACCAAACACCACACACCACCACCAACACCACCAACACCACCAACACCACCACTATCACCACCCACACTAACACCAACGCCAAACACCACCACCACCACCACACCACCACCACCGATACCACCACCACCACCACCACAAACCATCCCCACCATCACCACAACACCCCCACCACCACCATCCTACCACAATCACCACCACCAACACCCCCACTAACATCACCACCATCCCCACCACAACCACCACCACCACCAACACCACCACCACCACCACACCACCAACACCCACCATCACCACACCACCACCAACACTACCAACACCACCAACACCACCACCACCACCAACCAACACCCCCACTAACATCACCACCATCCCCACCACAACCCCACCACCACACCACCACCACCAACACCACCAACACCACCACCACCACCAACACTACCAACACCACCAACACCACCACCACCACCACCAACACCCCACTAACATCACCACCATCCCCACCACAACCACCACAACCACACCACCACCACCACCCACCACCACCACAACCACCACACACCACAACACCACCAACACTCCCCAAAATCTTCAGAACGCCCCACGTGATGAGCAAGGACGAGCTGAAAGGAAAAGTTTTAATTCCTTATTTTACGGAGCCTTTGCAGTGATGGGTGTGGTTTAGAAAGTTGCTCAAGCTATATATTAGTTGATCCAGGCTGAATGTATCTAGGATTGAAGAGTTGAAATCTGGCTTGACGGTGAGATTCCTCAATTACCTGCCAAAGATTGTCCCTGTTCTAACATATATATATATATATATATATATATATATATATATATATATATATATATATATATATATATATATATATATATATATATATATATATATATATATATATATATATATATATATATATTATATATATAATATATATATATATATATATATATGTCGTGCCGAATAGGCAGAACTTGCCATCTTGGCTTAAATAGCAACGCTCATCTTGCCATATAAGACAAGTGAAAATTTGTGTATGCAATAATTTCGCCAAAATCATTTTGAACTTAACGAAAAAAATATATTTCACTGTGTTTGTTTAGTATTAAATTATTGTAAACAAATCTAAAATATATTTAGTTGGGTTAGGATAAAATAAATTGCGCTTGTTATAATAACATTTGGTAAGTTTTCTAAG
>NC_069477.1:7247938-7327938 GCF_026875155.1 Cherax quadricarinatus | reverse complement strand
ATATATGTATATATATATATATATATATATATATATATATATATATATATATATATATATATATTTACAGTAAAACCTACGGTATATCAGGCAGTTGAGAGGTACCAGCAATGGTGAGCATTATACTAAACAAGGGCCTGGTGTTTCCCAGATATCGTGGGCTTACGGCTGATTAAACTGTCAGAGTTACGTCCAGATTGATATAAATTAAATTCGGTAATGTACGCAGTTTAGCTGCAAAAATATAATTAATTTCGACAATAATAAGCAAGTATATATGTTTATATTTATTAATTAAACCGCCTATGACAAGTGAGTATTATATTTTCACTCATTTTGTAATGAATGCAATTTTTTGATAAATAGCCTGTAAGTCACTGATAAATTTTAGTTAAACTTGTTAAATGATTTAAAAATAAATGGGAACCCATCGGGGTTCCTTTGATACTAGTGAAAGGCTTTTGATCTATGGAGCTGAAGCTACCCTCTGCTTTCTTGGATCAAGCCTGATTACCTCCCATTTCTCTAGCGATTTCTGGACACCTCACACAGCAACGCCTGTATCTTGGGGAAGCGCTAATCCCGTAAAGGTCGATCGGCGCCTAGAAAATAGGAGACAATCAAGTTTGATCCATGGAGTGAGGGGGATAGCTCTAATTTCTTGGATTAAGAGCCCTTAATCAGTATCGAGACATCCTCATGATGGACTGGAATATTACTGCTATTTTATTCGTGGGGAAGCACTAAATTCGTAGGGGGGGCCAACGAGGGTTTGTTATGGTGAGCTGTGACCCTAATGGGTTTAGGGCGTTTATATTAATAAATTAACACAATCCTTATAAGAGGTGTTACTCAGTCGCTTTTCTACTTAGATACAAATATTACTGAAGGAGTTCATAGAATGACTAGCAATTTTAGCGATAAATAATGCAGGCTTGAAAATATAGCTATCATATTCTCTCTCATTCTGTCTCTTTCTGTCTCTATCTGTCTCTCTCTATCTCTCTCTCTCACTTTCTCTCTCTCACTTTCTCTCTCTCACTCCTGTTGCGAAAATCACTTGATTCCTGATGTTTATTCAGTAACTACAGCTGGACAATAAACTTAGTTAACAGTAGTAGTGGCAGAAGTGGATTATTTTCATTTATTTATGGAGTGCGCATTCTGCACCGCAGTATCCAGAATTATACCTCGTGGTAATTGGAAGAATAATCTAATAGTTGTAATCATAACCATAATTTTTTTCAGGGGGGTGCAGGGGAAAGCCAGTGGAAGGCGTGGGTCAGATGACCAAAAGCTCCAGCTGCGGGTCATCGCATGGCTAAGACCTGTGTCAGGAAACATTTGTAATGTTTCCTGACAAACCTTACCTAACCTCAGCAGATCAACTGGTACAAACTCACAGCTCTGTGAGTTTCAGCGGGAGTAACATGAATAATTATAACAGCAACAATACTAAATTAAAAAGAGATACTGAACTTTTTAGCTCGTGCTTTCCATCTACTTCCATCTCTCCTGTAAAGTCCATGTCATTTTTCCAATATGTTTTGGAACATTTTATAACCCCCTTGTTTTCACGCCAGCTGTGACCCACAATGGCAAGATTTATGGAATACCGTGATACCTGTCTCGGATCCGTAGCTCATTTCGTGGGGGTAAGTGTAAACTGAACCACTTTTCTCGATTAAATCTAAAATATTTCTATATGTTGGTGAACGATGTTGATCAAAGGAATTGAAGATACTCTCCACTTGTAAATTACAAAACTTATTATTCTCTCTCTTGCTAATTGACCAGTTTTACTTATTCGGCACGACATATATTATATATATAATATATATATATATATATATATATATATTATATATATATATATATATATATATATATAATATATATATATATATATATATATATATATAAATATATATATATATATATATATATATATATATATATATAAATATATATATATATAAATATATATATATATATATATATATAATATATATATATATATATATATATATATATATATATATATATATATATATATATATGCAATAAGATCACAGTAAACAGGTGATTTCAGAATATGCAAAACAACCACTGTGAAAGAATAGAGAAATTACAAGCGCTTTCGTGACTACTCACATTATGAAGGAACTATGAAAGTAAAGCATCCAAGGAAGGTATATAAGGGGTCTGGCCAACACCTCACCGTTGTGGGATCTGATAGTGAGGTGTGGGCCAGACCCCTTATATACCTTCCTTGGATGCTTTACTTTCATAGTTCCTTGATAATGTGAGTAGTCACGAAAGCGCTTGGAATTTCTCTATTCTTTCACAGTGGTTGTTTTGCATATATATACAATATATATATATATATATATATATATATATATATATATATATATATATATTATATATATATATATATATATATATATATATATATATATATATATATATATATATATATATATATATATATAGGTAGTAGGTTGGTAGACAGCAACCACCCAGGGAAGTACTACCGTCCTGCCAAATGACTGTGAAACAAAAACCTGTAACTGTTTTGCATGATGGTAGGATTGCTGGTTTCTTTTTCTGTCTCATAAAACACGCTAGATAACAGGGATATCTTGCTTCTCCTACTTACACTTTGGTCACACTTCACAGACACGCACATGCATATATATATACATACATCTAGGTTTTTCTCCTTTTTCTAAATAGCTCTTGTTCTTTTTTATTTCTTCTATTGTCCATGGGGAAGTGGAAAAGAATCTTTCCTCCGTAAGCCATGCGTGTCGTATGAGGCGACTAAAATGCCGGGAGCAATGGGCTAGTAACCCCTTCTCCTGTATACATTTACTAAAAAAGAGAAGAAGAAAAACTTTATAAAACTGGGATGCTTAAATGTGCGTGGATGTAGTGCGGATGACAAGAAACAGATGATTGCTGATGTTATGAATGAAAAGAAGTTGGATGTCCTGGCTCTAAGCGAAACAAAGCTGAAGGGGGTAGGAGAGTTTCAGTGGGGGAAATAAATGGGATTAAATCTGGAGTATCTGAGAGAGTTAGAGCAAAGGAAGGTGTAGCAGTAATGTTAAATGATCAGTTATGGAAGGAGAAAAGAGAATATGAATGTGTAAATTCAAGAATTATGTGGATTAAAGTAAAGGTTGGATGCGAGAAGTGGGTCATAATAAGCGTGTATGCACCTGGAGAAGAGAGGAATGCAGAGGAGAGAGAGAGATTTTGGGAGATGTTAAGTGAATGTATAGGAGCCTTTGAACCAAGTGAGAGAGTAATTGTGGTAGGGGACCTGAATGCTAAAGTAGGAGAAACTTTTAGAGAGGGTGTGGTAGGTAAGTTTGGGGTGCCAGGTGAAAATGATAATGGGAGCCCTTTGATTGAACTTTGTATAGAAAGGGGTTTAGTTATAGGTAATACATATTTTAAGAAAAAGAGGATAAATAAGTATACACGATATGATGTAGGGCGAAATGACAGTAGTTTGTTGGATTATGTATTGGTAGATAAAAGACTGTTGAGTAGACTTCAGGATGTACATGTTTATAGAGGGGCCACAGATATATCAGATCACTTTCTAGTTGTAGCTACACTGAGAGTAAAAGGTAGATGGGATACAAGGAGAATAGAAGCATCAGGGAAGAGAGAGGTGAAGGTTTATAAACTAAAAGAGGAGGCAGTTAGGGTAAGATATAAACAGCTATTGGAGGATAGATGGGCTAATGAGAGCATAGGCAATGGGGTCGAAGAGGTATGGGGTAGGTTTAAAAATGTAGTGTTAGAGTGTTCAGCAGAAGTTTGTGGTTATAGGAAAGTGGGTGCAGGAGGGAAGAGGAGCGATTGGTGGAATGATGATGTAAAGAGAGTAGTAAGGGAGAAAAAGTTAGCATATGAGAAGTTTTTACAAAGTAGAAGTGATGCAAGGAGGGAAGAGTATATGGAGAAAAAGAGAGAGGTTAAGAGAGTGGTGAAGCAATGTAAAAAGAGAGCAAATGAGAGAGTGGGTGAGATGTTATCAACAAATTTTGTTGAAAATAAGAAAAAGTTTTGGAGTGAGATTAACAAGTTAAGAAAGCCTAGAGAACAAATAGATTTGTCAGTTAAAAATAGGAGAGGAGAGTTATTAAATGGAGAGTTAGAGGTATTGGGAAGATGGAGGGAATATTTTGAGGAATTGTTAAATGTTGATGAAGATAGGGAAGCTGTGATTTCGTGTATAGGGCAAGGAGGAATAACATCTTGTAGGAGTGAGGAAGAGCCAGTTGTGAGTGTGGGGGAAGTTCGTGAGGCAGTAGGTAAAATGAAAGGGGGTAAGGCAGCCGGGATTGATGGGATAAAGATAGAAAATGTTAAAAGCAGGTGGGGATATAGTTTTGGAGTGGTTGGTGCAATTATTTAATAAATGTATGGAAGAGGGTAAGGTACCTAGGGATTGGCAGAGAGCATGCATAGTTCCTTTGTATAAAGGCAAAGGGGATAAAAGAGAGTGCAAAAATTATAGGGGGATAAGTCTGTTGAGTGTACCTGGTAAAGTGTATGGTAGAGTTATAATTGAAAGAATTAAGAGTAAGACGGAGAATAGGATAGCAGATGAACAAGGAGGCTTTAGGAAAGGTAGGGGGTGTGTGGACCAGGTGTTTACAGTGAAACATATAAGTGAACAGTATTTAGATAAGGCTAAAGAGGTCTTTGTGGCATTTATGGATTTGGAAAAGGCGTATGACAGGGTGGATAGGGGGGCAATGTGGCAGATGTTGCAAGTGTATGGTGTAGGAGGTAGGTTACTGAAAGCAGTGAAGAGTTTTTACGAGGATAGTGAGGCTCAAGTTAGAGTATGTAGGAAAGAGGGAAATTTTTTCCCAGTAAAAAGTAGGCCTTAGACAAGGATGTGTGATGTCACCGTGGTTGTTTAATATATTTATAGATGGGGTTGTAAGAGAAGTAAATGCGAGGTCTTGGCAAGAGGCGTGGTGTTAAAAGATAAAGAATCACACACAAAGTGGGAGTTGTCACAGCTGCTCTTTGCTGATGACACCTGTGCTCTTGGGAGATTCTGAAGAGAAGCTGCAGAGATTGGTGGATGAATTTGGTAGGGTGTGCAAAAAGAAGAAAATTAAAGCTGAATACAGAAAGAGTAAGGTTATGAGGATAACAAAAAGATTAGATGATGAAAGATTGAATATCAGATTGGAGGGAGAGAGTATGGAGGAGGTGAATGTATTCAGATATTTGGGAGTGGACGTGTCAGCGGATGGGTCTATGAAAGATGAGGTGAATCATAGATTGATGAGGGAAAAAGAGTGAGTGGTGCACTTAGGAGTCTGTGGAGACAAAGAACTTTGTCCTTGGAGGCAAAGAGGGGAATGTATGAGAGTGTAGTTTTACCAACGCTCTTATATGGGTGTGAAGCGTGGATGAAGAATGTTGCAGCGAGGAGAAGGCTGGAGGCAGTGGAGATGTCATGTCTGAGGGCAATGTGGTGGTGTGAATATAATGCAGAGAATTCGTAGTTTGGAAGTTAGGAGGAGGTGCGGGATTACCAAAACTGTTGTCCCAGAGGGCTGAGGAAGGGTTGTTGAGGTGGTTCGGACATGTAGAGAGAATGGAGCGAAACAGAATGACTTCAGAGTGTATCAGTCTGTAGTGGAAGGAAGGCGGGGTAGGGGTCGGCCTAGGAAGGGTTGGAGGAGGGGGTAAAGGAGGTTTTGTGTGCGAGGGGCTTGGACTTCCAGCAGGCATGCGTGAGCGTGTTTGATAGGAGTGAATGGAGACAAATGGTTTTTAATACTTGACGTGCTGTTGGAGTGTGAGCAAAAGTAACATTTATGAAGGGATTCAGGGAAACCGGCAGGCCGGACTTGAGTCCTGGAGATGGGAAGTACAGTGCCTGCACTCTGAAGGAGGGGTGTTAATGTTGCAGTTTAAAAACTGTAGTGTAAAGCACCCTTCTTGGCAAGACAGTGATGGAGTGAATGATGGTGAAAGTTTTTCTTTTTCGGGCCACCCTGCCTTGGTGGGAATCGGCCAGTGTGATAATAAATAAAATATATATATATATATATATATATATATATATATATATATATATATAATAATATATTATATATATATATATATATAATTATATATATCAATAACAACACTGCGACTACCCAAGGACTCGACTAGCCAAGGACCATGAGGCGGGCCAAAAGATCATAGGCTCGAGTCCTTGGCTAGTCGCAGTGTTATTATTGCAGTTATATATATATATATATATATATTTATATATATATAATATATATATATATATATATATATATATATATATATATATAATATAATATATATGTATATATAATATATATATATATATATATATATATATATATATATATATATATATATATATAATATTTATATATATATATATATAATATATATATATTTATATATATATTATATATATATAATATATATATATATATATATATATATATTTATATTTATATATATATATATATATATATATATATATATATATACATATATAATGTATATAACTGCAATGAAAGTGCCAAAGAATATTCAATATGAAACAGGAATACTTTTTCTGGAACGTAAATCCTATCATTCATCTGCATCTCTGTCACAAGGGCAACACTACAGACCAAGCTGAAATCCATTCATCCGTGCGCCATTCAGACTGAAAATTGGCCGGACCACGCTATCCCTTTCCAATCGACACAAAATTGAAATTTACCCGTGCAAACATCAGTTTTGTAAACACCGGGCAGCAGGTAACGTATAATTACCGGTCATTCAGAGAGGGTAATGGACTGATTTGATAATGTCCATTGTCGTGTTTGCTCGTCTCTTTTCATACCCTTCCCCCCAAAAAAAATCCTCCTCGTTTTAATGGACGGGAGGGTGAGTCACCTTGATACTGGTCAAGGGCTCCTAACGCATAGACTGCGAGTTTTCCCTCATTTTTCTTGGTGATATTTCTGATTTTCTATTATTCCACAGGCGCTGTATGATATTAAGTGTTTAATTATTCCACTGGATTATAATATTACTAGTAATAATAATGATACTGACATCTATTCTATATGACAGTTACAGTGTGGGAACACGAGCAGTGTTGCTACACTATTCTCTATGATAATTACACTGAAGGAACAACAAAAATAATCGGAATAATAATTATAATATTAGTAGCAATAATAATAAAAATGATAATATAAAAATCTAAAAGTATTTCCAAATGCTTGTGGAGGGTTTGTTGAGGTGATCTGGACATTTTAAAGAGGAAGTGGCGAAATAAGATGACTAAATGGATGGATAAACCTGTAGGGGGAGAGAAGTGGTAGTAGGGGTCGTCCTAAGAAAGGTTGGAAAGAAGGGGTAAAGGAGGTTTTGAGTGAGAAAGATTTGTGCATTCAACAGGCGTGTGTGAGCGTGTTAGATACGAATGAGTGAAGGTAAGTGGTTTTTACGACCCGACGTGTTGGAGTGTGAGCAAGGTAACTTTTATGAAGGGATTTAAAGAAATTGGTTAGCCGTACTCGAGTCCTGGAGGTGGAGAGTACAGTGCCTGCACTGTATTTCCGTTTAAAGAATCATTTGAGATGTAATGCCGGTACACTTCGTTAAAGACAGTGATAAACTGAGTAATGATGGAGGTTTTCTTTTTTTTTTTTTTTTGAGGGGGAGAGGGGATAACCTTACCTCGGTGAGACATGGCTGGTTTGTTAAAAACAAATGATTTTCACATTTCAGATTCATTTCCAGAATTAAAAAATATCAGTTCAGCGAAAGTTATCTGTCAGTGCTGACAGCCGCCGGCCTAACGGCTGTTATTTGTCACATATACAAGTGACAAAGATTTAATTATGCAGCTGAGTCTGTTTTCCTGGCTATCACAGAGTCAGAGAAAAATTCTACACTCTCTTTCTCTCTCTCTCTCTCTCTCTCTCCTCTCTCTCCTCTTCTCTCTCTCTCTCTCTCTCTCTCTCCTCTTTGCTTACAAATTATACGCAGCGCACTGTGATAACTGACAACACCCTGAGAGCTAGCATTTCCTTGCTCGGATAAACTTAATTCCCATTCCCCAGCTGGTGTTAAAGAATAAACAGTTTGTTCAATTATAGACAATAATGAGAAGATAACATCTGTATCATATATAATTTACATAGTAATACGATGAAAAGATTGACAAATTGTTCATCACAGCTAAATAAGACAAAACATTTTACTAAGCATGTGAACTGAGCAGAAAAGTAACACAGTTGTGTCAATACCTTTTAAAACAGTGTGTGAGCAGGATGCAAAATCCTTTGCAAGTGTGTTAATTTGCTTTTAAATGCCTTAGCAGACACACATTACAAAAAACCTGAGCACTGCAGAATAACCATTAATTAACAGGTTAGGTTAGGTAAGGTTCGTCAGGAAACAGGACAAGTGTTTCCTAACGCGGGTCTTAGTCAGATGATAGCCGCCGTTGGAGCTTTTGGTCATCTGACAGAGGCCTTCCGCTGGCTTACCGGTCCACCCCTTTAAATATTATAGTCAGTTATAACCATTGTTATTACTAATTAACAACTCTACATAACCATCAATACAAGATACCACGCTATCAACAACCCAACAACCACAATCATCCATCTCGTTCCATTAAGGCCAAAGGCACCTTCTCTACTTGCTTAGTTTAATTTTAGTTTAATATGTTTATTATGCACCCCATACCCATCCTGTGGGTGGTAGTCAAAAGATTACAGAGGTACATAATGGGTCCAGGGACTGGGCCTCAAAGTTTTGATGGCTGAGCAAGTTACAGAGGTAATGAATTCACAATTTACAAAGGTAATGAACTCACAATTTACAAAGGTAATGAACTCCAGGTAGGTCTAGTCACAATCATGACAAGTTACAAAGGTATTAACAGATGCTTTAAGACAGTTATTTACAAGAAACCAGACTTAGAAAAACTGTTATATGTACCCCTTTTAGAGTTACATGACTCTCCTTCACTACAGTTTAGGTATTGTACAAGGCTTCATAAATACAGGATTAAGAACATTTGTTTTTTTTTTCTAGTTTACAGTTTTAAATAGTTAAAATTACATCTTATGTACTTACTGATTTATTTTCATTTAGTAAATGAAGTGAAATTAATTTAATATTGATAATTGTAATTTATGACCCATATGGATTTTATATTATGGATTTAATATATTATGAAAATTAATATTAGTATTCTACTTGAAGTATATTAAGACAAGGCCCGGTCCCAGACCCGAGACCAGGAAGGTACCCCGGTCCTAAACCGGGTTTCGGGTCTGTAACCTGAAACCCGGTTTAGGACCGAGCCACGCGGGTTATGACCTTCAGAATCAAATGCAGTTTATAAAAGCAACCCCCAAACACATTTACTATGAGATTTTCACCTCTATTATCATCCACAATAATGGTCATATTTGCCTGTGTCAAGCTCGTCTATCCGACCAAAATTTTCGGAACAAAAATACCCGAAAAAACAGAAAGGGATTCATTGTACGGAAATTTATAATTGTTGGCTTTAAACTTTTTTGAAAAAAAAAAAGTGTTTTAAGTGTTTAAGTGAGGTACATGTGTTAGTATGTTTGGTGGTGATGGTGGTAGTAGTGGTGACGGTGATGGTAGTAGCGCAGGTTGTGTTGTTTGTTAAGGTGGTTGTGGATGGTTGAGGTGGTTATTAGTTGGGTTGGCAGTGGTGGCAGTGATGGCTGTAACTGACCATGGTGGTGGCGGTGGTGGTGGTGGTGGTGGTGGCGGTGGTGGTGGTTGGGGTGGTGGGGGGGGGGGGGGTGGTGGTGGTGGTGGTGGCGGTGGTGGTGGTGGTGGTGGTGGCGGTGGTGTGGTGGTGGTGGTGGTGGTGGGTAATGGTGGTAATAGTGGTAATGGTGGTGGTGGTGGTGGTGGATCTGGTGATAGTGATGATAGTGGTAATAATGGTGGTAGTGGACATATTATTATTATTATTATTATTATTATTATTATTATTATTATATTATTATTATTATTATTATTAATAGTAGTAGTAGCAGTAGCAGCAGCAACAGTAGTAGCAGTAGTAATAGAAATAGTAGTAGTAGTAATAGAAATAGTAGTAGTATTAGTAATAGAAATAGTAGTATTAATAGTAATAGTAGTTGTAGTAGTAATAGAAATAGCAGTAGTAGTAATAATAGCAATAGTAGTATTTTCAATGGTAAACGATAAACCAATGATGAATATTCAACACATTGAAAATGAGAGGTAATCAGGTTTCATCTAAGAAAGAAAAAAGAATAACTCCAATTTTCTGGCTCAAGATCCCTTCGGTATTTATACCCTGAGAGACATACACATCTCGGTGTATATACATGAAAGAGCCACATACGTTTACGTGTATATTACAAGGAGACACAGACGTCTAGTTGTATATACCCTGAGAGATACGCACCCCTCGGTATATATACCCTGAGAAATACGCACCTCTCGGTATATATACCCTGAACGCATAAAGTACCCATGAAGTGTATTAGCAAATGATGCCTTTTAGGTCAGAGTTGAGAATTCGAATCTCCGGGTCTAGCAGGGCTGTAAATACCGGAGAACTGGGAACAGTATTTGCACTGTCGCCATACTGTTGAATACATTGCCTGTATTTGTTGCTTCTGTTGTTGTTTTTTGATGATATCTGGTGTGGGTGTGAGTGTGTGATTGCTCTGGCTGCTTGATTCCGGTGGTATCCTTTCTTCCCTTAGGGCGAATCTGATTGTCTCTCCTCTCAGCGTTGTATAATTTCACTGGGAAACGCTAAACTCTTATGAGACGTCATACATAACCCGGGTGAAATGAGAAATACGTAATCAATTTTGATGTGAGGGAAAGATGGCTAACTCTATTTTCTTGGATCGTAGGCCCTTAGCTACAAGGGGTTTCCGTAGCTGCTTCACCCTTGACGATATCCCCTTATTTAACTTACTGAAGTCTCCCAGCCTAGGTTAACACATTTCAATACCCATCCTGTGTTATGGAATATGACTGGGAAACAAAGCTAGCTTTTGTTCTCGCTTGTAACTCTCAAACAGAATAGGGTAGCAACAAACTATGGATGTTTCCACTACGTAGGAATCATATACAATAGAGTAGCAACACACTGTGAGTGTTCCCAGACAGCAACTGTCACATACAGTTTTGCTTAAAAAAATTAATTTGCACTTTATTCTGAAGAGATTTGTTGTAAAAAAATTACAGGTCGTTAATCTTTGATTTCTTGTAAACAACTCAGTTGTAATTCTACGCTGAATAGTAGATCTTAAATGATAGATTGTCTTGTGTGACAAGGCTGTGTCCTTATCGTGTAAAATATTAGAATTGGTCCTTGATGATGCAAGAGTCAGTCATGATACTGTGAGAGATAACTCCCTGATTTATATGTCCCCTTATTATTATTAATATTATTATTATTATTATTATTAGTAGTAGTAGTAGTAGTAGTAGTAGTAGTAGTAGCATCATTATCATTATTGTTGTCGTTGCTGATGCTGTTGCTGTATTGTTGTACTTGTTATTGTTATTATTATTGTTCTTGCTATTGTTGCATTTGATATTATTGTTGTCGTTTTATTATTATTGCTGTCGTTGATGTTATTATTGTTGTAATTGTTATTGTTGACCCTCCCTTGGTCCAGTCTACCCTCCAATTTACTGCTAGTCCTTCCTAAGAGAACTTTCACACTCTCATTAGGACAAAAAAAAAATGAAAGTTAAAAAGCGTCGCTGTGTTGGTCCTGCTGGCTAAACTCCAGGCTGATGAGCGTACATTCCTCCTCCATAACCATTTGGCTACATTTCGAGGGCCTTTTTCATTCTGAAAAGAAAAATATGCAGGCGTTAGTCACCGGCTGTCCTTCGATTCCTTGTGCGTAGACAATATGCGTATACCAGTCTCTATATAGCCCCTTACCTTCGCAGTAAATTTGTAAATAGGTATTGGTCGACTGGTAGGTCGCATTCTCCTTTTGTTTACCTAGCAGTAAACAGGTCATTGTGTTTTATTTGACTGTCGTGTGTGGCACAGTTTCCTTAGACATGCTGCCCCTGTTCCCCCCACAGCAACTAGGTACCTGGGTGTTGGTCAACTGCTTTGTTTATTTAGCAGTTTAATCAACTGCTGAGGGCCACAACATACTGTCCCTGTTCACCCCGCAGTAAATAGGTACCTGAGTGTTGGTCAGCTATTTTGTTTACTTAGCAGTAAATAGGTACCTATTCTTTAATCAACTATTGAATGCCACGTTTTCCTCATTCATGTTACACACTTTTCACCCCTCAGTGAATAGACACTTGGGTATTGGTCATCTGTTTCGGGCCGCATCCTATAGAAAAAAAATGTGTAAGAATGTTCACTTATCCTGGAAATCATATCCTAGGTAAAAGAAGCTACAAAAATTCTACAAAAACATTAGAAAACACTCTAAAAACACAACAAAAACATTACAAGAAAGCTTCAAAAGCACTACAAAAAAGCAATTGCTTCGGGGCGATGGTACACTAACACCTCGAGACTACCACCACTAAATACAACCATTCCTGCCCACACTTTCTGCCACACCACCACCACCACCACCATCACCATCACCATCACCATCATCACCACCACCACCATCATCATCACCACAAGGACAGATAGCACTAACAAAAATCACCCTACCAGTATCACCACCAAATTATATATGAATGGATATAATAACCGAGAATTTGAATAATTAGACACATGTGCATGGCGAAACGTCTACAAATAAAGATACACAGATGTTGCAAATGTGTCTAATTTTTCAGCACCACCAAAACCACTCCATTTCCTTCCCATCTCTTTGAAGATACTAACTTGTGTGCCATCATGCTAAGCGTGTTACCATCATGCCTAAGGACATTCAGTTAGCTCGCCGCATCCGTGGAGAACGTGCTTAGGTCCCAACCTACGTATACACCAAGAATATTGTCCTAACTAAACCTAATGAAACACCACTACATCCCACTGACACAGCTAACAAGATAAACGACTTCTTCTCAACCATAGGATCTAATCTCGCCAGTAAAATCCGACATACCAATGCCCATGCCGGGGACTACCTAGATGAGAATTTCCCTAATTCCTTCTATCTTGCACCAACTGAGCCCACGGAAGTCACTGAGATTATAAAGTCACTTAAAAATAACTCGGGGAATCTGTCTCATGTCCCACCACTATTGTACAAGCGAGCGGCCCATGTCCTTTCGCATGCTATTTCATTACTTTTTAACAAGTCACTAGAGACTAGCACCTTCCCGAAACTACTCAAGATGGCAAGGGTTACACCAATACATAAAGGTGGTGACCCTACACACTTAAACAACTATAGGCCAATATCTAACTTACTATTGCTATCCAAAATCTTTGAGAAACTCGTGCACAGGAGACTGTATTCATTTATAACGGCTCAAAACATACTCAACCCCTGCCAATTTGGATTCAGGAAAAATAAAAGCACTAATGATGCAATCATAAAAATGCTAGATCTGCTTTACACAGCATTGGAAAATAAGGAATATCCACTAGGAATTTTTATTGACCTAAGAAAAGCTTTTGACACAGTAGACCACGACATCATACTCCACAAACTTGATCATTACGGTATAAGAGGCCATGCGCTTGCTTATTTCAAATCTTACATTACTAATAGGTATCAGTACGTCACCATTAAAGACACAGCATCAGCAACACGGCCACTTGATACTGGAGTTCCCCTGCTCTTCCTCATATACATCAATGACCTTCCAAACGTATCCCAACACCTGAAACCCATTCTCTTTGCTGATGACACGACTTATGTCATCTCTCACCCTAATCTTGCCACCCTCAACACCATTGTGAATGAGGAGCTGATTAAAATATCGACTTGGATGACAGCCAATAAACTTACGCTTAACACTGACAAAACCTACTATATTATGTTTGGTAGCAGAGCAGGAGATGCACAAATTAACATTGAGATTGACAACACTCTAATTACCAGAAATAATGGGGGCAAATTCCTAGGCTTATACCTTGACAACAACCTGAATTTCAGCACCCATATCCAGCATATAACCAAAAAAGTATCCAAAACGGTTGGGATCCTCTCCAAGATACGATACTACGTGCCGCAAAATGCCCTTCTCACACTATACCACTCACTTATTTATCCATACCTCACCTATGCTATTTGTGCTTGGGGATCAACTGCAGCAACACACCTAAAGCCAATAATAACCCAACAAAAAGCTGCAGTAAGAATAATCACTAAATCCCATCCCTGGCAACACCCCCCCCCCCACTCTTCATAGACCTAAACTTACTCCCAGTACATCCACACTTACTACTGTGCAATCTACATCTACAGGGCCTTAAACTCTAATATCAACCTTGACCTACAACGTTTTCTTGATAGTTGTGACAGAACCCACAGGCATAACACCAGACACAAACATCTCTACGACATTCCCCGTGTCCGACTAAACCTTTACAAAAATTCAATGTATGTCAAAGGCCCTAAAATCTGGAATACCCTACCTGAGAACTCTAGAACTGCAGACACATTCATCACCTTCAAAACTACCATTAGAAAACATCTTATCTCCCTGATACACCCCATCAACTAACTACACGAATACCACCTGGTGGTTCACACTTACACTCACTCACTCATTTGACCATAAACAGAAATATTAACCTCAATCTTAAAATAATGAATCCTGTGATACTCCAATACTGAAACTATGTACTGTGCCAAAACAAAAGCATTCACATTGCTAAACTCACAAACTAGTATTTAGTCACTTAGCCATAATACCAACTTACCTCATAATTTGTAATATTTTACAATTAAGAATAAAACTAAGTCTGCCCGAAATGCCTAGCCATGCTAAGCGTTCTAGTGGTACACTCTGTAATCACAATTTTACTACATGTAAACCACACAATAACCAAATTTCTGTAAACTCAGCATTGTAATCCTTATAGAGAATAAACTTTGAATTTGAATTTGAATTTGAATTTGAATCTCAGAACCACTACCACCACGGCAACAACCAGCATCCCAACCACAATTATCACCACCAACCAGAAACACCATCAGCAACATTTGCCCAAAATAATAAAAGAACAAGTTGCTGGGAATTACTGAAGGAATTCCTTCGAGGAGAAGCCGAGAGACAGAATCTAAAATGAACTCAAGTGCAATTTATCCTACAGGAAATGAAACTTGAAATTACTTTTGCTTTGTTTCCACGATAAAGGGATCGTTCCGCCGGGAAATTGCCTCTTATCACTATTTTCTAGTGTTGCTGTTGGGATTTGTCGAAAATTGAATATCAGCTGAGATGGAAGTGTGTCGAAGAAATTGAGTTGAAGGGAGATGTTGTATAGCTTTACAGACCACACTGAGGCCAAGAAATATTATTATTATTATTATTATTATTATTATTATTATTATTATTATTATTATTATTATTATTATTATTATTATTGTCATTATTATTATTATTATTATTATTATTATTATTATTATTATTATTATTATTAGTAGTAGTAGTAGTAGTAGTAGTAGTAGTAGTAATAGTGGTAGTAACAGTAGTAGTAGTAATAGTAGTAGTAGTAATAGTAGTAGTAGTAGTAGTAGTAGTAGTAGTAGTAGTAATAGTAGTAGTAGTAGTAGTAGTAGTAGTAGTAATAGTAGTAGTCGTAGTAGTAGTAGTAGTAGTAGTAGCAGTAGTGGTAGTAGCAGCAGTCGTAGTAGCATTAGGGATAGCAGTAGTATACAGCCTCAGGGTACTGTACAGTAGTCAGGTTTGAGTTAAAGAAGGTTATGCAATCAGTAATATCTTGCTTGGTGCGTTCATTATTAACATGAAGTATATTTGCCCTCGAGCAGAATATCCTGTAATAAATATCCATTTCACATTAATATTAATTAGTCAGCATTGCAATATTTGATTAATATTATATAATGTTTTTCCCCCCAGCATCAAAAGTTGTTAAATATTTTCCAATTTTCGCTCTGTTTAACTTGCTGTAATATATTACCTGCAGAACTTTGTTCTTTTTTTTAATACTTGCATCATAAATTCAATTTATTTAATCAGCTATGACTTCCAACAAACAAATTAATACTTTGTCCCTAAATCATGTTACTGTCGGGGAAATTAATGGCTAGTGTAATTTATGAGTATTCTGCAGTGCTGACAAGACCTTAACGTTAATCACTATGAAAGTCGCTGAAATGGCATATAAACTGGAGTATTTTTTTTTTTTTGTAACACGTTTTCATATTATTAATCGTATATAATGCCAACAAGATGATGAATAACACACAAGTTCAACACTTGGGTGTATGTGTCATGCTGAGGCATATTGCCTGCGTTACTGGTTGTGTGTGTCATGCTGAGGCATATTGCCTGCGTTACTGGTTGTGTGTGTAATGCTGAGGCATATTGCCTGCGTTACTGGTTTCTTCACTTGATTACGGAGACAGTGGAAGAATTGCTGAGGTAATTTTCAGATATTCAGTCTTTTTGAGGTGGTCAGTCCCTTTGAGGTGATCAGTCCCTTTGTTTATACGGTATTAAAGCTCAACATGTGTATCTCATTCATTTTAATGAATGGTGTTGGATCGATCCTTCACGAGTCAGGTACGTGACCATTCACTACACATTCCGCCAGTGATACCTATTACGTTGTAAGCTATTGGATTTGCTTTCATCACTGTGTGTAATCTGTAGCAAAAATGTAGAATAAAAGTAATAATTCCGTGGAAGGAACAATTTACAAATAACCCACATATGCCGCACCTGGAACAATTTACAAATAACCCACATATGCCGCACCTGGAACAATTCACAGTACACCTACACTTTGCAAAGGAAAAGGTACACTACGTTTCGGCCCTTCTTAGACAATTATCAGTTCCTAGCCTGAGAATAATCCAGGAAGGACAGATGAAAATGCCGCTTGCTGTTTCCTTCTCGATCTGCGTTTTAGCTGCTCAGTACAAGTCATTCTAAGAGCCATCCTAATTCACTCTACGAGCGGTCATAAGTGTAAGTGTAATAGTCATTGTAGGAATCATTATTGGGGTCTCTCAAAGAGTCATTATAACTAGTAGACAAGTAGGTAATTAACCCACGAGTGTGGGTTAATGTGGGCGTGACGGGTCCTGATAAATTGCCAATGTTTATAAATGAGTTGGTCGAGCAATTGCTGAGCATGGATAGCTTGCTGTTAAGCCTGTGCTGCTGTTGTTGTTGTAGTTATTATTATTATTATTATTATTATTATTATTATTATTATTATTATTATTATTATTATTATTATTATTATTATTATTATTATTATTATTGCTATTATTATTGATTATGTTATTGTAGGGAATTATAATGCCTGTACTCTGAAGGAGTCCTAGAGATGAGAAGCACATTGTCTGAACACTGAAGGAGTCCTGGAGGTGGGAAGTACATTGTTCTCTGAAGGAGTCCTGGAGGTGGGAAGCACATTGCCTGGTCTCTGAAGGAATCCTGGAGGTGGGAAGCACATTGCCTGGTCTCTGAAGGAGTCCTGGAGGTGGGAAGCCCATTGTCTGGTCTCTGAAGGAGTCCTGGAGGTGGGAAGTACATCGACTGGTCTCTGAAGGAGTCCTGGAGGTGGGAAGCACATTGTCTGGTCTCTGAAGGAGTCCTGGAGGTGGGAAGTACAACATTGCCTGGTCTCTGGAGTCCTGGAGGTGGGAAGTACAACATTGCCTAGCACTATGAAGGATGGGTGGAGAAGTTCCATTCAGAAGACTTCTCCAGATTGTATCATAAAAAATATATACTTCTTTTCTTAGCTCGGTGGGAGACGACTGGAGTGATGTAAAATAACATTAACCATTTGAAATAATTTTTGTGTATGTGAAGGGTCTATTAAATATTCTGTAAACTTACTCCAGTTTCCTGAAAGCCAACTTGAAGCTAACTTTATCAACCGTCCTCTCAAAGTCTCCTACTACATAGCCGCTCTGAATCTTAAACAAGACAAAGCATTTTGTTTTGATTGTATCTCGACTCTCCCTCATGTTTTGGTAGCGTTTCCGAGCTTGTTCGTCTCTGGATAAGATTTTCACTTTCTCTCTCTCTCTCTCTCTCTCTCTCTCTCTCTCTCTCTCTCTCTCTCTCTCTCTCTCTCTCTCTCTCAGCCTGCTGTCTTCATATCGTTGCCTCATACACCTGGATGTTGCATATTAGTTCTTAATCTAGACAGCTGTGGAGATTTCGTCTAAGCAGACAATTTAGTATAGAGTAGAATAGTTTATTATAGTGTAGCATTGTCTAGTGTAGCTAAAGCGTTGTGTAATTTAAAAAATGGGTTAAATAAATACATGAGTGGGTGTGGGTGGGTGTGAGTTGGACCTGATTAGCTTGTGCTACTAGGTCAGATGCCTTAAGTAAATGTGACCCGACCTGACTAGGTTGGGGCATTGGCTTGGGCTGGTGGGGGACTGGGACCTGCTTTTCATGAGCCAGTAGGCCTGCTACAGTGTTTCTTCTTTCTTATGTTCTTATGTATGACAATGTAGTGTAGTTTACTTTAGTGTTGAGTAGTGTAGTGATGTGTTGTGTAGTGTAATTTAGTTAATGTTGAGGAGAGCAGTTTATCATAGTGTAGTAAACCTTAGTGTAGACTGGTGTTATTTTTATGTAAGTGTGGTGTAGTGTAGTGTAAGGTAGTGTAGTGTTGTGTACTGTATCATAGTGTAGTGTAGTTGTAGTGTAGTGTAATCTTGTGTAGTGTCTCATAGTGTAGTGTAATCTTGTGTAGTGTCTCATAGTGTAGTGTAATCTTGTGTAGTGTCTCATAGTGTAGTGTAGTTGTAGTGTAGGGTAATGTACTGTAGTGCAGAGTAATGATGCGTAGTGAGTGAAACGTAATGTAGTGTAGCGTAGTGTAGTGGAATGTAGAGTAGTGTAGTGTAGTGTAGTGTAGCATAGTGTAGTGTTGTGCAGTGTAATGTAGTGTAGTGTAGTGCAGTGCAATGTAGTGTAGTGTAGTGTAGTGTAGTGTAGTGCAGTGTAGTGTAGCATAGTGTAGTGTTGTGCAGTGTAATGTAGTGTAGTGTAGTGCAGTGCAATGTAGTGTAGTGTAGTGTACTGTAGTGTAGTGTAGTGTAGCACAGTGTAGTGTAGCATAGGGTAGCATAGTGTAGTGTAGTGTAGTGCAGTGTAGCATAGCATAGTGTAGTGTTGCGTAGTGTACTGTAGTGTAGTGTAGTGTAGTATAGTGTAGTGTAATGTAGTGTAGTGCAATGTAGTGTAGTGTAGCACAGTGTAGTGTAGTGTTGTGTAGCATAGTGTAGTGTAGAGTAGTGTAGCATAGTGTAGAATAGTGTAGTGTAGTGTAGTGCAGTGTAGTGTAGTGTAGTGTAGTGTAGTGTAGTGTAGTGTAGTGTAGTGTAGTGTAGTGTAGCATAATGTAGTGAAGCGTAGTGTAGTGTAGCACAGTGTAGTGTAGTGTAGTATAGTGTAGCATATTGTAGTGTAGTGTAGTGGAATGTAGTGTAGTGTAGTGCAGTGTAGCATAGTATAGCGTAGTGCAGTGTAGAGTAGCGTAGTGTAGTGTTGCGTAGTGTAGTGTAGCATAGTGTAGTGTAATGTAATGCAGTGTAGAGTAGTGTAATGTAGTGTACTGTAGCATAGTGTAGTGCAGCATAGTGTAGTGTAGTGTACAGTAGTGTAGTGTAGTGTAATGTAGTGTAGTGTAACGTAGTGTAGTGTAGTGCAGCGGAGTGTAGTGTAGTGTAGTGTAGTGGAGTGTAGTGTAGCGTAGTGTAATGTAGTGTAGTGTAGTGCAGCATAGTGTAGTGTAGTGTAGTGTAGCATAGTGTAGGGTAGTGTAGTGAAGTGTAGAGTTGTGTAGCATAGTGTAGAATAGTGTAGTGTAGTGTAGTGTAGTGTAGTGCAGTGTAGTGTAGTGTAGTGTAGTGTAGTGTAGTGTAGTGTAGCATAGTGTAGTGTATTGTAGTGTAGTGCCCACTAGTGTAGCGTAGAAAATAATTTTTTAGAAATTTTCCCGTTTTGGTTCCATTTTTTTTTTTCAGTCAATCTGTGTATGTCGGGTTATTCAGCTGAGTGACTTTGTGTTTGGCTTCCCCGAATGATTTACCATCGTTCATTCATCTGAAGAAAAAGTCGGTTTTCATATTTGCCTGGTCAAGGACTAGGGAGCGGGGGGCGTTGACCCCCGGAGCACCCTCCAAGTGCAGGCCATTTATGATCATTTTCAACGTTCATGTACTAGTAGTAATAGTCGTAGCAGTAGTGAGAGTAGTTGTTGGTGTTCTAGCAGAAGTAGATGTAGCGGAGGAGCAGCAGCAGTAGTAGTAGTACAAGTTATGGATGTACCATCAGTAGGAAAGTTTAAAAGTGAGGCTAGAAAGAGTTTTATCCTCATATTTGATCCCTCGCAGAAGTAATGGAGGACATTTAAATAATTTCTCCATAAAGATGACAATATGAAATGACTGATGATTTTTCGTGAGGAAGCGAGAGCCATGATGTAGGAGGAGGAAGAGGAGGAGGAGGAGGACGAGGAGGAAGAGGAAGAGGAGGAGAGGTGTATGTGTGTGTGTGAAGGCTAAGGGGTAACTACCCTTTGTGGAGATGTGACCACAACATTTTGAAAAAAAAATCGACACTAAAAAAAAAATTCATAAGATTCTCCTACAGGTGAGTTCCATTGTGATTTTTCAAAAATTTCATTCTGGCTATTCAAAGTTTTAAAACCTATTTCGCTATGTATGTTGCTAATTATAAGAAGCCTCAAGAGTCAGTACTATATTTCTGATTAAGAAATAGCGATGCTAGCATAAACTGAAGCAATATTGAAGCCCAGAGTGTCTGCAGAACCTAAGGAAACTAAACTGGCTGGGCTGGTTGGTTAATGGGGGTTCAAAGACTGTTGACTACACGAGGGTCACTAAAGTCTCATGTAACCCTCTCACCACCAGACAAGAATTCTATAATCCCTTGTTAGGTAAAAGGCTCTTGGAGAGCGAAACGTTGCCACAGTAAATTGTCACATTAGTTGCACTTGTGGCCTTATACCTAACATTATAGGTAATTCTACTAACGTTAATGTAAACTGTAATCCCTGACTCACGAAATCGTAATGACACGATCGCGGGTTCTATCCCCGCCCGTGGTATGGTTTGTAATCCCTGAATTAGGGATAAAAAAATAAGCTCTCAGCATATGTAAGCTTAGAGAAATATGCCTCTAGAAGTACATGTGTTATAGGGGCTAGTTAGTAGCTGAACAGGGACGGGTGCTGTCCAGTCTGCTCAGAACTCAGAAGTCTCATAGAGAGAAACGCTCGACGTCTCAAAATGAGCTGACCATTGTGAAAGATTCGATCTCCATGTCGTCATAGCGTTATGATGAATGCACTTCTCTAAATCATCAGTTACGTTAATAAAATCGTATATAAAGATATGAAATAATTTTTTAGCATATATATATATATATATATATATATATATATATATATATATATATATATATATATACCCCGGCCGGGATTGAACCCGCGGTCAGAGAGTCTAAAAACTCCAGACCGTCGCGTTAGCCACTAGACCACTGCCGTCATGTTGACGGCAGTGAGGGGACTTGAGCTAGAGTTCGTCACGGCCACGCTAGCTGGAGATTCGTCTGTAAAAACTTGCATTTGTGGTCACAGTGGTGCCTATGCTAGCCTTTCTATGGTGTAGAAATATACCTAGTTGGACGAATCTTATTGTGGCTAGCTGGTCTAGTGGCTAACGCGACGGTCTGGAGTTTTGAGACTCTCTGACCGCGGGTTCAATCCCGGCCGGGGTATGGTTTGTTTGCAATCGTGTCATTACGATTTCGTGAGTCGAGTTATATATACAATATACCAAATTGTTTGTAATAGTTCAAATTATTGCCATGATTTTTAACTATTTAAAGTTTCGCCAGATAATGTTTCTGAATTTAAAAGAAGGCAAGCATCTTCTAAGATTAGAATGTATATATGTATATATGCATACATATATATACATACATTATATATATATATATATATATATATATATATATATATATATATATATATATATATATATATATATATATATATAAATATATATATATATAAATAAATATATATATATATATATATATATATATATATAATATATATATATATATATATATATATATATATATATATATATATATATAATTATATAGTGGTGTGTATCTCTGGTGTACATACAGCGACAGGTTAGTTTGAATCCTATTTGAAGGATAAAAGTATTCTCGAATGGTGGTGGACAGGCTTCATGTAACCTGTTCCCCATCAGTGAAGAATACTGTAATCCTTTAAATCGGGGAAAAGTAGCTTTTCAGTGTATATGCTCTATAAAATCCACCCTTTTTAATGCATAAATCCTGTGTATGTTCAAGGCGGCTCTAATTCATTTTTTGGCTTTATTATTAAAGATTTAATTACTTCGCGATTCTGTGTATATGCACTATTTAAAGTCACTTTGATCTTTAATATTTATTATTGACAGTTTTATGTTCATAACTTAATATTCCTTATGAGGTATTTCTGATAACATAGTATTTGTAGTGTAGAAAATCTATGTTATTAATGATTAATTAAATCCCTATTGGGATTGTGGAGTAATTTTCTTACAGGGATTATGGAAGTTTACATCGACTTAAAAATTATAGGGAGGGATGTAATTCGTATTCTCATCAAAAAATTCCCACAACAATAATCACAAATCCTTAGCTGAAGCAATTGAGAGATCTTATAAGCAAAGTTTCGGTCGGTACTGAACTATTATTAACTGACTATTTGGTTCAGACGAAGCCGAAAAGTCTTCTAATGTTACCTCTCCAAACTCTGGGTTATTTGTTTACTAAACATAATCTGAATACACGTGTCTCTTATATTCTCCTTAGACTTTTGCAATTTGTCTTCCAGTTTCGGCTCTTCATCTTACTTCCTGTTGCAATATCCGCCCCTCGTTCGTCTTACTCCTTTCAAATATTATGTCAGAACTAAGAGAGCAGGTTGCATTACCATAATGACTTATACATGGGTATACTCTTGAAATGGTAACTTTGTGTGCTTGTGTGTGTGTGTGTGTACATACCTATTTGTGGTTGCAGGGGTCGAGTCTTAGCTCCTGGCCCCGCCTCTTCACCGGTTGCTACTGGGCCCTCTCTCTCCCCGCTCCATGAGCTTTATCAAACCTCGTCTTAAAACTGTGTATGGTTCCTGCCTCCACTACGTCATTTTCTAGGCTATTCCACTGCCTTACAACTCTATGACTGAAGAAATACTTCCTAATATCTCTCTGACTCATTTGTGTCTTCAACTTCCAATTGTGGCCTCTTGTTTCTGTGTCCCCTCCCTGGAACATCCTGTCTTTGTCCACCTTGTCTATTCCACGCAGTATTTTATATGTCGTTATCATGTGTGTGTGTGTGTGTGTGTGTGTGTGTGTGTGTGTACTCACTTGGAGACAAGACTGAAAAAAAGTTATTCTGTATATTTAACCTCTGTGTCCACTTCAACAAACTACAAAGTGAGAGCGAAATACTTCTCATTTGTAGTGCCAGCATGGAAGGGTCAGGTGATCATCTGGGCTCGGTGGCTCATGAACAAGGGTCAGCGTTTGACACTTGATACTGAGTGAAATTCAAATTGAAGGGAAACTGATGGTGATTGGTGTTCTCTGGAAACTTAATGAATGCTGCACGTTGATTAGTTATTTAGAAAACCATACTGAAAGCCGGTCTGTGGTCGGGTTATACATGCATTTATATATTATATATATATATATAATTATATATATATATATATATATATATATATATATATATATACATGCATTTATAAATATATATATATATATATATATATATATATATATATATACATGCATTTATAAAATATATATATATATATATATATATATATATATATATATATATATATATATATATATATATATATATATATATATATATATATATATATATATATATATATATATATGCAATAAGATCACAGTAAACATATAGTTCCTTGATAATGTGAGTAGTCACGAAAGCGCTTGGAATTTCTCTATTCTTTCAGAGTGGTTGTTTTGCATATATATATATATATATATATATATATATATATATATATATATATATATATATATATATATATATATATATATATATATATATATATATATATATATATATATATATATATATACATATATATATACATATATTATAATATATATATCATATATATATATATATATATATATATATATATATATATATATATATACATATATATATATATATATATATATATATATATATATATATATATATATATATATATATATATATATGTCGTTCCGAATATGTAAAACTGGTCAATTAGCAAGAACTCATTTAAAATTAAGTCCTTTCTAAAATTTTCTCTTATACGTTTAAAGATATATCTTTTTCATTAATGTTAATGTAACAATTTTTAATTTTGCTCCAAAAGAATCTTAAAAAACTTACCTAACCTTATTATAACAAGAACAATTTATTTTAGCCTAACCCAACTAAATATATTTTAGATTTGTTTACAATAATTTAATACTAAGCAAACACAGTGAAATATATTTTTTTCGTTAGGTTCAGAATGATTTTGGTGAAATTATTGCATACACAAATTTTCGCTTGTCCTATATGGCAAGATGAGCGTTGGTATTTAAGCCAAGATCGCAAGTTCTGCCTATTCGGCACGACATATATATATATAATATATATATATATATATATATATATATATATATATATATATATATATATATATATATATATATATATATATATATAAACATATATATATATATGTGTGTGTGTGTGTAACAAAACAACCACTGAGGAGTTGAATAATAGCTCTAGGCCTTTCATGTTGCAATCAATACATCATCAGGTGATTGCAATGTTGCAGAAAGAGGAGGAAATCCAAGCAAATTTGTTCAGGGGAACGTGTATTTACTCGAGGCTATTATGTTGAGGAATTTACTTGAATCCAGAACCGGAAAGTACGAGGAAATTTAGAAAAGTATTGGGGGGTCTCGAGCTCAGACAACGGCCGGGAGCTGAAGTTGCAAGAAACACTCCCTCTCTGGATAACCACACTGAGGTTCTACAAGTGAAAAGTGGTAGCCCTTGGGTCTAGTGGATTCGCTGAGCATTGAGTCCTGGCCAAGGATTTCCTATCCTATTGACACCAAGTGGTACTGATGGAAGAAGCCCCTGCCAAGGGTTTCCAATCCTATTGACACTAGATGGCACTGATGGATGAAGTCCCTATACTTGCTAAGCTTGCGATCTTCATAGTGATCAGTACCATCGCCTTGCTGACCAGCACTAAAAGTAATATAGTTGTCGGCCAAGGCAGATGTACAAGTGTAGCCTCACACCAGCAGCCTGTCGTTCTTCGTGGGTTATAATGTGATCCTGTCATGGCGACTGGCAGGCGTGTACGGGCCGCATTGGAAAGGTGAAGGGAGAGAAAATTTGATCAAGTTGAATTCAAGTTTAAAAAGGTATAGGAGGTAGCCAAAATTCAAAACGAGCCACAGGTTGTCAAAAAATATTTTATCAACATCACGGTGTTCAGAAAATGGAATGCCCAGAGAGGAAAGTGGCAAAGACAGATGCGATTCATAGCTTTTAAAACATGTACGACGAAGCTTCCCGCAAACACATGTGAAAATTAAATGTAACCAGAAATACGAACCTTTCGTCCGCATCTTCACCCCACGAAATATTCCTGATCAAGGAAATTCTGCCGAGGTGAAAAAATCCCATTTCAGAAACTACAAACCCATGACACTGATCGAGAATTTACGTGAATGCGATACAAGTAAAGGAATCACACACACACACACACACACACACACACACACACACACACACAGTGTTGCAGAGACAGTACTTGCAACAGGTCATCAACAGTGTATCAAGAGTATAATAATCCCGAGTGAAGCTGCTCATCACACCTGACTGGCTCTGTTAAAGTTGCAGAGACCGACTCGATCAATGTCCATGTACATATACTACGTATACATGATCACGTATATGGCCATACATACACACCAACACATATAATATACGTGCATATGTACGTGAAAAACTACTCGGGGGTAGCATTGTCACCACCAGAAAAAAATACCTTAATTCCTAAAATAGGGATTTAGGTAAATCCCTATTTTAGGAATCCCTACTTTCGGTGTTTCATTATTATTATTATTAGTAGTAGTAGTAGAAGTAGTAGTAGTAGTAGTAGTAGTAGTAGTAGTAGTAGTAGCAGTAGTAGTAGTAGTAGTAGCAGTAGTAGTAGTAGCAGTAGTAGTAGTAGTAGTAGTAGTAGCAGTAGTAGTAGTATCATTATTATTACATGTATCCCTGAATGGGAATCTTTAAAAAAGGCTACTTGAACTTTTTTCTTCCTCCAGCATTTCTATTTAATTTAGTTCATAAGCCGAGAATTAAATCGGCTTCAGTTTTTCAACACTTATCTAAGGGCACGGCGGCCAAATTCTTGGAACGACTGGCGTTACAACTTCTCGGGAAGGAGAGGTAATCCCGTTTGATCCTTGCGTCAAGACTCCTTCACCATCCTTGAAGTGTTGAACTTACAAGTTATATTCACCATAGTTCTACCTTCAAGTGTGTTACGGTTACACGCCCTATGACCAAAGTTGTTGAACCCTTTTCCAGCATCCTGGAATGGCTGAGATAACTTCCAAAGCCTCAGTGATGGAGTTTCAAGCGTGCAAAATAGGTGCCTAAAAATTCGAAGACGGCGGAGCGTGAAATTCTATTGTGGAAGTGCAAATTTGACCACTGTATGTGTGTAATAGAGTAAAATGTGTATTCCTTTTAATTCAGGCTAAATAATTTACCGTTTACCTCTTCTGAACGGCTTCAACGTTTATTGGCTGATGCATCTTAGGGCGAGGATAATACCTGGGAGATTTGTTGATGTAGAAAAATTATTAAAATAAATTAGACTATGGAATCCTTGCCATGATTGGAGAATGACTCATTTGATCGGCTTTAAACTATCACCATTGGTCGCTGAACATCAGGCTCACGCTGCCATTGGCTGGCACAAGTCAAGTTTGCCAGTCTTATTGAACAGAATGATATTTTTATTCAATAACTAATGAATGCTTCTTCCGATTGGCTTCAAAATATTATTAACAACGAGAAGAAGAATGATACCCCATAAGTTTCGTCCGAATTCGTGCAGAATTGAAATTTAAAAGTAATAGCTGAAGAACTTGGAGTCGTTGAATCTCTCCCTCACCCCCCAACCCTTCCCCATACATCCATCTTTATCCATCCTTCTTCCTTCCCCATCTTACCAAAGCTCTGGTCATAACTCGGACTCGGAATCTGATTAATTACTAGAGATTGTCTTTGCTGATTGGCTTTCAAGTTTACTATTGACGGGTTTATACACAACTTTTTATTTACTCTGAGCAGTGTAAATTTCAATTTACCAATTTTATTAAACAAACTGTTCCCCATCTAATAAACATAGAAGTCATCTTCTCAAACCCTAAATTCTGGTGAATCTAAATAGATTTCTGAATGGAATGTGAGATGGAAACTTAGCTTTAATTCCCATTATGTAACTATCATGTTGAGTAGGATAGCAACACACTGCCGGTGTTACCACTGCGTAACTATCATATAGAGCAGAGTAGCAGAACTCTGCTGGTGTTCCCACTGTGTAACTATCATATAGAACAGAGCAGCAGAACTCTGCTGGTGTTCCCACTGTATAGCTATTATACAGAATAGAGTAGTAGAACTCTACTGGTGTTTCCACTATGTAGTTATTATACAGAACAGAGAAGCAGAACTCTCCTGGTGTTCCCACATTGCAGCTTGTAAGGCAGCAGCACCCTGCTCATATGCCAAATCCTGTTTAATAAGCTGATTTGATTAAGCTGCTTTTGAGAGTACGTGAATCACTTTCTCAATCTTCAGTGCATAGTTCATCTGAATTTTAAGCGTCACTATGGCGTCCTCTGTCCCCTAACGCTTATTTGGATCCATATATCTTCTGAAGATGGGAATTCTATGCAAATCCTCCCTCTCCTCGTCCAGGGGAAATGCAACTTAATATATAAAGATAGACACAATATGTAAAATAAATTTTAAAAATGCTTCTTTAATGTATATTTATGTGCTAGTTGAAAGGATATTGGTCAAAATTTGTGTAGCGGAGTACACTGTATCATACTGGGAGCAGTGTACCATCTGTGTATAAGCACATACACACACACACACACGCACACACACACACACACACACACGCACACACACACACACACACACACACACACACACACACACACACACACTGAAAGGAATGGACAAGGTGGACAGAGATAGAATGTTTCAGAGATGGGACACAGCAACAAGGGGACACAGCAACAAGGGGACACGGCTGGAAGTTGAAAACTCAGACGAGCCTTAGGGATGTTAGGAAATATTTCTTCAGCCCTAGAGTTGTCAAGAAGTGCAACAAACCGGAGACTGGAGTAGTTGAGGCAGGATCCACACATAGCTTTAAGAAGTACAAAAAGCTCTTGGAATAAGGAGAGAGTGGACCAAGTAACGGCTAGTGAAAAGACGAAGCCAGAAACTGTGAACTGACCCCTGCAGCCACGTATAGTGAGTATATAAAGGTGAGTACACACACACACACACGCACACACACACACATTATATCATCATCTGATAAGTGTCTAATTCACTCTGTCTCTCAGTGTTTGTATCCTGTGATAGACCACTGAGCAGGTGATAATATTTGCCCAGTTACCGTCACGTTATACCAATAATAATAATAATAATAATAATAATAATAATAATAATAATAATAATAATAATAATAATAATAATAATACAATTATTAATAGTAATAATTATGATTTTAATTTTAATAAATCAGTGCTACTTCTGTTACTTTTGCTATTACTGCTACTACTACTACTACAACTAGTACCACTACCGCTACTACTACTACTAATACTTCTACTACTGCTACTACTGTTACTGCTACTACTACTACTACTACTACTACTACTGCTACTACTACTACCTACCACTATCGCTACTACTACTACTACTACTACTACTACTGCTGCTACTACTGCTACTGCTATTACTACTATAACTACACGACTGCTACTACCAAAAATAAAACTATCAATTTATTACAACTACCAGTTATAACAATATCTATATTATTAATATTATGGCTGCAAGTTATTTCTACTATTTCTGCTGCTGCTGCTGTTGCTGCTGCAGCTATTAATACTACTACTACTGCTAAAACGTTATAAAAATATGTAAAAAATAAACTTGGTATAATTAGGAAGAGATTTGGAACCACCGCTGGGAGCTTGAAGAACTCTGGGGAACAAACATATTTATCATGAGTCGCAGTCTGTCTGTCTAGTTGGCATGTTGCCGCTTTCACATTTGCTGTACAAGTCCGCTTCTTTGGGGACGTGCCACGCATCTCTTGTGGGCTTGAATACACCGGTAATACCACAGTCCACAATGCTCTGTCCTCACGTTTACAATGTTAGATCGACATCACTCAGTGTTGACATTATCGTAGTGCGTGTCATACTCTGGGAGAGAGAGAGGTAATTGTTGCTTCGTTGGACGAGTTAAACTTCACATTCGCCTCTGAAGTTACATGAATCGGCTCTGGCTGCTGTCCTCAATTTTTACACTCTGTCGATAACGATCTCACTACGTTCTCCAAACTTGTAAATACACGCCAGGTTGTATTATGTCTCTTGTATATCTCTTATACTCCCTTCTACACGCACTTACATTCCCATAACCGCCACCATACCAATTCTTGGCATTTACTTTGACACACACCTGCACATACTCACACACTTTACCTACAAAGATGTAATAGCCACTTAAAGCCCTTAACAGACTTTATATGCTACGTGGCAGCCACATCCAAAGTAAAATCAACCTATACAAAGCCATTATTAGACCCAACATGACTCACGAAATCGTAATGACACGATTGCAAACAAACTATACCACGGGTGGTGTAGAACCCGCGATCAGAGACTCTCTGATGGCGTGTTCTATCCCCGCCCGTGGTATGGTCCATTATTAGACTCTCTGATCGCGTGTTCTATCCCCACCCGTGGTATGGTCCATTATTAGACTCTCTGATCGCGTGTTCTATCCCCGCCCGTGGTATGGTCCATTATTAGACTCTCTGATCGCGGGTTCTATCCCCACCCGTGGTATGGTCCATTATTAGACCGCCTGTCACCTATTTCTCTCTTGCTCTCTCACTCACAGTCAAATCCAAGGTCCAATAAAGGCAGTGAATCCGGAATAAGACAACACTTCGGATATTCAGCACTAGGTGGCAAAATTCCACTAGTGAATCCTTTCACGCTAGGGCGAACGAATATCACGGCGCTAACCGTTCACTATAAATCGTTCAGCGATAAACAAATTAACAGACTGGAGATTCACCATTCATCTGGGCGATTTATTTCGACGATATCATAGGCAAAGCCAGAAACAAAATATATTCTAATCCATACATAAACTTGCACCTAACACATTCTTTATATAAACTCGCCTCTCTATTCCCCCTAGGCATGTTTTAACGGTCCGGGAGTTTTAAAAATGCACCTTTTCTGTTGCTCTTCCTTTTCCAAGTCCTTTGTTTCGTTGGCCTCCGGTTGCTGTAAGGGGTAACTAAATAAATGCTTTGTGATGCGAGTCTGGCAACTGCTCTCTCTCTCGTGTCCAAGCCGACCTGCCAGCACCTTCATAACTGCTGTATTACAACCTGCCAGCACCTTCATAACTGCTGTATTACAACCTGCCAGCACCTTCATAACTGCTGTATTACAACCTGCCAGCACCTTCATAACTGCTGTATTACAACCTGCCAGCACCTTCATAACTGCTGTATTACAACCTGCCAGCACCTTCATAACTGCTGTATTACAACCTGCCAGCACCTTCATAACTGCTGTATTACAACCTGCCAGCACCTTCATAACTGCTGTATTATAACCTGCCAGCACCTTCATAACTGCTGTATTACAACCTGCCAGCACCTTCATAACTGCTGTATTATAACCTGCCAGCACCTTCATAACTGCTGTATTACAACCTGCCAGCACCTTCATAACTGCTGTATTACAACCTGCCAGCACCTTCATAACTGATGTACTACATCATGCTAGCCCCTTCATAATTGATGTACTACAGCATGCTAGCCCCTTCATAACTGATGTGCTGTAACCTGTCAGCCCCTCCAAAACTGCTGTACTACAACCTGCCACAGTCGCTATGCAGCTGGGTTAATCCCTGACTTTTTCCCCATGTCTCACGACCCTTAATCTCACCAACCCATTTTTTCTATCTCCGCTTCCCACCACCTCCTCCTGGTTCTTCCCTGTTCTCTAGTCATAGTTGTATTATAGCATATACGAACCCCACTAGACCGGCTCAGCGGTATAAAGCTGAGATGGGACGAGAGACAGATCCTTGGAACCCGGACTCACGTTCTTATATCACCCATTCCTACGTTCTGTTAGTGCCTGCGTCATTTGTGGGGAGTCAGTCTTTATGAGCTCACTGCAAGTCAGGTTACGACTCTGCGTCGGGTCACATGGGTGGGAGTACGTTTGATAGCAAGAATATAACAGTGACTGACGGATGCTAGAGCGAGAGATAAAGAGAATAATTTTCCTTGGAAAGCGCTAGAACTACAGGGGTCGGGTCATACAGCTCTTGGGAAATCGTAGGTAATCAGGTTTGAACCTTAGGTCACGATTCCTTCGTCAAAAAAAAAAAAAAAGGCCCGGCTCTCTGACTCCCTCTCCCCCTCTTGTCAAAGGAATTATGAGGCGGGGGGTAAGGGAGGAAAACAAAAATATTGACGGAGCTAAAATCTCGCAGATAAAAAATGATTGAACATTAACGTAACTGTTTTTGTCATGCCACAATGTGATCTTTTTTAATTGTGTAATCTTGGTTAATGGAGAGTGCTGGGCAGGCTCCAATTGTAAAGGATCTAGGAATTCAAAATAGTATCAAAACAATACAAAGTTAATGGAATCCAAATTCGGTTTGCTATTGGATTTTATTTATAATAATTTCATTATTATTATTATCATTTTTATGAAATAAACACTAAACTATATGGGTCAAACAGTGTTAAGATGTGGGCGGACAAAACAGTGTAGATAATAGGCATCCCGTTAAGACTTCAGAGAAGTGAGGTTTGCCTCTATACACAGCCTCTCGACAGGGATAAACTGAAAGCCTCCAGACACAACCGTAATCCCTCATGTTAAAGGAAATCAAATATAGAATAGCAGTCTGGGAGGCTGAAGAATATATTTGGCGTGTGTTGTCTTGTGCAGAGATGTTAGTGTGTCTATCAGCACTTAAAGAAGAAAATGGATTAATTTTTGAAGTATGTGAAAGTAAACAAGTTTTGTGCTGTGATTATATGACAGTTTAAAGAGGATAAATGAAGAACATTTACCATCTAAATCTAAATTCTTTAATTCGTTAAAGAATATCGAGATTTAGTTTCCTTACAACACGAAAATTAATATTTTATAACCCTAAGGGTTATTTTGAGGTTAAAATTATCTATAAGGAATTTAGTTTCCACACAGTACGAAAATGAATATTATTTTCACGATGTGAAAACGATTAATTCTTATTATTTACATACCTATGCGGTTTACAAGGGATTGTTTATGTCCAGTGATATTCGACCAGGAATCGTATTTGTTCCTTTGCTGAGCGACAGCTTCACGCAGCTTAGTCTGTGACATAATTGCATTGTTGTCTTAAACAGGAAGCCTAACTGCAGGAAACATGCACTTTCTCTTAGCCTAGTATGGGCCTGTTGGCCCATACTAGGCAGGTCCTTTACAATTCATCCCACTAACAAAACATTTGCCCAACCCAATTTTCAATGCTACCCAAGAAATAAGCTTTGATGTGCAAGTCCCACTCAAATCCAACCCCTCTCACTCATGTATTTATCCAACCTAAATTTGAAACTACCCAAAGTCGCAGCCTCAATAACCCAACTAGGTAGACTGTTCCACTCATCAACTACCCTATTTCCGAACCAATACTTTCCTATGTCCTTTCTAAATCTAAACTTATCTAATTTAAATAACATAAGAACATGATCCATGAAAAGAAAGAATCACTTACCTTAGATGGATCAAAAAAAGTCCTTTTCCAGCATCAGCAAATCCACTTAAGGGGAGAATCTAAAGTTCATGGGCACTTAATTTATTTCCTGCATTCTTAATGTCACTTAGAGAAACTCTCACCCCTCAGGGACACCCAGAGCAGCATTGGCTTCCTTAGTTGTAAATCCGTATGGGTCATTCAAGGAATGATTCAGGCTCTATCCTCCGACCTCTAATCGCGAGAACATCAGTGACTGCTCCTCCTTAATGTACGATTACAATCTCAGCCTAAAATTGTTCTCAGATAGCTGTGTTTGCTGCAGTTGATTCATAGTTCCTAGATACGATTGTATCTAGGTGAATAACTGGATAAAGCGGCTAGAAATAACTCCTGTGAGCACTAGCATAGGTAAGTGCCACACCACCATGGATAAGTGCCACACCACTATTAATAAGTGCCACATTACCATCGAAAAGTACAACAACGGTTCATTTGCTTTAATTATTTACATATAAAATATATCACTTCAAGCTCACTGTACAAGCTTAAGACATAAATGCAGCTATTAAAACCGTGGGGAGAAGATAAATACAGAGCGCCTGGGAAATGGGAGGTAATCAGACTTAGGGTAACTTCAATTTCTTATATGGGAATCCCATTACGAGCAATCCAAATAACTCCCTTGAAGAGCAAAATGTTCATCGACATCTCCCCTCTACTCATTACTCATGAAATGTAATGAAACGATTGTATACAACTCACCGAAGAGAGAGTTCGTACCCATGGTTAGACAACCCCACTACACGCTCTCCCGGGTCGAAACATTATAGGACGTGTTTCCTTAAGACATCTGCTGTCCCTGTTCACCCATCAGTAAAATCGGTATCTGGGTGATGGTCAACTGGTGTGGGTCGCATCCTGGGACAAAATTGACCTAACTTGCCCGAAATGCCCTGCATAACAAGAAGCTTTCTATATAGCAGTATGTCATTGATGTCAACTAAGCCTGTATACCTTGTACATGTACTTGTAAAAATAAGAATATTATTATTACCACATCCCAAACCATCCTTACTTCCAACCTCTTCCCACCCCCCACCATCACCCTCTCCACTACCACTTCCCATCCCCTCCCATCTCCTCTCACCCTCCCCAACGTCAACTGGATACACTGAGACCAGTAATCTAGTGCTGGGTTTTCCAGTGTCTCACAGGAGACAACAAAAAACCAACAGCTTCCTTCCACCTGTGACCACTACGCTGGAGTTTCCACTTCCCCAGATTCGATCCTTGTGCTTGTTCATCATCCAATTGAACGTTGAACTAAATAATTCGTTGAATGTTCAGTTGGGAGATGAACAGCAATAAAGACACAAAAATAAAAGAATATATATATATATACACACACATATATATATATATATATATATATATATTATATATATATATATATATATATATATATATATATATATATATATATATGCAAAACAACCACTGTGAAAGAATAGAGAAATTCCAAGCGCTTTCGTGACTACTCACGTTATCAAGGAACAATGATAATGTGATAATGTGAGTAGCCACGAAAGCGCTTGGAATTTCTCTATTCTTTCACAGTGGTTGTTTTGCATATTCTGAAATTACCTGTTTACTGTGATCTTATTGCATATATTATATATATATATATATATTTTATATATATATATATATATAATATATATATATATATATATATATAGGTAGTAGGTTGGTAGACAGGAACCGCCCAGGGAGGTACTACCGTCCTACCAACTGAGTGTAAAACGGAAACCTGTAATTGTTTTACATGATGGTAGGATTGCTGGTGTCTTTTTATTCTGTCTCATACACCTGCAAGATTTCAGGTACGTCTTGCTACTTCTACTTACACTTAGGTCACACTACACATACATGTACAAGCATATATATACACACTCACCTCTGGGTTTTCTTCTATTTTCTTATTAGTTCTTGTTATTGTTTATTTCCTCTTACTTCCATGGGGAAGTGGAACAGAATTCTTCCTCCGTAAGCCATGTGTGTCGTAAGAGGCGACTAAAATGCCAGGAACAAGGGGCTAGTAACCCCTTTTCCTGTATAAATTACTAAATGTAAAAGGAGAAACTCGTTTTTCCTTTTGGGTCACCCCTCCTCGGTGGGATACGGCCGGTGTGTTGAAAGAAAGAAAGATATATATATACCTCAAGAACTTTACTGGGGACCCTCATCTTCAGAAAAGACAATAAACGTACCTCGGGGAAAACTCAAGGTTCTCCCCAGAGCTGTTTGAATATTTTCTTCTCCTACCACCCCCTATAATTTATATTTTGTATGTACTTTATTAATAGACAGAATACATTGATAGAAAACACAAACATGAGTACATTGGTACAATATATCAAAGGTTATGAATCTCTTCCAGCTCCTCCGAAGCCCGACGCGAGCCCAGTATACAGCACGCGTTTCCCCTCTGGTTGGCCACGCTGAGGCGCTGGAACTTGAAAGTGGCTGCCCTTGGGTCCCTGGTGGTGTCGATGAGTCTGGAACCCAGTTCTTTAAGGAAACGTGTGGTATGTGTGGTCTCTGATCCCAATGGGACAAATTGATGCTGTTGGCTTATGTCCCTGTACTTGCCGATCTTGTACTCCTCCTTGTGGTCAGCAGCTCCTCCCTGTCGCCCGACACTGTGATGGATAGAGGTGTCAGCCAGTGTGGACACACAGGTATAGTCCCATGCTAAGAGCTTGCCATTTTTCCCTCTTCATAAATTGAACTTTTCGAACTTGATATCTTTATCATCACAATAATAATAATAATATAAATAATAATAATCATTATTATTATCTTCGACAAGACTATTATTAATTTATGCGCTAAACCCGAAAGGGTAACACAACATCATCCAGGGTAACTTTTTTATTATGACTGGCTCGACCTCTTGCGTGGATATCAAGAAAGAAGTGTCTCCTGGGTCCTGTGATGGGACGTTGAGATAGTGCATTGGAGACGAGGAACACCATTGACTTGACCTCTAGTTGGTAGATTGAAGGATAAAGTATATGTAGGATGTTGGTGTATAGTTTCAAGGATAATCTGTGTAGGATGTTATGTAAATTCAAGGATATCCTTGATAGGATGTTGTACAGCTTCAAGGATATCCTGTGTGGGATGTTGCTGGGGACCCTCAAAGATAACCTGTGTAGGATGTTATGCAGGAAGTGCAAGAATGTTGCTGGGTCCTCTCAGTGACACATATGAGATCATATTTATTTTATGTTTGAATCTTTGTACTTGTGTGTGGTTACCTGTGTGTGTGTTTACCTGTGTCCTTGTCCATATGTCGTTACCTATGTGTAATCATGTTTATGTAACTTCCAAAGTGCGAGACCTATTTGTAATTAATAATAATGATAATAATCTTTATTTCTATAAGTACATATACAAGATAAACAGACAATAACTGACATCAGTGACATACTACTATATAGAAAACCCCGTGTTATGCAGAATATTTCGGGCAAATTCGGTCCATTTTGTCCCCAGGATGCGACCTACACCAGTCGACTACCGATGGGTGAACAGAGACAGCATGTGTCTTAAGAAAACTCGTCCTAATGTTACCACCAGTACTGGGAATCGACCCCTGAACCTCAGTGTGTGAGCTGAGTGCTCTAGCGATCGGGCTGCAGGACAACTTAATTGAAGACATTTTCCACTCTCAGTGGCTGTAGAACCCTAAAGCACTGACGTCAGTGTTTTCCTATAGTATTTTTTTGGTGTATAAGATCAATAGCAAAAATGGGAGGGTAAGACGAGAAAAATACAACAATGAAAAAAATTGTGGCTGAAAAGGAAGACAGAGGTAGAGAAAGATTAACAGGCCTGACAACTTTAGGTGAGTCTTAAAGGAGTGGTTTTAGCTACACAGTGATGTGTGTGTGTGTGTGTGTGTGTGTGTGTGTGTGTGTGTGTGTGTGTGTGTGTATTTTCAGTATTGATCGCTGCAAAATACATACACGCGTAAAAATATATCTTAATATACATGTATATATATATATATATATATATATATATATATATATATATATATATATATATATATATAATATATATATATATATATATATATATATATATATATATATAATATATATATATATATATAACATACATTCATATGGATTTCCTCCTTCACATTTTTCCTACTTCGGTGACGTTAAGATTCTGGGGACAGTATCCTCTTAATGTTGTCTTGTCACCTGATGAAGGAAGGTTGTTGGACTTGATATGGTGAACCCCACTCGTAGCCACGTACACACACACACACACACAAACACACACACACACATACACACACACACACACACACACACACACACACACACACACACACACACACACACACACACACTCACACACACACAAGGTTTGCAACAAGACTAGTCCCAGAGCTAAGGGGATTGTCCTACGAAGAAAGGTTAAGGGAAATTGGCCTGACGACACTGGAGGACAGGAGGGTCAGGGAAGACATGATAGCGACATATAAAATACTGCGTGGAATAGACAAGGTGGACGAAGACAGGATGTTCCAGAGATGGGACACAGCAATAAGGGGTCACAATTGGAAGCTGAAGACTCAGATGAGTCAAAGGGATGTTAGGAAGTATTTCTTCAGTCACAGAGTTGTCAGGAAGTTAATAATCTGGGAAGTGATGTAGTGGAGGCAGAACCCATACATAGCTTTAAGAACAGGTATGATAAAGCCCATATAGCATGAAGAGTGACCTAGTAGCAACTAATAAAGAGGCGGAGTCAGGAGCTGTGAATCGACCCCTGCAGCCACAAATAGGTTAGTACATACACACAAACACAAACAAAAACACCCAGGGAAGTAAAATAATATAAGCACTGTCTTGGGTTCACCTTCGTCAGTCGGCCTAGAAGACAAAGCAGAATATTGCAAGCTGGGGAAAAAATCGTACAAAAACTTTCTCGTTTTACTCGTTCGTGAGAATCCTTGAGAATCCTTAAACAAATTTAAGAGGAATTTGTACTTTAAAATTTAGTTATTTGTAAGACGTCCTCTCCACCTAACTCTACTTAGAAGCAGCAGGAGTTAGATTTGCGCTTACTTCCTGCCTTACCTGGATATTGAACCCTGGTACTTTCATTAGTGATTATAGTGTTAGTAGCAGATGAATGAGACTTATGTTTCACTTAGATATCCTTAAGTGTCGAAATGTTTCGCCTGCTCAGCAGGCTTTTTTAGGCGAATAAATGATCCCATAACACTGGAGACAATGGAGAAGTAGAGAGGTAGTTTTGAAGTGGTCAGTCCCTCTGCCTTGAGTGTGTTGTACATGTATTTTTTTCATTAATCTGCTGTTATTGTATACCATTTGTAATGTGATAATGCTAGTGGTAGTTGTGATAGTAGTTGCGGAAGTTTAGGAGACGTCAGAAGTGATTTATTGTGGTGGTAGTGAATTTGACTGTTGAAGAGAGGTACCATGATGCTGGTATTGGGCTCTTGATTTAAAAAAAACATGCATCTACCTTTCCTTTCCTCGAATCTTAGCTCATTTTCTTTCCCTCCACAGGCACTGCATGACTCTCTCTTCCCCATGAAGGTACGTAATAATAAGAGGGTGGTGGTCGTGGTTTTCCGTGAGGAACAACGCAGCGGTCGGAGTGACGCTAGACGGGGAAAGTCCCCAGACTTCCCAACCCCAACCCATCACACACCACCACCAACACACCTACACCACCAACACTTACCACCAACACACCTACACCACCAACACTTACCACCACCAACATACATCTACACCACCAACATACACCTACACCACCAACAACATACACCTACACCACCAACACACACCTACCCCACCAACACACACCGCCAGCACACATTTCCACCACCAACACACACCACCACCAACACACCTACACCACCAATACACCTACACCACCAACACACACCTCCACCACCAACACACACCTCCACCACCAACACACACCTCCACCACCAACACACACCTCCACCACCAACACACACTTCCACCACCAACACACACCTCCACCACCAACACACACCTCCACCACCAACACACACCTCCACCACCAACACACACTTCCACCACCAACACACACATCATCGTGTCGACATTTAATACCATTCATCTCCATCACATGGAGAGAGAAACTCTGGCAGTAGAGTGAGAGAGAAGCCCTTGTGGATTTAAAAACATATCTTTTGTTCCACCTAATTATAGAGCCGGGAAGCCCAGCGTTCACCCCCACGGACTGCAGTCAGGTGAGCTGACGAGACTACGTATATATATAACGCGGAGCTCAAACCCAATGATATCACATCCTCGATGGTCAAGGTGAGTCCTACTCGTTCTCCAGAGGTACGTGAAGAAAACTTTAATTAGAACGATGTTTCGCTCGGCTGAAAGGCTAATATAGGGGTAATATACAGACTCGTTAATTAAGTAGGGAGAAAGTTTGCGTTAACGACGTTTAACCCAGTGTAGCTCTATCAAGTCCAGAGTGAAATGTTGCATTAATATCTTGTCCCGATGTATGATTTTTTTCTGATACACATGTGCAACACTTGGTTATCTTTAGTGAGGAAACGTTTCACCACACAGTGGCTTCATCAGTCCATACAAAGGAGAACGGTGAAGAACAGGAGGAGTTTGAGGTAATCGGTCCCTCAGCCTTGAGTCGATGTGGTCAGTCCATCAATCTGTAATAGTAATACAGAGTACTGAAGAAATGAAGAAATGCAGAAAGTATAGTGGACAGAGATCAGGTGAATTAGGTGATCAACTTTAGTAAGGTCAGGTTCCGTTGCCTAAGTCACCTGTTTGTCTGTTCTTTGGTGGACAGAGTTATTTTAGTAACGACATCTCATATGTGAATAAATGGTCTAATAAACAGATAAGAAGTTCATAAATGAGACATATATGCAACACTTGGATGCTTGGGTATCCTTATTCTGAGAACGTTTCGCTAGCCAGTGGCTTCTTCAGTCCAATGCAGAGAAAGATGGAAGATGAGGAGTTAGTTTGAGGTAAACAATCTCTCAGCCTGATATATAATATCATATATAGCTTGAGGACTACACGAGAGACATTAAACCTGACTGTATCCTGTTCTCCACTAGTCAAGAATACCTTAATCCCTCAAGTAGGGATCAAAATAAGCTCTCAGAGTATATAGACCTAGGTATATATACCTCAAGGTGCAATAAGACCACAGACAGAAAGTAATATCTTAATATGCATGATAACCTCAGTGATACATAGCAATATTCCAAGCTCTGAGAATATTACTATATTAACTCTGGTTATATTGCATACCTCAAGACGTACATATAATGTTTCCTTTCTGTTCAGACGACGACACTTTGCAGTAAATGTAATCTTACCAAGAGTTAATAATGTAATTTTTATGTCAGATTTTCGTTAAATAAAAAGTCAGTAAAGTTATTTTTAGGTCAGGTCTCCGTTTAATATAGTCAATACAGTCATATTTTAGGTCAGATCTTTGCTTAATAAAATGTCTGTAAAGTAATTTATAGGTCAGATCATGGTTAAATATAATTCCTTCTTCTAATTATAATTCCTTCTCTCGTATATTTATTGCAGTAAAGCATCATTAATTTTCTCTAAGGGAAAAGAAATAATTGACTTTAGGACGCCTCTAGCTTTATTAAAGTTTAAATTATGCCCTGTCATACCTATTCATAAAGCTGTGTGTTGATCCTGCCTGTAGAATCAGTATCTAGCTAATAATATCTAATATTTTATTATTAACTAATTACTGGTCTTTTTCTTGTGAATTTATTTTTATTTACTCAGCACTTTACCAAATATATTTTACTAATATAACTAATATAAATTTTCTCGATTATATTTATTCTCAACTATTTTCTATTTTTACTCTTATTTTATTGAGCTTTTTATTATCGGATATAAAGCATAATAATAAAATTATTTAAAGTATTATAAACACTTTCATTATTTTTATTAATATTACTATTATTTGTGGTATTATTTATATTATTTATATTATTATTATTATTATTATTATTATTATTATTATTATTATTATTATTATTATTATTACTTTATTATTATTATTATTTATTATTATTATTATTATTATTATTATTATTATTACTTATATTATTATTATTTATTATTATTATTATTATTATTATTATTATTATTATTATTATTATTATTATTATTAGTTATGCAGTGCCTGGAAAAAGAGAAATAATCAGATATGATCCAAGGACAGATTTATTTAGCCAAGTTATTTTTTCTGCAGATGAATGTTGTATTTCTGCTGAGTGTGGTGGCTGCAGTGTCAGCCCAGCGTCCTTATGGTACCTATGGTTCCTTTGGAGGAAAAGGAGGACAGATTAAATTTCCCGGCGGAGGAGGCTCCGGGTTCCAGGGAGGCATTGGAGGAGGCTCCGGGTTCCAGGGAGGCATTGGAGGAGGCTCCGGGTTCCAGGGAGGCATTGGAGGAGGCTTAGGAGGGATTGGAGGAGGCTTAGGAGGGATTGGAGGAGGCTTAGGAGGGATTGGAGGAGGCTTAGGAGGGATTGGAGGAAGTGGAGGAGGAGCACAGGTTCAGGAACGACCTCTCTCTACGGCATTTTGCAAAGGATTTATCAGCCCTCAGGTGAGTAAGATTTTTATGCATGGTTTATTTTCACAGATAGCACTGCGGCTGTTTTTTTTTGTTTGTTTGTTTGTTTATTAACCCCCCGACTGCTACATATGAAGAAGCTTAAGATTTTTATTTCTCGCCTTTATTCTTCTTCATTATTATATTCGCAAGTAAGAATCCGAGTTCCTTAGCTAATTGAAAATTAACCTTCAAAACAAGGTTATTATTTAATAATAATATTTGAAATAATAATTATTATTATTAATAATATTAGCAGTAATTATTAATATTAATTAATAATAAATATTCTCAAAATTGGTCACCAAAAACTACCTATTTCATATTTATTCTTCATTTTATTGTATTCTGATACATGCCTCGGGATGATAAATATTCATTCTTTTGTTTATATGATGGATTTATATATTAAAAAAAAAACACGTTTAGGAACATAAGCATTTTAGTGCTACTCAGTCTTAGTTAATAATGACATAATGGGAATATCCTCAGTGTGCTGCTACCTTATTCTAGTTGATAGTTGTAATAAAGTTGGTAGAATTACCGACAATATGTAAAGTAAAAGGACACAAGTGCAGCTAATGTGACATTTTATTGTGGCAACGTTTCGCTCTCCAGGAGCTTTATCAAGCCATTACAAACAATACATGGACACAGAGGGTATATATAGGCTCAGAGTGAGGTGCAATACTAGTGGTAGTAGTAGTAGTTGTGACACAAGTTGTAGTAGTAGTAGTAATACAATATATATGGTAGAGCAATTAACTCGTACATGAGTAAAAGGATATAAAAGCTATTACTTGGGTAACATATACGAGTTAATTGCTCTACCATATTGTATTACTACTACTACTACAACTTATGTCACTACTACTACTACAACTTAAGTCACTACTACTACTACTACTACTACTACTACTACTATTACCACTAGTATTGCACCTCACTCTGAACCTATATATACCCTCTGTGTCCATGTACTGTTTGTAACGGCTTGACAAAGCTCCTGGAGAGCGAAACGTTCCCACAATAAAATGTCACATCAGTTGCACTTGTGTCCTTTTACTTTACATAGTTGATAGTGGGAACACCCGGCAGTGCTGTGCTACCTGTCTTTCATTAAGAATTACATATTATTATTATTATAACAAAAAAGAAGCGTAAGAATTACATAGCAACACAAGTTAGCCCATGTTTCCTTGCCATTGTTTATCACACAGAAATAGGTTTTATTATATTAAGTAATGCAAATTGTGAGCTTAAGCTGGGAGATTTGTCAGGTAAGGCGATGAGGAAGCATTATTATTATTATTATTATTATTATTATTATTATTATTATTATTATTATTTTTATTTCTTCAGATCAAGAACCCTTTACAAGCCTCAAGAAACTAAAACGAGAGAACAGAGGTGTACTCCAGCAGGCTTATAGATCCTCAAATAATAATGGACTTTTCTTAAAAATGACTACTTCTCTTAGGTACACTTTACGGCGGGTGGAAGCAACTACCACTTCTCCTGGTGCGTTGACGGAGGACAAAAGTATACTTGGCAACAAGCTAATGGTTACTGCAAGTCGTTGGGACATGGGTGGACTGGTGTAAGCATGGAGAGCCTCGCCGAGGACCAGTACATCTCCACGATCATCGACAAGCGTAAGTCTAACTAGATCAAAGGTATTTACATAGGTACATAAGAATGTAGAAATGCTGCAGCAGGCCTACCTGCCCATACCGAATAGTTGACTAATAGAACATGTGTGCAGAGCCTGGGTATCTGTATCTAAGGAACGTTTCGCCCACCTAAGTGTTCATTAATGTGATACAGGGACATGAGAAAGGAGACTTACCTGTCTGGATCCTTGAGATAAAATAGTAATTACATTAGTGTGGGTGGGGCTTACTACTACACATGTAATTTTAAGGGTTTAATCCTTTAGCCTTGATTAAAATTAATTCATCATGATCGAGAGATTGCTGTCTCCCAAATATTTAGTCACTTTTGTATTCGGCTTAAAAAGCCTGCTGAGCAGGCGACACGTTTCAACAAAAATATAGATACCTTACTGTTGCACGTGTCTTACTCCAGTAATATAATATATCACATTCTATGAAGGGTGTTCAATCTATTAGCCTTCATGTACATAAAATATAAATACTCAAACTGGTACACATTGCCTGTTGCAATGTGTCTCTGGCTTGTGTGAGATTCACATTAGGTTTGATTTCTTAGGTTCAGCATTGTGGTAGGTTCATCTGTGATTCTATAAGTGACTTGTCTGATGCGTAAGTAGTGATCCAGGAAGCACATTTCCGGAATTCATTTTAATGTACCATAATGCCAGTGAAAGAACGTAAGAAAGAAGGAACACTGCAGCAAGCCTATTGGCCCATGCGAGGCAGGTCCAAGTCGCCTACCGGCTTATGGCACTCCATTAAAACTGATTACTTCCTCTTTCTTAAGTGCTGTATAACACTCATGGGTTTTGCACATTACATATAATAGTAATAATAATAATAATAATAATAATAATAATAATAATAATAATAATAATGAATATAACATTTCTCATCACAGACCAGCTGCCTTACATCTGGACGAGTGGAAATCGTCTTGGTGGTGGGTTGTTTGACTGGAAGTGGGCCACCGGCTTCCCTCTCAAATATACCAACTGGGCTCTTACTGGATTGTAAGTAACAGTGGAAATTGAAAAAAAAAATATTGACGATTTTTTTCAAAGTGTGCAAAGATTCGTACTAGCGTCACGCAGAATTTGAGCTCACAGCTTTAGTGGCCTGACCCCAAAAGACTTCAATAAGAAATTCTCGAACCAGTTGCTCACTGTACACTGGTAAGGTTAGCAGGGGCCCCTAATTGAGACCCAGTTACAAGTTTGTTGGGAACCTCTTGAACCTTCACGGCCTGGTCGCTAGAGCAGTAAGGTCACATTTTGATTAACCTCAGAAGAATTCTGGCGTTTCTTTAAAGTTATGATCGTTTATTTCTTTGGTTTTCGTTAAGAATTCCTCATCTTGGGTTGTGATACAGTTGTGATACCTTTCGCTGGCGTACTGGCGGGAATGCCAGTACGCCAGCGAAAGGTCTCAGTCACATGACCAAAAAAGTGGGTGTCATGCCTAAGATACTTGCATGAAACTTTAAAACCTTTGGTATGTTTGCTTTGATATGTCGGTAAACACAGCGAGGAAATTTAGACAGACAAGGAATAGCATGCATAAAAATATACTTGTTTTAACTTCATCATATATCAACACACATAAATATCAACCCCGTTTAACAAACATCTCAGCAAAGTCATTTATATGCAATAAAGTACCAATTTCCCCATAAAAAGTATCAAATCCATCATTTGGTAAGGGTACAGAAGTACATAAACCTGAAGACAAAACACAATACCGGAAAAAAAAACATTTGGACAGCAATCCATTCTATCAGAGCTTCGTCAGCCATTATCAAATTCTGATTGTGTGTGAGCTTTTCTCTTACATTGTCAGCAATCCTCCAGTACATACGTTAACAATATTGTTCCCACTTGTGTCTTCCGTAGCGTTCCCGGCCGTCCTCAACCTGACAACGAAGAAGACAACAACGAGCAGTGCCTCTCAGTGCTTAACCGCTTTTATGACAATGATGGCATCACTTGGCACGATGTTGGGTGTCACCATCTTAAACCTATCATCTGCGAGTACCGCAACACTCAGACTTATGGTGGATAATTCTGAAGAATTATTGAATGTCCTGTGGCAGAGCTTCAAGAGAAACTACTACATCCAGTATTCATGTTTGCTCTATAGTGTCTTTGTGAGCTTGTCTGCCTGCACGAGATAATTTCTTGATAATGGTATAAAACAGAACTAAACATCGTCTATTGCTTCATTTCAGATTTGTAAGATAATTGTAAATCGTTCCATCTAGGGTATTTTAACTTATAATGTTTAATGTGACTTTTCCTGATTATTTCAAATATTATGTAAAATAATTTGCAGTGGCCCAAAATAAACACGTAGTTTATCTTATCTTAGCCTAAAGAAATGGAAAAACAAACACTGGAGCAACTACTGAAGTTACTCCGAACCTTCCCCTCTGCATCAAGCCTTCCACTTGTAAGGATATAGCTATTAAGGAGCTTCTTAAACTTTAGGACACTGTAAACGCGAGTTGGGATACACAAGCCTTAGACATTGGTGAGAGACATGTTTCATTACTCCTGCTGCCCCTCTTCACTTAATATTAAGTAGGTATCTGGGTGTCAGGCGACAGGTGTGGGTAGCATCCTTGGGGAGAGGATCGAAGAACTCCAATGACAATGTCTCTTACATGACATTCTGTCTTCATTGGGTAATCCGGGTTAATAATCCGAAATGCTCGTGCATGCTAGTGCCTTTCTTTGTGCTTAACAATAATTTACTAAGTGCAAACTACACATTGCTCACTATGCAATGAAATAAATATTTGAATTTGAAGCAAACAATTTTTTCTTTCTCGTATGATCGAATTCTCCCATTTCCTATGTGAGGTGGCCACCCATCCAGTTATTAGTACGGCCCAGCATTACTTAACTTGACTGACCGAGCTTACTAATTAGCTGACCACATCCTGAATAAATTTACTTACTAACTAATAAGTAAGCAATAGATTTTAATCTCTAAAGAATCATAACAAATTCCACTTCGCCAGTTAGCTCTGTGTATCACTGACAGGTAAGTTACCCCTGTTAAAGAGAGAGAATGATATTGGTCTACAAACCGTTTTCTTTCATTAGCAGATCAACTACAAGAAGAGGAGAAATACACATTAAATTCAAACCATATCTTCGTGTAGCATACAATGTTTTGTTTACATGTACTACAATATTGTTAGACACAAAGAAAGCCACTAGCATGCATGGGCATTGTTTAGATACACATAAATACAGTTACACAAATCATTCCTAATAATTATCACAAGAACCAAAATGGAAATAAGTCACTTTGCCTGATTTTTTGGGGTTATCCTGGTTTCTCTACACATATGTTGCTATGTATGATAATCTATGTAACTGTATTTGTTTATACCTGAATAAACTTACATAGTAACATGTGTAAATTACCCAGGATAAATTTTAAAAAGTCAGACAAAATGACTAATTCCCAGATGAAATCAGCTTCATTCAGGTATTGTGCACTAATTTAAGATAAGATAAGATAAGATTTCGTTCGGATTTTTAACCTCGGAGGGTTAGCCACCCAGGATAACCCAAGAAAGTCAGTGCGTCATCGAGGACTGTCTAACTTATTTCCATTGGGGTCCTTAATCTTGTCCCCCAGGATGCGACCCACACCAGTCGACTAACACCCAGGTACCTATTTGCTGCTAGGTGAACAGGACAATAGGTGTAAGGAAACGTGTCGAAATGTTTCCACCCGCCGGGAATCGAACCCGGGTCCTCCGTGTGTGAAGCGGGAGCTTTAGCCACCAGGCCACCGGGCCACCATTTATTCAATATGTTAGAAACTGTTGCAGACAAACACTAGCAGTAAATTATGTAGATTTAACCAAGGATAACCCAGCAAAAGTCAAAGTGATTTATTTTCACTGGTCTCCATAATTCTTTATCTCTTATAAGTATAACCTTAATTTTTAAAGGACCGGTAAGCCAACGGAAGGTCTCGGTCAGATGACCAAAACCTCCACTGGAGGGTCATCCTAAGACTAAGACCCGCGTTAGGGAACGCTTGTCCTGTTTCCTGACCAACCTTATTTATGTCTAGTGTACCACTAGAAATGCCTAGCCATGCTAAGCGTTCTAGTGGTACACTCTGTAATCACAATTTTACTACATGTAAACCACACAATAACCAAATTTCTGTAAACTCAGCATTGTAATCCTTATAGAGAATAAACTTTGAATTTGAATTTGAATTTGAATTTATGATAAAAAAAAAATTCTGTAATATTTTCAAAAATCTTTTTATTATTTTTTTTTTTTTTTTTTTTTTTGTGAGGCGCGGCCCCTCAAGGAAGGTTCCTTGATGTTGGTGAGGGGCTCTTGATTTAGGGAATTGGATCTGTGCTCCAGTTCCCCGAATTAAGCCTGAATGCCTTCCACATCCCCCCCCCCAGGCGCTGTATAATCCTCCGGGTTTAGCGCTTCCCCCTTGATTATAATAATAATAATGTGAGGCGCGATCAGTGGGGAATTATCTCAGAGACTGTCAGTTGTCTATGACAAAATTCTTTTTGTGGGTAAAACTATTTTATTTTTGTCGTTTAAATAATAAAGTTTGATTTTTTTTTAACTGTTTATGTTCGTATCCTCAAAGTTGACATCGTCATTTTTTTGCAAACAAAAATAAAAACAATGAAACAGGGAGAAAATCAAACGGATTTATGTGGGTCGCATCCTGGGGAGAGGATTATAGAACACCAGTTGAAATAATGTCAATAATAATAATAATAATAATAATAATAATAATAATAATCTTTATTTCTACAAATACATGATGCAACTTATACAGTTTTGTTACATGGATTCATTGGGATATCATGGGTCACTAATCCAGGAGTTAAAAATCCGAATATCATCATCATCATCATCATCATCATCATCATCATCATCATCATCATCATCATCATCATCATCATCATCATCATCATCATCATCATCATCATCAATCATCTCTAAAGGGTTATAATTGCTTCACAGCTAAATTTTAACACATCACAAGGCCAATGGAAACCTGAAGCTATAATTACTCTTCAGATGAAGAACCTCATGCCAGACCCTGACTTGTGACGTACGTATATATTCATCTTTCAGTGTATTTATACTGAGACGTATATACATGTGTATATACACCGTGTATATATTTCATTGAATATACAAGGAATTTATTGTAATTCATATGTTAAGAATTGAAATATTCTTGACAGGTGGTGTACAGGTAACAAGCAGCCTTCATGACACAGGTGGGAGGCTCCTTGATCCTGGTGAAGGGATCTTGTTCCAGGAAAGTGAACTTGTCCTTCGCTTCCTTGAATCGAACCTGATTGTCTCCCATTCCGCAGGCGCTTTAAGGCTTATTCGGGGTTAGCGCTTCCCCTAAGTGTAATAATAATGCTATCAACAATAATAGCCTCGATGACTCTTGTAATGACTGACGAGTGGTTAATCTTTCAGCTCACAATTAAACGCTCCAGAGTTCGATACCTGGGCCGCTGAGTCGTATTGGCAAATTTACCTTATTCTCCTTCATTCCTTCCTTCCTATCTACCTACCGAAACAGTAAAAAATGACTGTTGCTCCAGCATCAGAGAAAAACAGCGATACAAATTCGTAAGAAATTTCTTCTGTTATTTGTGTGGCCTGAGCGGCTTATCTGTTGCGCAATGTTCTCCGCAGCGCATCCGGAGAGCGGGAGAACCACGAAAAGCTGGATTTCAGAGGTTACAGTGTTTTTTTTAGACCCCAACTGGCGATTTTACATCAGACAAATGTGAGTATTGTAAGTTATACCCTGGGTACAGTGCAGTGGCTTAAAATATACTTCAGATCAACGTGAAATATTTTAGGTGTTGGATGAAAGGAATCCTCACTGAGGTGAATCTATTGACTATTATATTTGAAGGGGAACGATAAATTCTCGGGTGTTGTAAATTGCATGGAGAGTGGGGAGAAATTAGATTTGATTCTAGGAAGAGGAGAATAGTTTCAACTCCTTCAAGAATCCTTCACCAGCATCAAACACTTCGGAAATGTCACTCTGGATATGTTGTTGGCTAATACACTGAATAACCTGGAGTATTGATTCGATGTATTGGATACCTTAGAGGTACATATATTTAAGTTTAATAGATTAGATAACCTTGAAGCTGCATAACTCTCTTCCTACGTTCTGGAAGGGCAATAAAAGAAGGAGAAGAAGTAGTAGACAGTATTATGTTAGTGTTAGTAATTCATTTTATCAGACTGGTTTATTTCCACAAGGGTCTGTTAAGCTTCTCCCCCGCAATGCAACCCACACCAGTCGAGTAACATCCAGATCTCCACTCACTGCTAAGTTAACCGGAACAGTAGGTGTAAGGAAACACTTGTCCAATGTTTTCACTCGCCCGGGAATCGCACCACGGTCCCTCAGTGTGTAAGCTGAGGCCGCTGCCAATTAAACCACGAGCACCCAATACAAAAAAAAAAAAATGTATTCCCGCTGAATGAGTTATTCTCACATAAGAGAACTTTAAGGAAAGTGTATGTAAGTTTAAGACAGAATTGAAATATTCCTTTAACTGCTCTGAGTTTGGAGGGTTTAAGAACTGTTTTTTTTTATTTAAAGTATACAGTTTACATGCATATCACACATTGATGTAATCACAATACCTGAAACCATTTATAAGAAAACATCCTTATAACTAACGGATGACAACCTGCCCCTGAACATACATAATAAAATTGCCACTAGCCAAACCTGACATTTGTATTCATATCTTGTATGAAAACTGTATATACAAAAGTTTTTATATATAAACTAATGCTTTGGCCTCTTACTGTACATTGTAATATTAGCATTTTATGTACCTAAACATTCCGTAGCTATTCATCCCCTAATTTTGTATATTTTATTTAGAGCACAGGTATACAATATACATGTAATCATACATGATTGACTGAAATCACTAAACATGAAGCTATAATAAGAAATATACCATCCTTGTAACTAAACTATTTACTAACCACACCTGAACATACGTGACAAAAAATGCTACAGAACTTGCATGTATAAACTCTGTATGTGTAACTGTAAACCATACATGAAAAACTTGCATCAAGAACATAGCACTTAACAAAAACAGTACCAGGGTTGTGACCTAAATTAATATACACTTTAAATGAAACAAAACCAAACATATATAAATTTTTACATAAAACAAAGTGACATTAAACAATAAGTTGATATATGCCTCATCTCACCACACACAAGGTACACAGTATGAACATTTTGAAAAATAACCCCGTAATCCGTATGTGTGTACATAATCCTATCTCATTAACCTCCAATCAGAGATGAGCCCTTAATAGGGCAACGTTGGTGGCCCGGTGGCCTGGTGGCTAAAGCTCCCGCTTCACACAGGGAGGGCCCGGGTTCGATTCCCGGCGGGTGGAAACATTTCGACACGTTTCTTTACACCTGTTGTCCTGTTCACCTAGCAGCAAATAGGTACCCGGGTGTTAGTCGACTGGTGTGGGTGGCATCCTGGGGGACAAGATTAAGGACCCCAATGGAAATAAGTTAGACAGTCCTCGATGACGCACTGACTTTCTTGGGTTATCCTGGGTGGCTAACCCTCCGGGGTTAAAAATCCGAACGAAATCTTATCTTATCTTCAATACTGTCTCCTATAACAAAACATTCTATTACAACCCCCCCTCATTTAGGCAACCACCACTGTCTATCGGCAGCATACAGTTCCCTGTCACTCAGTCTCCCAGCTGTACATGAGCATATAAGCCTGTCACATCGCAACAGTATCTCAATCACAACAAACCACACCCAATCATTCTTACTGCATACATGCATACAATACCTCTAAACAATAATATATACCTCAACCCTCTGACATAGGTGTGATGGTAAGTGAGCAAGCATAGCAAGGCGTTATATACACAGAGGGTAATACAGTCATCCCATGGGACACGCATGCAAAGATATGAACCTAAATTCTCCACTATCAAACTGGATCACACACTTAATCCAGCTAGCATCACACGTACCTCCTAACACCTACTGACCAGCTAGCATCACACGTACCTCCTAACACCTACTAACCACACTGAACCTTCCCTCGTTTCCATGTAAGCCATACACCCACACCACACCGCACCACACGCACGCACACATACACATACACATGCACACACACACACACACACACACACACACACACACACACACACACACACACACACACACTCCCGACGGCGAGCTCATTGAAACCCCTGATGACATTCTCAATCCTTGCCCCAGCCATGACAACCTCCCCCCCCCACACTACAAAGCGAGTAAGATCCCAATAGTTAAACTACGATAACCTACGGGGAAGGCTCCCTCCCACTGCGATCCATATATTTCCCTGTTCCTGCAAACCGTCCTATAAAAAGTAGTTGCCAGTACCCGTTTCCTAGCCACCCAATCCCCATTCCCACGCATACCCCACGACACATAACACGAAATCTCCTTTAAATATGCCAAGCACGTTGTGTACTCTCTGGCACCCCTCCCACATCCAAAACGAGCGCTCTCACCCCGGGTTTGGTGCCCCCCCCCTCCCACTAGCCTCACAATCCTACTCATCCAATCCCTAACTTTCCCCAAACATTCGCAAAAATACACCGCATGAAAAGCGTATCCTCGCCCCCCACACACCCACACCCACTCTCCTCTACTATTCGCCTCGCCGCAGGACCGCTCCTGATGGCAAAATGCCATGCAGGAAACGGAACATAACCTCCCGCACCCGAGGTCTGAGCTTCAACTTACGAAAACGACCCCAAATATCTCCCCAGCCATACATGGGGGTTAATTTCCCTCCACCGGCACCACCCCCCGGGCTCCAATTACTCTCGCCAAAACCCCTATGCAAATCTTTCCGGGTTTCCCGTAGGACCTTTGGGGTACGCAGCACCTCCTCACATTCCCTCAACTCTGCACCCACATACCACCCTCTCCCACTCCCTCATACAGAAGCTTTAACCCCCCACACCCGACCCGTACATATTCCCTTCGTAAGAAAACACATTTTACCCAACGCCGTAGATCCATTAACCCTAACCCCCCCTTACGTACCGGCAGCATAACCACCTCCCTCCTCAGCCAATCACACCCAAAACCCCCCTATAAACCTAAACACCTGTTTTAAAAATTCTCGTAATTCCTTGCCCCGTTAAGGGGGAAAACTGCCGCCACATGCCAAACCTTACTGTATAGTAACGTGTTTACCACGATGGCCCTTTGCAACAATGTCAAATGATATGGGCGCAAACTCCCCAATCTATGCTGCACCCTTTCCCACAATACCTCTGAGTTCACCTCTCTCGACCGCACTTGATTCTCCATAAAACACTATTCCACAATATCATTAAGCTATCCACCACCCTCCACTCCACATCAGCATCCCAATCCCCCTGCCAGTTCCAATTTCCCAACTTTAAGAAGCAAGATTTCTCCACATTAGCCCTCATCCCCGTAGCCTCCCCAAATGTACGAATGACCTCTCCCACCTCTCTCAAACTATTTCCCTCCCGCACAAGTACCGTCGTGTCGTCGACGTATCCTATGATCCCCGGCCCACACCCCACCTCCCCTGTCCCCACGCCCCCACAGATACGTGCCTCAATGAGTCTGTAAAAAGGGTCTTGAACACAAGCAAACAGGATTTGAGATAGTGGACATCCTTGCCTGAGACCCCGCCCCATACACACTGCTTCCCCTATGCGACCATTAATTTGCACACGCACCCGCACCCCTCAATACAATGTCTCCACCCATTCCACAACCTCTTCCCCGAATCCCTGCTTTAGAAGGATCTGCCGCAACGCCTACTGTTCCACACGGTCATAAGCTCCCTGCCAATCCAAAGCAAGTAAGCCCCCACCTTTTCCCCCCAAACCCTCTACAAACCCCTTAAGACGTCCGTGACCCTCGACCATAGATCTGCCAGGCAACCCATATTGCCCTCCAGATACGACACGCCCCATGGCACATTTCAGGCGATTTCCCAGTATTTTCGCAAACAATTTGTAATCCGCACAAAGTAAAGATATCGCCCCATAATCCTTGAGGGTATTTTGGACCTCTCCCTTTGGGACCAGAACAAACCCCTGCTGTGGCTTGCAACTCCCCCAACACCCCCTTCTCCTTCATGATATTCATCAACTCCACCAGGAATCCACACATTAACTTCCAATTCTGCAGGTAAAATTCACAGGGTAATCCATCAATCCCTGGAGCATTTCCCATATGCATACTCACTAATGCCCGCCAAACCTCGCCCTCATCTATCTTCCCACCCAGCGCTACTCGATCACTACCCCCCAATGAACATGGCACTAGCTCACAGACACTATGCAATGCTGCACCTCCCACTGCACTACATCCCAAATACTGCTGATACCATGCATCTTCATAACCACTCATTCCCTCAGTCGTCCTCAACACTTGCCCCTCACGAGAATCCCCCACCTCAGAGTGGACGATTAACCTACCAACCTCTGTGGCCGTCCGACGTCGCTGCTGACCTCGTAAAACACACGCCGACGGCCGATCGCCCCATAACACCTCTTCAACCCACCCTGCACACGCACTGCATTAAACCGTTCATTTTGCAGCTCACGAATCCTTCCCTTCAACGTTTCTATCTACTCTACAGGATATACTCCCCTGTGTCCACCTCTCCCACAGCAATCCCTCAACCTACCCTCTAGGTACTGAAGGAGCCCATACAATTGTTGCATCATGCGTTTCCCCTCCCTCACATAAAACTTACGTATTCGTGCCTTAGCCACCCCGTCCCACCACCCCAGTAAATCCTCTATCCCCCGCCGTTCCTCACTGAGCTCTGCCCACAATGTCTCAAATCCTCCCTGCCCCTCCTCATCACTCAGGATCCTCGTGTTTAGTTTCCAATAACTCTTCCACCTCCTGGTCAGCCCATCCCACCCCAGGTCTACCACAACATCCCTGTGATCTGAATATTCCACCTCCACCGTACACAAGGACTCCACTCTTACCCGCTTTGTGATGTACACCAGATCTAGCCTCGCTGCATATCCTTGTCTAACAAAAGTGTGCTCCACCTCCCAAGCCCCACCCCCAAATACGTCACGTAGACACACATCTCTCAGAAGATCACCGAGGATAGTGGAAAAATGCCCTGCCCCACGCGGCTCGACGTCTGCCCTGCGATTAACACAATTCCAATCCCCTCCCACAATAGCAACAGGTGGTAAAGAACGGAAAAATAAACGAGCTCATCCCTCACAAAATCCGCTTTCAGACGTGCATCACTCTCTGCGGGTGCGTACACACACACTAACGCCACTCGCTCGCCCATCCACCATCCATCCACTCTGATAATACGCCCCTCGCCCCCCCCTTCACTTCTACTAACCACAAATGGGCTCACCTCCCGGAGTAGGACTCCCACCCCTCCCGTCTGCATCACAAAAGCCCTATAACCATTCACCTCTAATACACGCCCCACCTTGATATTATGCTCTTGCACAAATACAACATCCACTCTATGCCGGTACAAGAAACTTGCAAACCATGCACGTTTCACATCCTGACACAAACCATCAATGTTAACTGTCATACACCTTAGGCCAGCGGTGGTTTCTTCCCCCTGTGCTTTGACACCCTGACAACGCCACCATTTCCTTTCGGACCTCCTTTATGCATGTCCCTACTGGCAGCCCTAACCCCTCCCCGGTCCAGCTCCGGGTCCAAAGTCCCCGAGGGACCACCACCATTCTCCTCTACCACCACCACCTTGCCAGTTCTCTGTGCTGGAGTCAGGACATCATCTGAATCCGATGTAACAGCCTCACGCTTGCGCGCGACTCCACCTGTTCCCATCCTCACCTCCTGTGACACCTCACGGTGAACCTCCACCTCCACCACATGTCTGACCTTCCCACCCTCTGGGCACATTGCCCCGTGAGACACCACCAAGTCGATGGGCTCAGTTTGCTCTCCACACAGGTCTGCAGCATTCCTCACATCAGCCCTCGTCACCAACTCGCCCTCCCCATCGGACTGGGGAAACAGCGAGGTGAGCACATTCTCCAGGACCTCGTCAATGGCTTCCTCCGCCGGACCATGCCTTCCCCCACCATCAGGCAAAATGGGTCCCACAGGGCCCCCAGCCACAGGGGCCGTCAGGTCCGCACCCGCCACTGCCTCTGCCTCCTCCACCTCCTCACTCTACAGACGACCAGGCCCACGTCCTTCCTGTAGCTCCAGAGCACGTCCAACTTGCCCAGGTTCCCCTGCGGCAGTACATTCAACACCATGGAGTCGAGTCTGTTGTTCACAATATGCAGCAATGTGATCATAACCGCCACAACGCCTGCATGTCCTGCGTTGCCCAGCATAGGACACCATGAGCTGAGTCCTTAAGGCCTCCAATATTACATATGACGGTATGGGGTGCCGTATCGTCATTTTCAGTGAAAACGTGCCCTCTGGGTATCCCACGTATGCACCTTCCACCCACTTGCCGGGCTGTGCCAGGTGAACGGTCCCGTAGTCCTTAAAAAAACATTGCGTATGTCCGTTTCATCAGCCTCAAACGGTACATTTCGCACTCTAACCCATGTATAATGCCTGGAGACGTCATGAAGGCGGACACTCACCATAGAATTGACGTCCACTCGCACATCCTGGTATTTCTCTACCAGTCGCTCGGAGACGCCGGTGTTCAACAACTTAACAAACACCCTGTATGCACCATTAAGTGCTACACCATACAATTCTTCATCCTGAATACCATACGTATCCCGGATGATTAATGGCAACAGCACAGGAGCAGCTTGCGGTGAAATTGCCCCGCGAACCAGCTGGATGCTCACAGTATTTACCCTCCTCCTTACACTCAGCGCCATATTGGAAAAAAACAGGAAGTCTTCCAATCGCCGAGAGGGCAGCAGGCGTACGTCTGCTCACACCAATAGACGAGCAGAGAATGAACTGAGTAAATTCACAATACAATATTGAGATAAGACAGACCTAACACAACCTACAGACTATATCTAAACAGTGCTACGTAATCACAAAGATCTTTGTAATGTACTCATACTAACACATACATCCTACACTTCTACGGCCTCATCCCCCACAAGTTAAAACCATATCTACTCTGAAGTGGTTGAACATAGCATCACCAATGATATCTGAGCCTTCAGTTGTTGAAGATATTAAATCCAGTCGATATTCCAACCTAACACAATAGTGTCTCTTAGACTATTTCAAGAATGTAGATACCGTGAAGTGTGTGTTTATCTTTCTATATAAACTCGGAGTTCACTTTAATACACATTTAATAGATTTTTTTTATATTTTATTTAAAACAATACAATACATTAAATAGATAAAAGAACACAGTATCAGTTCTTACACAGAATTATAAATTTCATTGTCAAAAGCACACAGACGTTTAACTTTGTGCTGGCACAAACTGTCCCTCATCCCCTATGCATTATATCCCATGCACCTATGTTAAGTAAGATTACACAAGACTACATTACAATATGCATTGTTATTATTATTAACAAAGACGCACCAAGCCTACAATATGCATTTATTTTCCTCTTTGTTATTTATATATTTTTAATCCTTCATACGTTTAATAGATTAACGTATTGTTGGTTAGTGGTATACAGGTTACATGGAGCCTTGATGACCGAGCAGCTAACAAGCGTGTGCACTGACCAGTCAGCGGTCGTATATACCTGGGCCCTCGTATATAAGGATCACCCTGGAGCCCTTGTGCTCAGTGTGTTTCTCGCGCTGGTCGTGTGGATACTTATTACAGGTAATGTGGTTGTATTATTTAGGTCTCTTGACGATTGTACTGAAATTCATTCACTAATCTTAGTGCCTCTTCTAAGTATTGTGATAATTTGCCTCATTAGCCTTCTGTTATATACATTTTGCATTTAAAATATAGCTTGCTAATTAATTCTTAATTCAGTCGTATTTATGGAACCCTGAACTACTGGCTTCTGCGGAGCTCGCAATAAGCGTATTATCTTTATTTTTACTATATTCCCTACTTATGAATTTCTTTAACTTCTCCTAAAATTGATTAACTTGGTTTCTCTCGACCACTCTGGCCGTTCCTGCTCTTCTTGGATGTCAACCCCGTCCCCGATCACTTTAACTTCTCTCCCTCGGGGGGAAGTGAGTAAATGGGCAGAAAATGGAACTTCTGACTCTGCTCTGTATCTCTTGTAGGTTTAGCTCTTTATAAAGTTTTCTAAACTTTAAAGATCACTTGCCCTGGCCCCTCTACCCAGTTTGTAATTAATATTTCGCCTACTACCTACTGGTACCTTCCCTGGGCATTTTGCACACCAACTTGATGTATTCTAAACCAACAATAACTCAACTAAGTTGAGCCAGTATAAGCTTTACTCAATTTATTTAAACCATACTGCTAGCCATTTTACGCATCCTAGACAAACTTTCCCTTCATACTTTAACTACTTCGCACAACTTTAGTACAGCAAACGCTTCGGAACTTGCTCCCGTAAATACATTGTCTGCATCGCTCTTGGGCTGTGTAGACCCCCTTGCCTGACGCTCCTCCGTAACCTGACAGCAGTGGTACGGGGAGATGATGTCTGTTGACAATGCTGGGAAATTACCGGTGTTAAGATGGCGGTTTGTTATCGCAGACGCGTTAATACTATTGGTATTGAACTGCTTCGAGGTGCGATTACACCTAGTTAAGCTCAAATACCCTTACCCAAGATAATCAGGGAGACATACGGCATACAAGATGAATTGTATGGGGTAACGCTGAACGGAGCGCATAGAGTATTTGTGAAACTGCTTGCTGCGACAGTTTATGAATCGGTGGTTAAGCGCTTGCAAGAGGAGTGTTTTGACGTTACTCCTGCTGTGCGTGTGAGACTGGTGGACGTGTCTCTTTATTATACCTGGATAAAGTTGAATGTCCCCTTCGAGGCAGACTAAGCTGACATGGGAAACTTATTTGAGAAATATGGGACTGTGCATTCTGCCCAACAGGGGAAAGTGGATAATGGGTGCCTACAGGTATGCCGGAAGGTACATTCAGCCTTATGACGTTGCGTCAACCCATACCGTCATAAGTGTATCTTCAAGATTTTAGGACAGGTAATGGTTTTATATCCTGGACAGCGGCGTACGTGTCGCATTTGTGGAGAGTATGACCACATAGCAGCGGCATGCAAAAACAGACGCGTGACATACCTGTGCAAGAAGTAGCCCCAGTCACACGTGATGGTGAGCATCGTTCGTCAGAGGAAGGGCGTGGTAGTTTGTGGAGTGAGATGATGGAACAGGCTTTTCGAAATGAGCGAGTCGTTGCCTATACCATCTACTGGATTGGTACCCCGGCATGACGTGTTTAGTATTGGTGAGGATTTAGACAAAGTTTTAAAGACCTTGTCACCGCAAGTGGTGGAAGCTCCGTCTCCGGAAGACGTAACTGTAGACTTTCTGAGTACGGATTGTCAACATGAGACTCCGCAGAAGGACGAAGAGACTGGGACATCGGGAGACTTCATACCTCATTGTGAGGTGGATGTTGAGGTACACCGTGAGGCTTCCTCGGATCTTGACATGGAGGATAAGAACGTTACGAGGAAACGGGCAGCTACGTCAGATTCGGATGACGTACTGACGCCGGCACAGAAGACTGGAAAAACTGGGAGGATGGGTGTGGGGAGGGGGGGGGGTCATGAGGGACGCCATCGCAAGAAGGGAGGACTGGGAAGGTACTGTAAAGAAGACAGACGTAACAAATCAAGTGGTGAACCACGGGAGAAGAGGAAATGGTGGAAAATATAACAGGCCTTAGGTGTATGACTGCTAATGTTAACGGTTTATGTACTAGACTAAAGATTGCTTGAGTAGTTTTCTTAGCAAACGTAGAATTTGTTCTCTTCCTTCAAGAACACAATTTCAGTGTTACAGGTTATACAATACTGACCCTGCCAACTATCCGTTTGAAAGGTGGTGTGGGTCTCTTATTAAGAGACGAGCCTGTTTGTGTTGCAGAGATTTGAGGGGGGTGGGGGGGAGGGTGTTGCGAGTGGATGGGACTTGGATGGGAGTGTTTATCCTTGTTAAGTGTCTATGCCCCTGCAGAGAATGACACGAAGGTTCGAACGGATTTTGCGTGCGAGGATCTTGTTTAATTTTTATTTTTCCCCGTGGTCTTCCGGAAGTAGCGATAGTGGGGGGTGACGAACTGTCATAAAGGCGGCTGACGTCGAACCCAAAGGGGCTGGGCATGTCTGCACCTCAGATTTGTTGAGGGATCTTAAGTTACGAGATGTTTGGGGGAGGGGTGTGGGGAAACAGAACATACTTTTATCAGAAGCAGATATGCTGCAAGGTTAATGTATTTCGCAAGTAGTTGTAAAGTCTTTTAATACGGTGGAGACTGTCTTGTCAGATCATAGGGCAGTTGTAGTGGAGGTAAGGGTGGGAGGGAATGGCCGAAATTTATAAGAATTATTGGAAATTAAATTTTAGTATTAAATAATTAAGGGTTGGATTTTTTTTATTTTGTGGAATGAGCTTTCAAGGGAAGTTCAGGAGGTGGAAGATTGTAACTTGGTAGGACTCGGTGGCAAAGGAAAGAATAGTCCTTTTATGTGAGGGAGGGTAGGCGTATAAACACATTAAAATATGGGCTAGCGAATTATTTAGAGGATCGATTACGAAGTTATGGGCAGGGATCGGTTGGTGGTGTTTACCCCATGGACGAGATTGTAGACATAAGAGCTTGCAAACGTTGCATAATGAGCGGTTTCAAGTGGTGCAGGTGCAAGCAGGATTAAGTTTTGTGGGGAGACAGGCCATCCGCGTGTGTTGAGACAACAAAAGCAGGCGCTGACGGCAATCCCGAGCTTGGAGGTAAATGATACGATGGGAATCCATAGAGCAGGTAAAGTGATACGAAACACAAAAGCTATGAGTGCATATGCGGATACATGGTATAAAAAAACACTACTAGTAGTGGCGTGGATGAAGTGGAATTAAGGTGTGCACGTATGCTAAGTGCATTTTGGGTCAGTGATAGAAGGCTTTGGGTGGGGTTATTACTGAGGAGGAAATGTAATTGCTTTACACGGAATGAGGAAGGGCAAGTCCCCGGGTATTGATGGTTTAACGGTGGAATTTTATTTGCAGCATTAGAGTTGATTGGCAAGATTATTAAATTGTAAGAATGGTACGTTAGGGGATATGCAGAATATGGCTGTTGTGGTGTTGGTCCCGAAAGGGAAAGGGCAGCGAAACCCTGAAGTATAGGGCGGTATTGTTGCTCTGCAGACTAAGGTTTTCGCAAAAATTTTGGGTAATAGGGTAAAATGCGTGGTGGGGAGGGTAGTTTCGCCATCGCAGTATGGGTTGCCGGGCAGGTCGATGTTAGAGGGTCACGGGCTTGTAAGAAGTTTTGTAGAGTCAAAGGGGGGAGGGAAGGGGGCGGCTTTACTGGCCTTGGACTGGCGAGCCGCCTATGATAGTGGAAAGGGGTGCAGTGCGGAGTATTCTTCGGAGACAGGGTTATGGAGAAGAAATAGTTGGGTGGGTAAACACGCTGTATAAGGGGGCAAGGATGAGGGTACAAATGGGTGTATGGGGACGGACTTTGAGATGGGGTAGAGGTTTAAGACGAGGGTGCCCTGTCACAGATCTTTAGCATTTTCAGGGTCCCTTTTACAGGATGGTTGAGAGTAGTTAGTTCCCGGGGTGGGGTAGGGGAAGGGGATTGTTGGCCGGCATTAATAGGTTGTGGATAAGACTGTTTTGGTGTGTGACCGAATGTCTATGAAAGGGTTGGAAGATGTTGTGCGTGTTTGAACGTGCCACGGGTATGAAGGTAAATAGTGAAAAGTCGATCATGGAGTTGGGTACCTGGAAAGGGGGTGGAATGGTGAGCTGTAACGTGGTTAACACAACTGCAATGTCATTAAAGATTTGTGGTATTTATACTATTTGGATGTGGCACAGGAGGAAAATTCGGTAAAGACGTTGGAAAAAGGTCATTGGTCGTCTGGGTGTTTTTGAGGCCCCAACATCTCATGCTGGCCCAACGTGTGATCGTTAAAGTTTTATTTTATAGTAAGGCGTGGCACGTTGCGGCTGTTCCCAATTACAGGAACGGCGATCAATGGGATATTGAAGAGTATTTACCTTTCTGTGGGGATCGAGGTGTGATAGGTTAAAACGCGAGGTTGTTACCTGTACGTCGAGGAGGTTTAGGATTTACTTAAAGCGTAGGGTGAAATGTGTTTTTTCTAAAGTGGGAGGTTTGGCGTGTGGGTGTGATGGCGGGAAATATGGACCAAGTATATAAGAGCGTGAAAGTGGTATAGGGGAATGGAGTCTGGGAATGTGAGATTGTGCTACGAGCTTTGTTGATGGTAAAGGAACGGAGGAACATTCGCATAAGGGTTTTAAGTAGGTTACTAGGGGGTACGTGCACAGCTCCAGTAGGTTTGTTCCCCATGTACTCGTGGTAAAATGTATGGCTCCGAAATTACGGCCTAGGGTGCATGAAGTCATGTTTAGTTTTTTACATGGTATATTGCAGTCGGGGGGGGGGGGCAATACTACGATCCAGAAGTCGTGGAGGGAGGCGAGTGTGGGTTTTGTGGTGGGGCAGACATTGCTTTTCACTTGTAATTATTTTTTTTTTTTTTTTTGCGCGAAGGTTTGGGGGGGGGGGAGGGAAGGATGCGAGTTGCGTGAATGAGTTTGGGCATGAATGTTTTTTAGTTATGGATGTGTGGTTGTAAATTCAGGGGTTAGGGTTACTTATTGTACCTTTTGTGTACAAAATGACTGGGGTGCCTTTACATATTTGTTTTTGATGCTTCCTTTGTGTGAAGACTCGTTGTATTCTTGAGTCACTAGTTTTCTTGGTTTTGTTTTTGTTATGGAGGTCCAGATATTTGAGTATATAAACATGCATGCATATATGTGTGCGCGCGCATGTTTTATCCCTTCCCTGTTACTGTTCAATCTAGTGTCATCAAAGTATTAAAGGGATATAACACGTGTACATTACCCTGAGTCGTCCAATTGTATCCTATAAATATGTAGCAACATTATGATTTTTGTTTGATTCAAACTTGGTTCATAGGTATCAATATTGAACACTTATGGAATGAATGGAAATTGCTGACTATTAATATGATCGTCAATTTATATAATTGTTAATGAATTTAAGAGTAAATCATTGAATTTGTCCTAGTTGGAATTTCTACTCAATTGTATATTTTGTATGCAATTACAAACTATTGTTTAAACATCAATGTAACATGTTTGTATGATGTGCATGTAGGTTATAATGGGTTGTGGAGTTTCCACCAGTTAAATTTGTTACGCAAACAGTTATATCTTTTGGTATTTTTTAGTGAAACGTACATATGCATTTTATGGTGTTTGTCGTATATATCTATACGTATTAGTTAAAGATTTTTTCTCGTATTTATGGTGTACCTCGTTGTACTCTATAGATTATGTATGGTGATTCTATTTTTAAGCAGCCTTGTGTTTATGACTTAATGGAAAAAAAAATCACGGGTACTTTTCATTGCTGTGAAAGAAAGAAAAAAAAAATTATTTGTTTAACTGCATGTGAATGGCTGAGGTGAAAGTGTTGGAAGTCGGTGTTAGCATCAGTGTATTATGAAGATCTTTGTGATTATGTAAGTTTCTAGGTAGGTTGTTAGGCTAAACAAAGGTAACTTTGTATGTTCACTCGGTGGACCGTTGTAGTACTAGTGTTGAATATTCTGTCATAACATTTACCTTTTCATGGTATCTTTATATTGAATCTTGTAATAGTTTTAAATAAAATATAAAAAAAAAAATCTGAACTGAAGACAACCACTCAAATTCTTCCCTTTACACCTCGCCAAGCTCCTAACATCTTTAAAAAATTTTTCAGGATGGAACGCTTACTATTCGTATCACTACTGTATGTAGTGTCTGCTTCACATTTCGTAGCTGAAGATGGAAGCCTCATACTCTCTCCCTCAACTGGACAAACTGAAGAACCTCTCCCCGTACTTATCCCACAGACTCCATCCCAAAGTGACCTTCAAAACTCTCCATTCCCAGGTTCTCCAACTTATCAACAATCTCTGCAATCTCCCCTTCAATTGCAACTTGCCACTCCTGTGCCATTTCTACCACGCATCCCTGGGCAACAGATCTTGCCCCAGTTCCAACAGCTACCCCAACTTTCAACTGCCCAGATTTTTCTTCCATTACCTCAGAAATTCTCCGCTCCACAAGCTTCCTCACCACCTCGCTTTACTATCCCACAACCTATACAACCCATCACTACCTTCTCTCCGCAAAATCACATCTGCGGTCCAGCGAACTCTATGGTAAGGAAACTTTCAGCTTTCATCGGCAAGTTTTTTTTACAGTAAAATTTAAAATTTTACCAAGACATTTCCTCTTGTGAATCTAGCTGGATTTCGCTAGAATAACTATCCATCCTCTTCTGTTCTTAACCTTAACGATTTAACAATCACTTTGCTTTTATGCACAACTACTGAAAACTTTGCTTTTACCTTAAATTTTCTTAAATCTAGAAATTGACATCACCGCCTCCTCCCCCCCCCCCCTTCCTGCGTTAACTTTCACAGGAAAAAAAATCTACACATTTAACGGGATTAACTAGGTTAGTTCAGTACCTAGGAACCCTCTAGTCTAACTTAAAGACTTCAGTCTTTAAGTAACATAACTACACCCCCTCATATATTTCTTAAATTTCATCGTTACAGATCGACGCAACGCGTGGAGTTCGGGCCTACCACTTCTCCTGGTGTCGAGAACCAACACACTTCTCTTGGGATCAAGCACGCTCTTACTGCCAGAGGGTCCATCCAGACTTCCAGGCCATCAGCATAGAGGATCGTGATGAGGATGACTTCGTAACAACAGTTTTATCCATGCGTAAGCTTCCTAGTTTTAACTTTGTCCTTAGTGTGCTTTCTTTAAAGTACCTTCAAAGATTCATTCGAATCCTTTTCTCCAGATTCGATAAAATACATCTGGACGAGTGGCAACAAGCTGGGATCAAATTCGTGGAGATGGTTGACTGGCAATCCTGTAGTCTACAACAATTGGTCTTACACGGGAGGGTCTGTATAAAACTACGAATTTCAGTGCTTAAGTTTTGTGCCTCCTAAATGTCATTCAAAATTTAACATTAAAAGTTACTGTAATGCTTCCCTCCTTTCCAGACAAGGAAGACCACAGCCTGATAATCGTGAAGGCAACGAAGTCTGTCTTGGTGTGCTGAATAACTTCTACAACGACGGCATAAAATGGCACGACATTGCTTGTCACCACTTAAAACCAGTTATTTGCGAAACTAGGACCTAGCTTTAAATTGTGTATTGCTTTGTATGTAAACATTTACTAAATAAAAAAAATCCTAGGGAAACTTTATTTCTTTCCCCGCTGCAATTGGGGCTTTATGCAAAGGAAATATTAAGAGCCTAGAAAGTACATGACAGGCTACTTTTGAAACCAACACTTGAACTGAATACTGAATTTCAACATGGCCCTGAAAATTTAAAATCTTTACTTCCATAATGTCTTCAGAGTTTAAATTTGATGGGCAGCAGGATTTTTAGACCTATTTGCTCCAGTTATAAAGTGGGAACTTCACTCTAGAAAAGTGCTTTAACATTACACTTGCAAAACTTAAATTTCAGGCAAGAAATCTTGTACCCTCCAGCAGTACGCAAAATGAATTCTAAATAAGCAGTTCTGCGAGCGTGAAGAACTAAAATGCTGTTAAACTTTCGTTAACACTAAGCTATCTAACTGTCGCCAAATTACCATTATAGTTTGTTAGCTGGCCTTAGCTTTTCTATTGAATACGAATGCCCATACCCAGGACTAATTTAGAAAATTAGCATTGGCGCTTTAGTGTGAAGTCAAGAAACTGCCTTTACCCTTGTCGAGTGAAGAGAACGAAAGGCTTATTCCTCCAGCCCCTCAAGGAAGGTTCCTTGATGTTGGTGAGGGGCTCTTGATTTAGGGAATTGTATCTGCTCCAGTTCTCCGAATTAAGCCTGAATGCCTTCCACATCCCCCCCCCCAGGCGCTGTATAATCCTCCGGGTTTAGCGCTTCCCCCTTGATTATAATAATTATTCCTCCAGGAGGGAATATTGTATAGGACAAGGAAGTAAAGGTGGGGAAGAGGGTAAGGTACCTAGAGGCTAAATTGGGTATAGTTTAAGTGATGAGCAGGTTTGTTTATACAGGCGAGGCAAGATTACTTTCCAGTAAAAGTATACCATGATGGGTCGGGTGATTTGTTGCTTTTGGGAGATGGTTAAGGCAAGCAAAAAAGACTAGTATGCAAAATAAATATTTTAACCCGGGGGGGACGAGGGGAATGAGTATTGAACATTTTTGTATGAGCTTTTAATCAGGGGTTTGTGAATGTTGCAATAGAACCCGGGAGGCAGGGGAAAAAATTTGTCGGGGCAATATAGTTGAAAACTGGGAAATTTAAATTTACCAAAAACTTTTGTCCCTTCGCTTTCGGGCTGAGTGGACCACGCGCAAACGGCTCCTGCTTTCTCGGTGCGCAACTTCCTGTTTTGCCCTTTTTAAAAGGGGGAAAAATTTTCCCAGAACCCCCTTTTTTTAAAACCAAACGATTTACGGGAAACGTTGGCACTGAATTTGAAGAATTACACGGAATGCATTTAAGGGATATCACGAATTTTCATAAAGTTCTGCACAGTGGAGGCATATGAAAGGCGGTGCCCTTTTTACCTGGAGAAAAACCTCCCGTATCTTTGGTCTGGAGGTAGGGCCCCCGGGATGCCTCAAAATACTACACCTGGGGAGGCCCCGCAACTTTCCTTTTCGGACAGCCCTTTTTCCAAGGGGGGCTCCTTGGCGTGGTAAAAGGGGCTCTTGGGCCCGGGGGAATTAGCCCAAATTGGTCTTCCCAGCCCAAAACCAAAATTCCCCCCCAAACCCCCCCCCCAAAACCCACCTCCCCATCCCCCCTCTTTCCTTTTTTCCTCCCCCTCCCTTTTTCCCCTTCCTTTTTTTGGGCCTTTTGGGGTTTTTTCCCCTCCCACAGGGGTGCTAGTTCCTAGGAAGAGGAAAGGATTACCGGGGGTCCTTTCCCTTTCCCTTTTTGAGGTTTTTTTACGGTGGCGTAGTTCGCCGGGGAAAAATCTGGATTCCCTGGGGATGTCCACCCCTCCCCGGGGTTTCCCGGATTAGCTTTGGGTGTCTTTCTGCGAGGGATGTATCCGGAAGCCCCCTTTTTGGGGTTTCCCGGGGGGTGGTGGCCGAAGGATTTTTTTGTTTGGGGCGGTTATCCGGCCCCCCCTCTTTTGCCCAAACCGGGGTAGTCGGCAGATTTTGGGGTTTGGGCTACCCTGGTTGTTATTTTTACTAGAAAGAGGGGTTTGGGGTATGGCAGGGTTTTCCTTGCTGCATCTGCGCTACTTGCGGGTGAGGTCCTTGGGCGCGGAGGGAGATTTCTGGCCCTTTCATTCCCCCTGGGCCTATCCCCCCCCGGGGTCCCCACTTTTTTTTTTTTTTTTTTTTATTTTTTTTTTTTTAAAAAAGAAACCCTAAACCATGGCCCCCCCCAAAGTCCATGAACCTTTTTCCCCCCGGGCCCCTTCTTGTTTACTGCACCCTGTTCTGACCCCGCCTCGTCTTTGGATCACTCTTCAGACATTCCTCATCCTCTGAAACCTATTGCCGGTGCGGGTTTCCCTTTCCCCCGCTTCGGGTACGGGGGGGCCCTCGACTGACTCCTTCGTTTTGGGCCCGGCCCTTCGCCCCTCCTCTGACTATGTTCCGGCCTCTCCCTCAAAGGGGGCGGAAAATTTTCAAATCCCCGGGGACCCGTTCTGTGGGCCCAATTTGGGCCCACGCCAAAAAACCCCCAAGGAAAAATTCCCTGTTATACTTTCCCCCCCTTCCCCTTTTCTTCTCAGAAACGATCGCACGCCCTTTCATTTAACCCCTTTCCTTGCTCAGTTTCGACTGAACAGTGGACAAATTCTTAAATTTTAAAGGGGCCCAAACTTCCTCTATTTGCCTATCTTTCTGACCATAGTATTGGAAAAAGGCACTCCTACCCCATGTTGGTAAAGATATTTCTTTTCATGCTCTTAAGAGCGGTAGGCGCTTTTTACCGTTAAAAGAATGCTACCCCAGGCTCTTTGAGCTCTTCGCTTTCCCATATCGATACTGTTCCTGTCACTCTTAAAAAACATCTTTCCCCTAAATTTCTTTTTGGGGTACCGTCATTCGGGCCCCTTTACCAAAGTTCAAACAAAATTTCCAGCCTGGGGGCATAAACATTCTAGAAAAGTTTGGGAACTCCAAGATCCCCCCAATCCTCAAGGTAGACCTTACGTTCTTCCCCCGGGGGCGGGACGATACCCTGCAATGGGGCCCTCGTTTAACTTTTACAGCCGAGAACTCCCCCCTTTCAGTTTATATAGAGGAATGGGTTAAACCAAGTTCAAAAGGTGTTTCCCTACCCCCAACAACGGTAAAAATTTTGCTGGAGATTTGGCCACCAGCGAAATATTGCAGATCTATCGCCGAATGCCCAGTCTGGGGGTGCCGATGACCATTCTAATAGGGTTTTTGCAATGATCCCCTTTCCCTTAACTGCCCTGAGGCTCACCCTTCGTACTCCGCCGTTTTTCAGGTCTTTTTTTAAAGGGAGGGGGGAAACCCTTTAACCCCCCAAAAGCCCGAAGGTCCCCCTTATCCCATGGCAGTTTTCATCCCCGCCCCCAAGGGAGACCCCCACGTGTTTCTTATTCCCGTGTTTCAAACGTCCCCCCACTTCTGGTTTTCCCTCTTCTACACCCACCTCTGTGGTTCCCTTTCCCCCATAATCACTCCTTTTTCTTTTTCCCCTTTGCGGGTCCTCGGTCAGAGGGTCCCTCTTCAAGCCTCAGTCTAATCTCGCTTCTTCGAGTTCTCTCTCACAACCTCAGAAACGACGAGAGCTCGTACGACCCCACCCCCCAAATATTTCCCTCTATTTCAAAAATAAAAAAAAAGGGGTCCGGTAACACCTACCCATCTTCCACCCCTCATTTTACCCTCCCTGTCTTTCCCTAGTTCTTCCCCCTCTCACGGGCTCATTTAACAAAGTGCAGGGGTTTCACCCTCCTCGTAATGTCCCTTCCCCCTGTTCCCTCCCAAGTTTTTCCCCTTTTGCCAAACCCCCCAGGTTCCTGCCTCTTTTGCCCCCGCCCCGCTTTCTTTTCCCGGTTTCCCCCCACCCCTTTTGCCCCCCCCCCCCACCTTTTGGGACAGTCCCCAAAACAGTTCCAATTTTATCATCCTCCCCCCACCATTCCCCAAAACTTTCCTCCCATACGACATCCCCTAATTCCAAAAAAACTTTAAGCAATCTTGAATATATTGGGAGAGACCAAACCCTCAATGGACACTGACCACCTTCCCCCCTCTTTCCTCTCCCCCGTCCTCTGCGCAACTCCTTTCTTCACAGCGCACCGTTCCTTCCGCCCGCTTGAACAAATTTTTTCTGCCTCCGATGTGGACTTTTCTAAACCCCTTTTAGTCCCTAGGGAAAACCCCTTTCCTGCGGTTTTTAAATATCTTTTTCATTGCCTCATGCCTATTTACATGGAAAAATTTCGCGGCCTTTAGGGGAATCGGGGGGAGCTTCAGATGTTACTTTTCCCCGTTTTTGCCCCCTGTTGGGGGTTTGCTTACAGGAAAAACCCAAAATTTCACTCTGGGTTTTTTTCTCAAATCGGCTATAATTTATTGTATTCTTCGATCATTTTTTCCCGATGGGGCCTTTTAAAGAAAGTTTTCCCTTTCCTTTTCCGCACTGATTTTCCGACCCATGCTATTTGTTCATACTTCGCCATTAAAACAGCAAACCCTTTTCCACTTACATAGGTGGTATATGCTCGTTCTTAAATCTCTCTCCCCTTCTCGGGATTTTTCTATTCCGGATTTTGCCTTTTCCCTTTTTTTCGTCTTTTCCGCCAAACCCATTCTGTTACTTGGTGATTTTAATGCCCAAACCCTTTTCCCCTGGGGGGGGTCTCAAAATGTGATTTTTCCCCTGGAAATTTGTTAGAGGCTTTTCCCCTTTCCACCCCCCCCCCCCATGTTTTAAATACAAAGGGACTCAAACCCCTTTTGAAACCTCGGGGGCTCTACTCTCTCTTGCAAAGTTTTCTTTATTGCTCTTCCCCCACCGCATTAGATTAAATTGGTCTGTTCTCCCGGACTTAAAAGGGCAGTGTTTATTTCCCCAAACCCTTCTTACTTCCCCTTTTATATTCGCCACCTCTTCGCACCCCCGCTGGCAATTTAATTTGGGCAAATTGGAACCTTTACTCACACCCAACTTTTTTAAAGGGGGTTTTTCCCCCTTTTCGTCCTCCAACGATGAGCTTTTACACCTCTTCCGTTTCCCCCGTTTTCACCCCCCCCCATATTTCTCAGAAATGGGGTTTTCCTTGGTGGGTTTCCTTTCTTTTTGCTCGTGCAGTACGTTTTAAACGCCCCTGCATGGGGAGGTACCGGGACAATAGAAACCCCAGAGGACTCCTTGATTTTAAAAAAAGAAGCGTGCGGGGCGCTCGCCGTGTCATTTTGGTTGGGCCTAAAAAGCCCCTTCTGGGGAGATTAGTCTCCCCCATCACCTCTGCTTCCCCCTATGAGTGCGTTGGAAAAAAGTACCCAAAAATGAGTGGTAAATTTTTTCTCCTTACCCGGCTCCTGTTTGCGGGTTGCCGGTGTTGATATAGAAACCCACTAATGTTGCCCAAAGAAATTTGGGGAATCATTGGTCTGTATTTCTCAGGGACTCCTTTTATGCCCCTCCCCAAAAAATTTTTTTCCTCAAGCTGCCAGAAAGTTAGCACCCTTTGGGCTTTTCTTTTCTCAGAGGGGAAAAGTATTTTGTGCCTTTTAACTTAAAAAACTGGAGGCCAAAACTCTCACTTGTCGATATCGACAGCTGGGCCCGACGACATTCAAATTGTATGCTACAACATTTACAACAGTCAGCCTTGCAGTCCTTTTTACGCCTTTTACAATTTATTTGGTCACAAGGGTTTTCCACAGCTGTGGAAATCCGGGCCCCCTTGTTTCCCTTTTCCCTTTCCGCAAACCCGGGGAAATACGGGACATGAAACCCCCCCACTAAACGTCCCATTGCTCTTGCCGTGCAGTTTCAAAGTAATGGGAAAGCCCATAAAAAAAGGGCGGTTTTGTGTGGTATTTAGAGACACACAACAGTCTCTCCACCGTCAATAGGGGTTTCGTAAGGGACGTTTACCATGACCCCTTTCTAAACTTGGGGTAAAATTTTTTCATAATGCCTTTGCGAATAACCCCTCAGTTATTGCCATTTTTTTGACCTTGAAAGGCATATGGGCACCAAATTGGAGGTATAAAATTTTAGCCCAAAACCCCCTTCCCCTTGGCCTTCGAGGCAATCTACCCTCCTTCCTTAAGAACTTTTTAAATGACAGGCATTTTTCCCTGTTTTGGGTTAATAATGTGCTCTCCCCGGACTTTATCCCAAACTGAAGGTGGTTTCCCCCCCCATTGTTCCCGAACAAAAACCTTTTTCCCTTGCAAAAAAAAGGGTTTGGCCTTACTTCCCTCAAATATTTTGGGCTTTACTCTATGTTGATGCTTTTTGGGTAAATTTTCCTGTGCAGGCCCCTGACGTCACCTCCTTACAGTTTTTTCTCCAACATGCAGTCGAAACCCTGTTTCCCTTTTGGGGCCCACCACACGTGGGTTTAAATTTTCCAGCACTAAAACCCACCAAATCACTTTCACTAGACGCTCTGTCATCTCCGATCATCCTTTGTACCTCTATGGCTCCCGTATCCCTGAACGTGATAGTCAAGTTTCTGGGCCTCCTCTTTGATCGTAGGTTATCCTGAAAAACCTCACATTACCTCTCTGAAGGCAACTTGTCACAGCCGGCTGAACCTTCTTAAAACCCTTGCTCATCTTTCGGTGGGAGCTGATCGTCGAACCCTCCTTCGCCTACATTCCACCCTTATTTTATCGAAACTTGATTATGGTGACCAGATCTATCAGCGGCATCTCCTGCTACTCTCTCTAGCCTTAACCCCATTCATCACCAAGGATTACGTTTATGCCTTGGTTGCTTTTCGCTCTTTCCCCTGTCGAAAGCCTCTATGCAGAAGTGAACGTTCCATCCTTATCCGATCGCCGTGATACCCATTGCCTGCGCTACTATGTACGCTCTCACGATCTCCGCAATCCTTCCATTTATAGAATGGTCACTGATATTAGTAGACATTCTTTATTTGTTCGCCGCCCCTGTTTACTCTGTCCCTTCTCTCTTCGCCTTCATTCGCTCTTGTCTTCTCTTCAACTACCACCTTTCTATGTACATGTAGCATCTCACTTTTCCCTACCCCCCTGGGAAGTTCCAGCTGTTCGAGTCTGTTCTTTCTCCCTCCCTTGCTCGAAAGCCCAACTGTCTACGGTCGCTTCCCGCTCTCTTTTTCATGACCACTTTCACTCTCATTCTCATGCCATTGCCGTGTACACAGATGGCTCTAAGTCTTCTGACGGCGTAGGATTCGCAGCAGTGTTTCTGGACAGCGTCGTACAAGGGCATTTACTATCTTCGGCTAGTATTTTTACTGCTGAATTATATGCCATCCTTACAGCACTTATCCGTATTGCATCTATGCCTGTGTCATCATTTGTGGTTGTCTCAGACTCCCTTAGTGCTTTACAGGCTATACAAAAATTTGATACACCTCACCCCTTAGTCCTCCGTATCCAACTTTGGCTACGCCGCATCTTTACCAAGCATAAAGATATTGTTTTTGTTGGGTCCCTGATCATGTTGACGTACAGGGCAATGAACAGGCAGACACTGCTGCGCGGTCAGCAGTACATGACCTACCAGTTTCTTATAGAGGTATTCCATTTATGGACTATTTTGCTGTAATATCTTCCCACCTTCACACCCGTTGGCAACAAAGTTGGTCTACTATGCTCGGCAACAAACTTCAGTCTTTTAAAGGGAGTATAGGTTCCCGGCCGCCCTCTTATCACCAGGTCGAGGTTGGGGGACTACTCTCCCCCATCTTCGCTTTGGCCAAACTCGTCTTTACCTGGATATTTTCATGGAGGGGCCCGTTTTGCCCTCTCTTTTAGAATTGCCAACCCATTATCAGTCGGGCCACATTCTTTTGGACTCCCCATTTTATCAAAGGACCCACGCAGAATTTACCTCTTTCGCTTTTTTTGCTCCGTTTGCTCCCCTTTTTTCCTTCCCTTTCACTGATGGCCCCACCTTTTCACCCGGGACTCTCTAAATTAAATTTTTGACAACGATGACTGACTTAAACAATTATGATACTTTCAGCCCTTTCTACTTCAATCTTTGCAAACCCCCCTCCCCCCTTTACTTCCCCTGCCCCGGGTTTTTTCTGAAACCCTTGGGGGGATCATCCCCCCCCCTTTTTCCCACCCAATTTCCCTTGCTCCTTCCCAAACCCTGCAGCACTGTAAAAGCCTTGTGGCTTAGCCCCTTCTTTTTTGATTATAAAAATAAAATAATTTCGGGGGGCAGACGATGGGGATACGGAGACTTTTCCCAAAAAATATGGTGAGGTGCATGCTATAACTTTAGTTCGATGGACGGGGGGAATTTTTAAGGGTTTCCCCCGGCGGGATCTTATCCGCCCAAGATGCCCTTTAAGAAACCTTTTCCCATTGTTTTTGTTGTCCTGGAGGTTTTAGGAAAAACAGCGTAGTGACCTACCCCCGGGGAAACAACGAAGACGTGTCCCCTGTGCGGCGCTTTTGACCACAGGGGGCCCCGGATGTGGAAAAGAGGAGCGCCGGGGCCTTTGGGGAACGGCAAGTAGTCGGGGTTTCCCCTTTTAGGGGTGGAAATTTGGCCGAAGTTTGGAGGGGGGGTTAAGGCCCCCCCCAAAGGGGGGGGGGGGGGGGGGGGGGGGGGGGGGGGGGGGGAAAATTTGGTTGTACACTACCAGGGGCTTCGGTGCCCCCCCGCAAAGGGGCCCGGGGGGTTGGGGCAGAAAGCCTGTGGGGGTGGAAGAGACCGGTGACCCAAACAGGAGTTACCCTACGCCCCTACGGGGATGATAAGTCTTTCCTGGACGTCCCTCCCGGAGGAGAACCCAGCACAGACGGGAAAATTTGAGGGTTAGAAGGACTTGTTTGGGCAGATTCCAGGGGCCGGGGCATTTTGGGCATTTTGCAAAACAGGTGGAAGCTGAGGTCCCAAAAGGGGCCCAATTTGGAAAAACTGATAGGGAAAATTGAGGGCGGGGCCCGTGGGAAATAGGTTATAACACCAGCTCAGGTACAGGGAAGAAGACGTGGGCAGGATGATTAAAAGGGGCGGGGTTAGTGAAACAGGGGGGGGGAGGGGTACGGGGCGGAAAGAGTGCAGGGGAAAAGACAGAACGGGCAAAAGGGAACAGACGGGAAAACACGGGAAAATAGAGGAAAGCCACCCTTTTTTAATCTTTAAGTGCCCTAACATAAACTTAATGGTTTTGAGCTGCCCCCGGAAAAACGGTAGGGTTTGGGAGGATGTTTTCCCGGGCTTTTTTTTTAACTTAAATGTGGGGTTTTTTCAAGAACATTTTTAAAAAGTAGGGGAGAGAGTTGGAGGCTGAACTTTTTAGGAGTAGGGTTGGGTTTTTTTCAAGGAAATTAAAGGGGGGGGGTTGGCCCGTGGAAAGTGAGGGAGTCCACCCCTTTCCCAAATTGTTTCATGGGGGGAAGAGGGAGGGGGGTGGAAGGGATATGGGGTGAATTAGGGGTAGGGTTTTCTGGGGATATAAAACCCGGCAGATAGAACATACGGGAAAAGGGGTTTTGAATTTTGAAAGGGAGGTTTTGCTTTTCTACTGTGGGGTTTCCCCTTTGGTTTCTATAATAGGGGGGGTTTTGGAATTGTGTAATCAGGAAAAAGGGGATGTGGACCGAGGGGGGCAGGGTGTGTGTTTGGAGTATTGGGGGAAATCCCGGGGTTTTTATGAAGTCGGGGGCATGGGCGGAAAGTAGAGCAAACTTTTTATGCGGGGGTTAGGGCTGCCGGGTTTGGGATCGTATATTTATAACTCGAGATATAACATTTAAAACGTTTTAATGCCGATAGATTTGGGTTTTTTTTCCGGCCCCCCTTTCCCGGGTTTTTGGCAGAGATGGGATGGTTCGTAGGTAGGGGGGTTTTTATTGGAAAATGAATGTGGGGCTATTTCCCGGGGGGGGGGAAAGGGGTTGTTTTTTGGGGAATGGGGAAAGAAAACTATGGGGGGGTGGGAAACAAAATGGAGATGTTTTGGGGAATGGTGGGGAAGCACCTAAATTGCAGTTTTGGGAGTATTACCAGCATAGGGGAAAGGGGATGAGGCAAGGGGGAAAGGTATGGTTTACAGAAATATTTAGAGGGGCAGCTAAATGATTGTTAGGGAAGGGGAGGGGGGCCCTTAGCCCATGGAAAAATTTGAGGTTTTAAGGGGAAGAGGGAAAAATACAAAATTCTCTTTTTGGGATGCGATATGTGTGGGGAAGGTTTAGAGGAGGGTTCTTTTGGGGGTAAAAACCCTTTTCAGGATTTTTTTGGGGGAGTTTTAGGAAAGGCAAAAATGCCCAGGGTTTTAGGGGATTAGAGTTGGTAAAGGGGGGGGAGGATTATCCCACCATGGAATGACAATTATGCTGATTATGGGCTTGGGGAGTTTTTTAAAGGCGAGGGGGGGGGAGATTCTGGGAGAAGGAATTCGAGGTATTTTTGGGGGAGGGGGGCGTTTAAATGGTTTGGGAGTAGGGGGAAAAAGCCCCGGGGGCTTTTGAGGGAAAATTCCAAATTTATTTCTATATTACACGGGGGTTTGTAAAAGGGAAAAGGGGAGTTTTGGGGGGGAATGCAGGGAAACGGGGGTAGTATTTTTTGGTCTATAAGGGGGGGGGGGGAAAAGATTTGGGGTGCTTTTAGGGCGATCTCCCCCCTGTGTGCAGATTATAAATTTTTTTGCAAAGGTTTTTGGTTTCCCCATAAAAAAAGGGGCTTGAAAGGGGTCCCACATAGAGGGGGCAGTGTGGGGGTTCCAGGTTTGAAAATATGCGTGAAGGGGGATGGGGGAAGGGAATTTTAAAGGGTTTTTGGGGGGTAGACACGGGGGGGGGGGGTCTTGGGGATTGATTGGAAGCAGGCTTTTGCAGTATAGATAGGGCATATGTTGTTTTAAAATTTTTAAAAAAAAAAGGGGTTTTTTTTGATGAGATTTTTCGCGGGGGACTACTTTGTATACGCCCACAACGGTCAGGGGGCAGGTTAATGGGAAGTTAAAGGGGTTTCCGGGGCAGAGGGGAAGGGTTTGCCCAAAAGGGTTTTTCCCCCTTTTCTCAAAACCTCTTTTCTTCCCTGCAGGACCCTTTTTATAGGCCTTTTTTGAGGGAAGGAGTGGGGAATAGGGAGAGGTGGGTTTTTGGGGGAGTGGTTTTGTGGGGTATGTGGAAGACACCACAGTTTTGGTTTAAAGGGGGAAAAAGGATTGGGAAGGGGCGTTAATAGAGTTTTTTGGGGGGGCGAAAAGGGATGAGGGTAAATGGAAACAAAGTCAAAGTATTAGAAGTAAAGGGACTGGGTGGGGGGGGGGGGGGGGGGTTTGGGGGGAAAAGTATGGGGAACGTGTGGATTGAATTAAGATGTGTGGGGTTTGGGGGTATATGGGGGGCCTGGGGGGAATGCACAGGAATAAATTCCAAGGGGAATAGCGAGTAGAGCGATGGGTAAAATGTGCGGGGGGAGGGTTGGGGGTGTAACCCTTGCAGCAGAGGGGGTGTAGAAAAAACACCCTTTTTTACCGTTTAAAGGGGTGGGGCGGGCAGAAATATATCCCCGAGGTTTGTGAGATATTCAGGAAATGGAGGGGTTTGGGTTTTTAAAAAATGTGTGGGGGAAAAGGGAAGCAATGGCCCACGGAAGGAGGTGGTGGTGATGGGGGTGCGGGGGTTTGGGGTGGGTCTTATAACCCTTTTGGGCACACAAATAAAGGCAGTGTTTGTGAACAGGGGATACTTTAGGGTGGGAGGGGGGAGGGGGGGAGGGGAAGGGGGGGGGAGAGGTCATGGGGGTTTTGCGAAAAAAGGGGAAGGGGGGAAAAGGGACTACGGGAGTGTGAAGATAAAGGTGCGAAATTTGTTGGAGTAAGGGGAAACAAAAAAAGTAATGGTTTAAATAGGTTGGGAGGCAGGTTGGGAGGGTTTTCAGTTTATACAGGGAGTAAAATACATACCCAAGTATGATTGGAGGGGCCCTTTTTGGGAAAACTTTGGAAAATCAGATTAAAAACCAAGGGTTTTTGGGAAATGGTTTATAATTCCCTTTTTGGGAATTCTGCTACAAAGGGCAGTGCTATTTAGAAAAAGGTTTTGTAGGTGCTGGGACTTGGTTTTTTATTTTGAGGAAAGGGGACGGCTTTTCATGCCAAAATATTTTTTTGGGAAAATTGGGGTTTTTAAGGGCTTTGGGTTTGCGAGAGTTTGGGTATAGTGGCGGGAGGGGGGGGAAAAAATTTCGACCCTTTTAGGGCTTTGCATTTTTTATGTGGGGGGGGTTTTTTCCCAAAACATTCGGAGGGGGTGATACATGTGTCTTGGGGCATGAAAGGGGGTGGGGGGGGGAATATTGGGGGCGGGGGCCCCTTTCGGCGATGTGTATCCTACAGTAACAGAAAAGGCCCCAAAAATGGGAGGTTGTGGGTAAATAGTTTTCCCTTGGGTTTCGTAATCCCGTCGGTAGGGGAAAAGTTTGTGTTTGGGGCTATTTAGACTGGATTTTTGGGTGGTTCTCCCCAAAATGGGGATTCTTTTTTTTTGGGGTTAAAGGGGGATGGGAAAGGGGGAATTTAATTGTGGTAGTGGGGCATTTGGGTTTTAAAGTCGTTAGGGAAAAGGGGGGGGGGGGGGGGGGGGAACTGGGGACATTTGGTTTTAAAAGACAGGGGTTTTTTTCGCTTTCGACGTCAGGTAAAGAACTTGAGCATGGAAGGGAAAAGCGAGTTTTTTTTTTTTTTTTTAAAACAATGGGGAAGGGGGGCTTTCTGAAGTCTTTTGCCAGGTTGGTTTTTTTTAATGATTGAGGTAAATACGGCCCAGTACATGTTTTATGGCTCCTAAAAATTTTTATTGTGTAACTTAGTGCGTTCAGTAAGTCTGATATTGCTCTGGAAAATTGTTAAAAAAAAATCTTGGGTTTAACATAAAACAAAAATTTTTAAATTATTAGTGAGCGAGTTTCAATTTTTGTGTACTGTTACCATAGTTGGTTTTTCTTTACCCTTTTTCCCAAATAAATATTTTATTTTATTGTAGAATTTTTTGTTAGTTCTCATTTTTTACGTTTTAATTTAACAAAAAGTAAAAGGGGTTGTGACGTCTAATTTCAAGTGGCCCTTTTTCTTGCAATGGGGGGAAAAGGGGGAAAAGTAAATTGGGGGGATCTAACGAAATGTCATTGGATATATGGACCCTATTTAAAGACGGGAAGGACTTTAAGATTTTTCAATATATGTATTTTAAATTCCCTTTTTTGGGTTTTTTTAAAATTTTTTTGGGGGGAACTCAGGGTGATAATGTACACCCATTTAAATCTGATAAGTTTTTGATAAGCTTAAATTTTAAAATTAAATTTTATGAAAAAGTATAATTTTGGTTTTTAGCTTTGGAAGGGAAAGAAAATAAAAAAACTTTGGGGATGGGGGGTAATTTTTTAAGCAAGATAATCAGCAGGATGTATTTAGAAAATGTAACAATTTTATTTTTCTGGGGCGGAACGAAAAGGGGTTCTCAATTCCTTTGTTATTGTACTTTAATTTTTTTTTAAATTCATGACTGTGGAGGTTTTTTGGTGGTGACGGCAGACTTTACTGGGCATGTGGGGGGGGGGGGGGAAGGTCCGGTAGTGTTTTAAAAAAAATCCACCACCGTGACGATACTGTTATCATGGGGTGAGGGTTTAGGGTGTGGATTGGTTTTTTTGGGGTGGATGGTGCCATCATGTTTCAGACTTTTCTTGTATTATAGTCAGCCTTTTTTGATGGCTGGTTGGTTTATCATGTTGTCAATGTCCTTTTTGCTCTAATTTTAAAGTAAGTGTCAATGAGTTACCGGGGAAAATGGTATTTTTTTCAAGGGGGGGGGGGGGGGTAAGCTTTCTAGGTAGGATATCGTTTTTTTACAAACCCTCTTTTACGGGGCACAGTCATAAAAGTAGTGTTTGATTGGGGTGCAGCAGCCAATCCTTTCTGTATTAGATCAGTGCTTTGGTATTTCTGTAGTCATGCAGATTATAGTGTTACTGCTTGTATCTTGTTTTATTTGATTATGTCCCATATATTTTTTTGTACGGTTTTAAATAAAATAAAAAAATTACCAAAACTTTCAAGGTTTGGGCAGATGGAATTAAGTAAAAATTTCTGTAGATCTACCCCCGCCTTCCCATAATAAAAGTTTTTTGGGGGGCTTTGATCGGGAAGTGCGGAATAAATGGTTTGGGGTGGGTTGGAATGTGTCTGCACTTCCAAGTGATGGGTGTTAATGTTGCAGTTTCATAAATGTGTAATACTTGGAAAAATTGATAGAGTGAAGAATTTACTTTCATTGGGGGGCCCCCCTGCCTTTGGGGGGGCGGGCAAGGTGTAAATCGGTCATCTTGGGTAGACCTCCTAAGCTTATTTAGAGTTTAATAAATTTAGAAGGGGTAGTTATACGAATATAACCATCAATTCTTTATACTTTAAAATTTTAAATTTTAATGCTGTTTCGCAGATAACTGGGTTTTTATGGTAGCAAGTGATGTCGTGCCCTGGATTTCCTCATTGTAAGTATTTTTCAACAACAAAGGGAGTCTTCATTTCCCTCGCGGTTATTGGGGGTGTGGTGGGCCAAGCCCAGAAAAAAAACTTTGACTTTTACT
>NC_069477.1:7226839-7247438 GCF_026875155.1 Cherax quadricarinatus | reverse complement strand
TACTTTTAACCCACGTAAAGGGGCGAGATCCCGTCGATCCCCGCCCTTCACACTGGAGAGCTCAAGACTCACTCTTGGAACCTCGTCACCAAAGACCATCCCGGGGACGTAGAATTCGTTTGACGAAGATTTAAACCCCCCTTCGGGGCACACCAAACCCCATCGTCCTGGATTCCATGGGTTCCCCCAAAATGATTTTTGGGAGTAAGACTTGCATGAAGAGGGTAAAATCGCCCCACAAGCAGCTCAAAACTTGGTATTTACCCCTCCTCACTCGCCCCTTTTTTTGATAAAAGGTAGCTCCCCTGAACAGCAAGGGGGCAGCGCCAACCTCACTCAAACCTGGTCAGCACGAATTAGGGGGTAGCCCAACATTTTTTGGGTTAAGTGATGGGATAGGGGCAGGGAGGGGGGTGTACCCCCCGGGATTGTAAGTGTGGTGTGTAATATTAGCATGGGAGGTTGTGTTATCGACTTAAATAGTTTTACTATTAATTTGTAATGTCAGGGTTTAAATAAAATATAAAAAAAAAAATACATGTATTAAAAAAGGGGGTTCGTTTTTGTACTGCTTTTGTTTTTTTTATATTTTTTTAAAAATATTACAAAATACAATATAAATAGAAAAGACACGACCCCAACTCCAGGTCAGGGAGTAGACCAAAATATAATGGCGCAATATGACCTGACAAAAAACCCTACACATACCTTAAGTCCCAAATTTGTGTGGTTCATAACCTATAAAAAACGGGGGGTTGTCGAGGCACAATCATCCGTTCACCACAAATTTAAAAATATTTTGTACCAAAATAGAGATAAAGTAACCAGGTAAATACACTGGAGTTTTACTGACAGCTGTATACCTGCCAACTACATGGTCATTAAGGCTGCCGGTCGCTTTTTAAGCACAAACAAAATTCTATAATCATTATAAGGGCTAAGTTTAGCCTCAGTATATTACATGAGAGAATACCCTTTAGGATATATAATTTTTTGCGCAAGGATAACAAATTGGGGGATGATACATGTGTTGACCATTAAAACCCACGTTGTCCCCAATGATAACCCTAAGTTTACCATTGGGCCTTTTTAAAATGTGTTCGACCAAATCAGGGGCCGGGTGTGTTTGGGGATCCCTTTTAAAAGGAAGAATGTTGGGGTGGGATCAGTTTTTCTCTCGAGCTTCATCTCCACGGTTTCGGTTGTTAATAAAAACATTTAAGCGAGTTAAAATTTCACTGATTTTTGTGTATAACAGTAATGATTTTTATTAGGTAAATTTAAAAATTTTAATTTTTTTTATTATTAACCTAGTTTTTGTAAGATTTTTTTTTTTTGCATTGGCTTCTTTTAATTTTTAGTATTTCGTAAAAAGGGTATTCCCCATTTTTTAACTGTTGGGTATGTTACTTTCTCAATTCACCCCAGGGTGCTGATGTACGTCTTCATCATGATGCCCTACATCCGCCTCCGCCCAAAATACGAGTCGCGATTCAACGCTCTTCTTCTCTTCCTGGCAATCTCCATTCTCTCAAGCCTTCCCCAGACCTTAATTTTCCCAGCTCGCCGGGTCACTCTCCCACCCCAAACCAAAAAATCTTCACGCCCCCCACATTCAACAAGATGTCCAATTCCATTTTCCCCGCCACAGCCCCCACTACAATCGACCCCATCCAGATTGCCCATCAAAAGGTTCAACCCCAGCACGAATTTTCCCCGGGTTCCCATTCGATTCAACCCAACAGCCCAGAGTTTTTCGGGGGCCCCTCATTCCCGATTGACAAAAGTATGCAAAATTTTGTAAAAATTTTTACTCCGCAAACTGTAATGAATCGGCAGCTCCTTTTTTCCAGCCCAAACCAACATTTCAACCATTTTTTCCCGAACAACCATTTCAGAGTCACCAACGCACGCTCCATGATTCGGTCTGCTGTACATTATTAAATGGAAAGTGTTTCCCTAAAGGTTTAAATTAAAAATTCAATTTTCGTACCCTTTTCACCAGGGAAATTTCTCTTTTCTATGCTTTTTTGGGGATGCTTCAGAAAGGTCATGCTTACCACTTTTCCTGGTGCAGGAACCAGGGTACATTTCTGGGAACAGGGTAAATTTCCCAGCCAAAGACTGGGGAAGGTTCCTACCCCGTTGTCTAGAAGACGCCCACGAGGACCTTTTATAAGCAAAAAATTGTCAGACGAAGTCTTAATAATTTTTTTTTTTTTTTTTTTTTTTTTTTTTTTTTTTTTTTTTAAACTTAAAATTTGCATAGTGTATCCTAAACCTAACGTCCTGTCTTCCAGATCCAGTACCATGGATCTGGACTTTTTTTTTTTTTTTTATATTTTATTTAACAACTTCATGTACAGATATTAATAGGTACATATATAAAAAAAATGATCAAGGGCAACATCAGTAAAACAATATATAAACACAAAACAATCCAGGCAACATCTGACAGTCTACTATATACAAGTTTTTATAACATATCACAATTTAAGGAGGAATAAAGTTATAATAACAAAGGCCACAAAATGGCTATTAATAAAACTCCTAAAATTACAACCTCAACACAATAATGCTCCAAGCTTAATGACAATCACCCATAATACCACTTCAACAAAACACCAGACCTACAATATGCCTTATTTAGAAACCTTTGCTGCAACACAGGTGACCCATCATCCCCCCCCCCACTCACACACACACATTGAAAAACTAACCTATCACCAACCTGAATAAACATGACATTAATTATCCTCATTTAGGATTATTATGACACAATGTCACTTTAGGAGCATTATTTAAAAACCATGTATGGTACAGGACTACCAAAATTACAATACCTTAAATAAGAACAATAATAATAGGTAATTACTACCAAAACTGATGCTGGCCCACGTTACAATAAAAAAAAAATAACTCAGAGCTTAAAGGGAAATTAGTGAAAGGAAAACCCTCTCAAGAATTCAACTTCAATTGCAATACCAGTGTAAGTGGAACATAATACGCTCCCAAAAGAAATATACACGTTATATAATTTATAGATTATACATTAATACAGTTATTATTTAATCTGCTCCTTCACCTTCCCTTCAAGGGAACTAAGCAAAACTTATCTTGCACAACCTCTCATCTGGTCCACACCAGTACCCCCAAATCACACCCAATCACATCACTGCATTCCAAGGAGGTGAGCCGTTGAAACCCCTGAACCCCCCCCTTTTTCCCAAAACCCACTCACCCCGGCAGTTAAAGCCCTTATAACGCCAAAAAAATTTCCCTATTGTTAGTCCTCTAATAACCTTCAGAAAAATACTCTTCCCACCTTTCCCAAAAATGTCTCTGTTGCGACACAAAGTTCGATAAAACGTCGCCCCCAAAGTCCTTTCTCAGCACATCCCCACCCACCTTCCCCTCATACCCCATAAAACATATATGTAGTCCACGATGACATATGTCAAACCTCTTACCACACTCTCCTCCACACCACTCATATCAAGACTCAACGCTCGCAATACCGCCACACCTTGGCCCCCCACCCTCACCACTACCTTACGCATCCATCCCCTGATGCACTCCAAACCTTCACAAAAATAGACGACATGATACCCCAGTTTCTTCCCCACTGCATCTGCCAAAACCCCCCATCCTCAAAAACCCCTCCTGTCTGGGAGCATCGCTCCCGTTGGCAAAATCCCATGCAGGAAACGGTACATAACCTCACGCGCCCTGGGTCGTACCTTAATTTACTAAACCCTTCGCCATATTACATCCCATGCTACATGGGTAGATCCCTTCAACGGCGCCACTACATGTCTCTCTAACAATTTACACAAAATTCTACCTTTATTTTTTCCTGGTTCCCTGGCAAAACATTAAGGCACGTAACACTGTCTCGCATTCCTTCATTTCCGCCCCTCCAAAACCATTTCCTCAGGTGAGCAGTACCTTATCTAGCTGACCCTCCTCCATCCCCTGCACTCATCACTTCCCTTTTAAAATAAACACACATTTCACGCGCTTTCTCAATCCAACAAACCCAACCCTCCCCTACATACCGGCAATGTCACTACCTCCCTTCGCAACCAGTTGCACCCTGAACCCCCCAAAAATTTGAACCCCATTCTAAGAATACTCGTGATCGCCTTTCCTGTTAACGCATCACAGCCGAAACAAACCAGACTTTACTATATATTTAATACTTTGATGACAATTACACGCTGCCTAAGGGTTTAAATGGTGAGGTCGCAGCTTTCCCCAACCGTCGCTGCACCTGTTCCACCAACCCCTATTCGAATTGCTAACCCTTGCAGCACTCAGGTCAGCCTCTTTACATGACACCGCAGATTTTCAGACTCCCGGTCCCCCGCGCACAACATCACACCCCCACTCTAACTCTCTGTCCACTCTCCCAGCCCATGATCATTGACTTTTAGTTTTTACCTTCATTCCAGTAGCCCCCCCAAAATTGTGCACAACTTCCCCCAAAATTTCCCTAACCGTGTCTCCTCACTTGCCAAAATAGTGGTATCATCAACATAGCCACCAAACCAGGCACGGCTTCAGCTCACCCTCCCTCCCCCCGGCCTTAGACGATCCTCCACCATCCTATAAAAGGGATCCTGAACACATGCAAACAATATTTGCGATAAAGGACATCCCTCCCGAAGACCCCGCTCCATGTTGACCCCCCCCCCCACACACCCATTGATTTGCACCCTTACCTTCGCATTTGAGTACAGCGTATCCACCCACCCCACTTTTTCTTCACCAAACCCCTGTCGTAGGAGAATATCCCAAAGCCTTTCTTTCACCTATCATAAGCCCCTTGCCAATCCAACCCCAAACCAAACGCCCCTCTTTCCCTTTCCATGTCCTCCAGGAACCCCCTTGATAATCCCGTGGCCCACGTTCATTGCCCTACCAGGAAAACCCAAAAACTGAGACTCAAACACGACCCTCCCCACAACACATTTAGCCGATTCCCAAGAATTTTCGCAAATAATTTATAATCAGCACAAAGCAATGAAATGGCTCGATAATCCGAAGGGTACTCTGCTGTTTCCCCTTTTGGGACCAACACCACCACCGCCGTTCCCTGAGATTCCCCCATCTTTCCTCCGTCTTTCATGGCATTCTTTAAACCTTACCTAGGAAACCCCTAAGCAGACCCAGTGCTGTACATAAAATTCGCTAGGTAAACCATCGACCCCGGGGTTGCCTTCCCCTTCCTCAGGTCCATAAGGGCTCTCCATATTTCCCCCTCCTCAATGACCCCACCCAGTCCCTCCCGATCACTCCTCCCCAGTTTGCAAGGCACTACTCACATCCCTTTCCCCAAGAACTCCACCATCCACCCACTACTTTTCCCGTTTCCTCAAACCATCTATCCTGCATATGCACTCATCCCTTGGTGTCCCTTAATACCTGACCCTCTCTAAAACCCCCCACAGAAGATATGATTGCAAACCTGGTATTGTAGTCGTTCGCTGTCGTACCTTCTGTCTCGCAGCACACAAAGCTGATGGCTTGTCCCCCCGAGTACTTCGTCTAACCCGCCGTACCCGTACAGCTGCAAAAACTTTCTTCTTGCAATCCCGTATTCTGTCCTTCAACATGTGTATATCCTCCACCGGGTACACCCCGGCCACCGCCCCCCCCGTAAAAATTCCGTAATCTAGATTCTAAGAAATTTGACAAGCCCATACCTCAATTGATTAATGCGTTGCCCTCCCTAAATAAAATGACGTATTCGTAACTTAGCACACTATCCCACCATCCTACCACGTCTTCCTCTGTTCTTCTGTCGGCACAGAGCTGTCCCAAAATTTTGCAAACGCTTCCACTCCTCCCTATCCCCCAAAACCATCGTGTTCATTTTTCCAATAACTTCCCTGCCCCCGGCCAAAGCACCCCATCCCACCTCCACTAATACCGCCCTATGATCGGAAGACACCATTTCTATATTTTTTAAAAGACTCAAACCAAAAAACCCCCGAGATAAAATAACCTGTCCAAACGACCCGCATATCCCCCTTATAAACGTATGTTCCACCTCCCCACAGGCCTCCCCCGAATGCATCACGTAACTGAAGATCTCTAAGCAGGCCCCCCAAGACTGAGGAAAAAATCCCGCTCCTCTGGGTTCCACGTCTGTCTTTTTATTACACAATTCCAATCCCCCCCCACAATCGCGACAGAGGGGTAACGTGCGTAGGTATACCACTCCTCCTGCACAAAATCCATCTTCACTTTCACGTCACTTTCTGCGGGGGCATACACACACACAAACGCCCTCTCTCTCCCTTTCCACCATCCTTCCACACGTAATACTCTCCCCCTCCCCCCCCCCTTTCCTATGCAATACAAACGGGCCCGCCCCCCGATCAAACACCCACCCTCCTTTTAAACGCTCAGACGGCAAACATAAGCCTGAACCCAGGGACCACTAATTCCGACCAAGCTTAAAATTGTGCTCCTGCACAAAAGCTACGTCAACCTTATACCTATTCAAAAACATCCGAAGCACTCCCGTTTAACACCATCACACAGACCATTAATATTTATTGTTACCACACCTGAGGCCAGCTTAAGGTTTCTTCCCGGGCCCCATGTCAAGATTCTTCCCTTTCAGACTGTTCCCTCGGACTGTGCCTTTGCCACATTTTTCCCCCTCCTTCCCAACCATCCCCCCCCCCTTCTGTTGTTGGCCCTCTCGCAGAGTCACTCTGGGCACCAGAACCCCATGTCTTTTTCCCCGGCTTTGGCCGTGTCAGAACATCGTCCGAATCTGACGCTGCTGCCCTTTTCCTTGTAGTCCCTCAGTTTCCATATCTGAGTCCTGGAGCCAGCACAATGACTTCCACCTCTACCACCCCTTAATCCCCCTTCATGCCCCTCCATGGCACTCGCACTGTCCACCACAGGTGCCAAACCCGCTCCTCCCCTTCCCACACACACCTTCTCCTGATCCCAGGTCTTGTTCGCTGTAACTCTCCCCTCCGTAGACTGTAACATAGCCTGTATCACCGTCTCCAACTCCCCCTCAATAGCCTTCCCCTGCTGCGCCCTTTTACCCCCTCACTTGACAACTGTACTGTTGTTTGGGGCCCGGTGATTCATGGATCACCACTTCTTCCGAATCCCCAGGAGGAGCCACCCCACTTCACTCCACATGCGACCACGCCCTCCCCTTGCACCCGTTCTTCTTTAGGCATGGGTGCTCATGCTCAGGTGCTCCGCCCCCTTTCCGGCCCAGGAGCCACTGTTGAGGGCCAGGTGAGTCATGGATCACCACTTCTGCCGATTTCCCCTGGAGGAGCCACTACCTCTTCACTCCACATGCGACCCCGGGCCCCCCTCCTTTCCCCCGTTCTTCCTTAGGGATTGGGTGCTCATGCGCAGGTGCTCCGCCCCTTGCCGGCCCAGGAGCCATACTCCGCTTGCCACAGTCTTGGGCCCCCATATGGTCAAATTCGCCACACAGTCGGCACGTACGCCTCTGCCCCGCATACGCTACCATTACCTGGGTTCTAAACTCTTCGAGATATACATACGAGGGTATAGGGTGCCTAAGCGTCATCTTGAGATTAAAAGAACCCCCAGGAAATCCGTGTAAGCACTTTTACCCATTTGCCAGGTTGGGCCAGATGTACAGTTCCATAACGTTCGGGAAAAAATTTTTGAATATCTACCTCATCAGCCTCAAAAGCACGTTGCGAAGCTTAACCCACGAATAATGTCGTGAGACATCAATCAACTTGACCCTCACTGCCGGTGTTACAGTAATGCGACATCTTGGTAACGATCAACCAAAACCTCGTATACTTGAGCAGTTAGCACTTTTACGAAAAATTCGATATACACCGTTCAGTGCCACTCCATATAATCCTCGTCTCTGATGCCATATGTCTCTCGTATAATTTTGGGCAATAACACATCGACTGACGTAAGTGTTAAAGCCCCACTAATAAGTTCAATGCCCACAGTATTCACTCTCCTGCGAATACCTGGCGCCATGTCGTTGACTGATTAGCTCTTCTGGGAAACAGTAGAGGGGTGCAAAGCACGTCCGCACTCTACCTCATCCAGACAGCGAATGCACAACACCTCCTCGTACCACTGCTGTCAGGTTACTGAGGAGCGTCAGGCAAGGGGTCTGCACGGCCCAATAGCGATGCAGACAATAAGCAACATAATTGTCAGACGTAAGTCTTAATAATTTTTTTTTTTTTTTTTTTTTTTTTTTTTTTTTTTTTTTTTTTTTTTTTTAAACTTAAAATTTGCATAGTGTATCCTAAACCTAACGTCCTGTCTTCCAGATCCAGTACCATGGATCTGGACTAGTGGAAACAAACTAGGGTCTTCCTCCTGGCAGTGGTACCCTGGACGTCCTCTAGTCTACAACAACTGGTCTTTCACTGGCGGGTCTGTGTAACCCTTGTGGGTTTTAAGTTTTGTTCCCGTAATTAGATTTTTTTTTTTTCACTTTGATATTTTTTTAAGTATAAAGTCTAAAGTTTTCTTTCTAGGCTTGGCCGACCACAGCCAGATAACCGCGAGGGTAATGAAGACTGCCTTGGTGTGTTGAAAAATACTTACAATGATGGAATCGCATGGCACGACATCACTTGCTACCATAAGAAACCAGTTATCTGCGAAACTAGCATTCAAATTTAAAATTTTAAAGTAATAAAGAATTGATGGTTATATTCGTATAACTACCCTTCTAAATTTATTACATACTCTACAATAAGCTTAGTGAGGTCTACCCAAGATGACCTGATTTACACCTTGACCGCCTCCACCAAGGCAGGGTGGCCCCAATGAAAGTAACCATTCATTCACTCTATCAATGTTATCAAGTGATTACACTAGTTATGAAACTGCAACATTAACACCCATCACTTGGAAGTGCAGACACTACTTCCAACCCACTCCAACCATTTATCTCACGCACTTGCCGAGTCAAAGCCCCTCCCACAAAACTTCTATTATAGGGAAGGCGGGGGTAGATCTACAGTAATTTACTTAGTTCCATCCTCTGCCCAAACTCTTGATAAGTTTTGGTAATTTTTTTATTTTATTTAAAACTCGTACAAAAAAATATATGGGTACATAATCAATATGTAACAAGATACAAGCAGTAACACTATAATCTGCAGTGACTACAGAAATACCAAAGCACTGATCTAATGACAGCATGATTGGCTGCTGCACTCCAATCAAACACTACTTTTATGTACTGTGCTTCACGTGAAAAGATGGTCTTGTAATAAAAACGATAGTCCTACCTAGTAATGCTTACTCCCCCCCCCCCCTTGAAAAACATACCACTTTCACCCGAGTATACTCATTGACATCTTACATTTATTAGAGCATTAAGGACATTGACAACATGTATAAACACAATCCAGCCATCTAAAAGGCTGACTATAATACAAGAAAAGTCTGAAACATGATGGCACACATCCACCAAAGAAACCAATCCACACCCTAACCCTCATACCCCATGATAACAGTATCGTGCACGGTGGTGGATTTAATACACTACCGCTGACTCTTCACCCCCCCCCCCCCCACATGCCTAGTAACTGTCTGCCGTCACCACTCATAACCTCCATCAGTCATTGAATTTAAAAATACATTAAAGTACAATAACAAAGGAATATGAGAACCCCTTATCGTCTCCGCCACAGAAAAATAAAATTGTTACATTTTCTAAATACATCCTGCTGATTCATCTTTGCTTACAAAATATCCCCCATCCCCTATGCTTTTTATCTCTTTACTCCAAAGCTAAAAACCAGATTATACATTTCATCAAATTATATTACAATAAGCATATCAATACTTATCAGACTAATAGGTGTACATTATCACCCTGAGTTCCACGAAATTTACATAAGAATTAATACATATATTGACAATCTTCAGTCCTTCCCGTCTTCTAAATAGTGTCCATATATCCAATGACATTTCGTTATGATCCAGTCATTTACTTTTCCCCTTTTCCCCAGTGCAAGATAAATGCCACTTGCATTAGACGTCACAACACCTTACATTTGTTCACTTAAAACGTATAAAATGAGAACTAACAAATAACTCTACAATATATAGATAGTTATTTGACAAAGTGAAGAATACCAACTATGGTAACAGTACACTAGAAATTGTAACTCGCTCACTAATACATATTCCCATTTTTGTATTATGTTCAACAAGATATATTTTTAACAATGTTCCAGAGCAATATCAGACTTACTGTCACGCACTAAGTTACACAATATAACTTATTAGGAGCCATGAAACATGTACTGGGCAGTACTACCTCAATCATTAACAAAACCAACCTGGCAAAAGACTTCAGAAAGCCACCCCTTGCCATCTGTATTAAAAAAAAAAAAACTCGCGTTCCCTTCCATGCTCAAGTTCGTACCTGACGTCGAAAGTCGTAAAACCCCTGTCTCTTAACCAAATGTCACCAGTTCCCACCCCCCCCCCCTCATTCCTAACGACTTTACACCCATATGCTCCACTACCACACTTATTCCACCTTTCCATCCTCCATTAATCTCAAAAAAGAAATACCAGTTTAGGGAGAACCAGCCAAATCCAGCTCTAAACTAGACCCAACACTAACATTACACCTACCGAAAAATTCCCATAAAAAAAACATTTCCAACCCCCTTGGCCTTTTCTGATCTTGAAAAGTCCCCAACCCCCCCCTTTTTTCCCCCCATTGATCACCCCTGTTCACGCCCTCCAATGCCTTGGCCCCTCCCAAAAAATAAACCCAAAATTTTCCCCCCCCCCCCCGCCACTTCCCAAATTCTTAACCATGCCTTTTCCCCCAAATTTTAAAAAATTTCATGAAACCTCTCCCCACTAAAACCCCCTCCTCCCAAAACCTAATATTTGCACTACCTTGTACTGTTCCAAAAAGTTTAAACCCCCCCCCCCCCCCCCCCCCCCCCCCCCCCAACCCCCCCCCCCCCAACAACTTTAAAACACCCCTTCATTCCTGAATTCTCCAACCTCTCCCCCTATTTTTTTTCCAGCCCCACTTTAACTTACACCCAATGTTCCCCCTTTCCCCCAAACCACCCCTTAAAGCCCTCCCCATCCCCTCCACCCTTCCCCCTCCCCCCCCAATTCGCTCTTCCTAACCCTTCCTTGGAATATGACCCCCCCCCCGCCGCCTTACCCCCACCCCCCACCACCCCAAACCCCAATCCTTAAAAAAACCCTTCCGTTCCAATACCCGCCTCGGGGGGAATTTTTCGCCCCCCCCCAATTTTACTGTACCAAAGGGGTTTTTTCCCCCCCTCGGGCGCAAAGGAAACCCCAGCCCCCACCCCCAACCCCCCGCTCCCGTTTTGGTTTTCCCGGGGGCCCCCCGGGGCCCCATTCCAAACCCCCCTTTTTTTCTCGTTTCGCCCAAACCCCCCCCCCCCCAAGTCTTTTAATGCTTTGATTTTGCTCCTTTCCCCTCACCTGCGCCCCACCAAAAATCTCATTATACGTCCCACTTCCCCAATCCTATTTCCCTCCTCCCAAAACTTGGTGTATCCACATACCCCACAATACCACTCTCCCAGGACCCACTCTCCCTACCCCACACCCCTTTCCTCTAAAGCCTATAAAAGGGGGCCCGCATCAGAAAAAGGGGTTTTTGAGAAGGGGCAACCTGTCCAAACCCATCCCCTCTGCAGGGCAACCCTAATTCCCCTTTAAAACCTGTACCCTGACCTTTTGCAGGGTTAAAAAGTAGTCGCCCAGCGCACAATCTCATCACAAAAACCCTTTTTTTTTTTAAAATACACAACAAGTTATCATCTGTATAACCCTGTTCCAATCAATCCCAAGACCCCCCCCCCTTTTTTCCCCTCCACAAAACCCTTAATTCTTCTGCCCTCCCTACTTCGACGGGAAATCCCACATGCCCTCTATGTAGGATCGGTCAAGCCCTTTTTCATAGGGTTTCCCTAAAACCTTCGCAAAAACTTTAAAATCTCAACATGAGGGGATCCCCCTAAAAGCCCCCAAATTTCTTCCCCCCCCTCCCTTATAGACCAAAACTACTACCCCGTGCCCGCGATTCCCCAACACCCCCTTTCCTTCATCAATCCCAATGTGTATATGAAATTTTTGGAATTCCATCAAGCCCGGGCCCTTTTTCCCCTACTCAAGCCATTTGCCTCCCCCCCTAAAAAACCCCGAATTCCTTTTCCAAATTCCCCCTCCCTCCCCGCTTTAAAAATTTTCCCTAAGCCAAAAATCGCATAATTGCCATTCCCTGGGGGTTCTAAGTCCTCCCCCACCCCTTTCACATCTTAATCCCCTAATCGTGGTTCTGTTGCCTATTCCTAAATCCCTCCATCTGACGGTTTGTCACCCCATAGAACTCCTCTAAACCCTTTCCCCCACACATATCGCATCAAAAAGAGAATTTTTTTAACCCCAAACTTCCCTTAAAACCTCTATTTCCCAGTCTAGCCCCCCCCCCCCTTAAAACAATCATTTAGTGCCCCCCAAAAAATTTTTGTAAACCATACCTCCACCTTGCCCCCTCCCTTTTCCCCTATGCTGGAAATATCCCTAATCTGCAATTTAGCGTGCTTCTCCCACCCTTTCCCAAAAATCCTCCCCTTTTGTTTTGAGCCTCCCTAGTGCTTCCCCATTCCCCAAAAAACAACCCCCCCCTCTCCCTGAAATAGCCTCAATTTTTCCAAAACCCCCATATAGAACCATCCCCCCTCTGCCAAAACGGGACGAAAGGGGGGAAAAACCTAATCTTTTGTCATTACACGTTTACGTTATATTGGTTATATAATAGATCCAACCTGGCGCATAACCCTCCGCATAAAAGTGGCTCTACTTTTCCCCCCACGCCCCCGAGTCTAACCCCCCCATCCCCAATATCAAGCACACACCTGCCCCCTCGCCCACATCCCCTTTTTCCTATTACAAATTCCCCTCCCCCCTATTATAGGGAAACCCCTTGGTAAACCCCACATTGAAAAAACAAAACCTCCCCCTTTCAAATTCCCTTCCCTATGTTACTATCGCCCCGGGATATAACCCAAAAAAATACTTAAAAACCACCCAATCCCTTCCCCCCTCCCCCCCCTTTCCCACTTGACCCGTGGAATGGGCTGGACTCCCTCACTGCCATGCCCCCCCCACCCCTTTTAATTTTTCCCTTAAATCCAAATACATCCTAAAAAACCCCCTTCGCCTCACTCTTGCCATACTTTTAAATTGTGTTTTTTGAATAAAACACATCAATTTAAAACGCCCAAAACATCTAACCATACTCGTTTACCCTCAGCTCTAAAGGGCCATTCACGTTTTTTCGTTTGACACTTAAAAATTCAGAAAGGGTGGCTTTCCTCTTGTCTGTGTCCTGTCTGTTCCACTTTTTTCTCTTTGTCTTTTTCCCCTGCATTTTCCCCCTGTCCCCCTCCCCCCCTGTGCACTACCCTGCCCCTTCTTAATCACTCTGCCCCGTTTCTTCCTGTACGCTGAGTGGTTTTTAACCTCACGAAGCCCACCCTCAAATTTCCCTATCAGATTTCCATTGCCCTTGGCACCCCAGCTTCCCCCTGTAGCAAGCAAAAAGCCCGGCTCTGGGAAATTTAACAACCTTCCAACCCAAGAATTTCCCGTCTGAGTGGCCCCCCGGCCCTCCAGGAAAAGACTTTAAACTCTCCGAGGGGCTAGTAACTCCGGGATCACCGGTCCTTTCCACCCCACAGGCTGCTGCTCAAATCCCGGGGGCCCTTTGCGGGGGGGGCATCCGAACCACTGGTAGTGTCACACAATTTTTAACACGCCCTCCACTTCGTCCGCCCAATTACCTTTGCCTACTGCACTCAAAGTCTTCGGCAGAGGTTCCACCTGAGACTGACTACTTGCCGTTCCCAAGGCCGCGGCGCTCCTGCATTACCACATCCGGCCGCCATGTGGTCAAAAGCGCCGCACAGGCGACACGTCTTTCGTTGTCCCGCGTAGGTCACGTACAGCTGTGTCCTAAATCCTCCAGGACAACATACAATGGAATAGGTCTTCTTAAAGACATCTTGACGGTATAAGATCCAGCCGGCAACCCTTCATAGATTCCCTCCGTCCATCGAACTAAAGTTATAGCATGCACCTCACCATATCTTTGAAATGTCTCCGATATCCACATCGTCTGCCTCGAAATTATTATTATTATTATAATCAAAAAAGAAGCGCTAAGCCACAAGGGCTATACAGTGCTGCAGGGTAGGGAAGGAAGCAAGGGAATTGGATGGCAGAAGGGAGGGGGGATGATCAGCAGGTTACAGAAAACAGCGGGACAGGGGATAGTACGGGGGTAGAGGGTAGCAAGAGATTGAAGTAGAAAGGGCTGAAAGTATCATAATTTGTGAAGTCAGTCAGTCGTTGTCAAAAAGTCAATGAGAGAGTCCGGATGAAAGGTGGGTCCATCAGTGAGAAGGGAAGGTAAAGAGAGAGCAGCGGAGAAAAAGACGACGACAGAGGAAAATTTTCGTGCTCGTTGATAAAGGGGCAGTCCAACAGAATGTGGCTGACTGATAATGGAGCTTGGCAATTCTCACAGAGGAGGAAAGACGCCTCTCCATGAGATATCCATGAGAAAGGGACGAGTATGGCCAATGCGAAGAGGGGAGAGAGTAGTCTCCCAACCTCGACACGGGTTTGATAAGAAGCGGCCAGTAACCTATACTCGGTTTAATAGACTGAAGTTTGTTCCCGAGCATAGTAGACCAACTTTGTTGCCAACGGGGGGTAAAGGGGGGAAGATATTACAGCAAAAATGGGCCATAAAATGAATACCTCTATAGAAACGGGTAGGTCATGTACTGCTGACCGCGCAGCAGTGTCTGCCTGTTCATTGCCCCGTACGTCAACATGATCAGGGACCCAACAAAATACAATAAACTTTATGCTTGGTAAAGATGCGGCGTAGCCAAGTTGGATACGGAGGACTAAAGGGTGAGGTGTATCAAATTTTTGTATAGCCTGTAAAGCACTAAGGGAGTCTGAGACAACCCAAAAGATGACACAGGCATAGATGCAATACGGATAAGTGCTGTAAGGATGGGATATAATTCAGCAGTAAAAATACAGCCGAAGATAGTAAATGCCCTTGTACGACGCTGTCCAGAAACACTGCTGCGAATCCTACGCCGTCAGAAGACTTAGAGCCATCTGTGTACACGGCAATGGCAGAGAATGAGAGTGGGAAAATGGTCATGAAAAAGAGAGCGGGGAAACGGGCGTAGACAGTTTGGGGTTTCGAGCAAGGGAGGGAGAAAAAACAGCTCGAACAGCTGGAACTTCCCAGGGGGGTAGGGAAAAGTGAATGCTACATGTACATAGAAAGGTGGTAGTTGAAGAGAAGACAAGAGCGAATGAAGGGGAAGAGAGAAGGGACAGAGTAAACAGGGGCGTGCGAACAAATAAAGAAGTCACTATATCAGTGACCATTCTATTTAAAGGGAAGGATTGCGGAAAATCGTGAGAGCGTACATAGTAGCGCAGGCAATGGGTATCACGGCGATCGGATAAGGAGGAACGTTCACTTTGAAGAGGTTTTCGACAGGGAAGCAAAAAGCACCAAGGCAAAAACGTAACCTTTGGGTGATGAATGGGTTAAGGTAGAGGAGACAGGAATGCCGCGAATAGATCTGGTCACCAAACAAGTTCGATAAAAAAAGGGTGGAATGTAGGCAAAGGAGGTTTCGACGCGCCCCCCACAAGATACAAGGTTTTAAGAAGGTTTAGCGGCGTGACAAGTTGCCCCTTTAGAAAGGGAATTGAGTTTTTAGGGTAACCTACATCAAGAGGGGCCCAAAACTACTATCCCGTTCAGGGTACGGGGGCCTAAGGTACAAAAAAATACGGAGATGACAGGGTCATGAAAGGATTTGGTGGGGTTTTTTTGGAAAATTTAAACCCCGTGTGGTGCCCAATTTGGGAAAAACGGGCGACTGCATGTTGGGGAAAAAACGTAAAGGGGGTGACAGCAGCCCTGCACAGGCAATGCGAAATCACAACATGAGGAGCCCCAAAAATTTGATGGAAACAAGGCCAAAACATTAACAAGGGGAAAAAGTTTTGTGCTCAGAAACTTTCCCTGGGGGACACCTTCGTTTGGATAAAGTCCGGGGAAGCACATTATTAAACCCCCAACCCGGGAAATGCCTGTCAGTTAAAAATTCTTAAGGAAGGATGGAGATTCCCTCAAAGGCCTAAGGAGTGGGTTTGGGGGCTAAAATATTTTCCCTCCAAGTTGTTTCATTGCCTTCTCAAGTCAAAAAATATGGCAAAACTGAGGGGTTATTCGAAAAGGCATTATGAAAAAGTATCCAAGCTAGTAGGGGTTATGTAGAACCCCCCCTACGAAAGCCAAAAATTGACGAGGGCTTTTTTTTCCCTAAATACCACACAAAACTCTATTTACTGGGCGTTCCATTACTTTGCAAACTGCACTGGCAAAAAAGGGGGACGATAGGGGGAGGTTTCTGTCCCGTAGTCCCTTGTTTGCGGAAGGGAAACAATGGCGGATTTTCCAAGCGTGGAAAAACTCCTTGTGACCAAAAAAGATTGAAAGGCAAATAGGACGCAAGGGCTGACTGAGTAAATGTTGTAATCAATATGAATGTCGTCAGGCCCACTGCGATGACGACAACTAGAGTTTTGCCCCCATTCTTAAAGTGTAAAAGGCACATTATATGTTTTCTCTAAAGGAAAAAAAGTCCAAGGGTCTAACTCTTGGCAGATTTGAGGAAAAAAAAGGGGGGGCATGATGGGATCCCTAGAAAACAGACCAGAGATTCCCAATTTTCATTGGCAACTCAGGGGGTTTTGCTATATCAACACCGGAAACCCCGCAAACAGGGCCGGGTCAGGAAAATATTTACCACTCTTTTCGTATTTTTTTCCAGACTGCATCAAAAGGGGAAGCAAGGTAGGGTGGAGAAAAAAAACTCCCCAGCAGTCGTTTAGCGCACGGATGACAGGGCGAGCGCGCACGCTTCTGTTTAAAATCAAGGAGTCGCTCTGTGGTTCTATTGTCCCGGTACCTCCCCCAGCCCCTTTTAAACACTGCACGACCAAGCGGAACCACCAAGGACCATTTTGAAATTTGCAAAAACCCGGGGACGAAAGAGGGGTAAAGCTCTCGATGGAGGACGAAAAAGGAACCTCTTTAAAAACATTAGGTGTGAGTAAATTTCCAATTTTGCCGAAAAAATTCCCAGCGGGGGTGCAAGAGGGGCAAATATAAAGGGGGAAATTTAAAAAGTTTGGGGGAAATGACACTGTCATTAAGTCCCGGGAGAACAACCAAGTGAAGTCTAATGCGGTGGAGGAAGAGCAGACTGAGAGATCGGCAAGAGAGAGTAGGTCCCCAGGGTCAAAATGGGGTGAGAATTATTTTAAAAAATGGAGGGGGTGGGGGGCAAGAAAAGCCTTATAATTCCACGGAATCACAGTGAGACCCCCCCAGAGGAAAGGTGGGCATTTAAAAACACCAAGTAACAGAATCGGTGGCGGTAGACGAAACAAGGAAGGGAAAAACCGGGAAAAGATAAGCCCCGAGAAGGAGAGAGAATAAAGAACAGAGCTTTTCCAATGTAAGTGGATCGGGTGCTGGTAATGCAGCGAATAGAACAAATAGCTGATGGTACGGGAAAATCATGCGGAGAAAAGGGGATTTTATTTAAAAGGGCCCATCAGAAAAAATCGAAAAAATACAATAAATTTGCCTGGATGGAAAAAATCACAGAGTGTAATTTTTTTGGTTCCCGTAAGCAAACACCAACAGGGCCAAACTGGGAAAGTAACATCGAAGCTCAAAACCCCATTACCCCTGAGGGCTATATTCCACTGTAAATAGGCCATGATTGGCAATGAAAAATCTTAAAAACCGCAGGTAAGGGTTCCAAGGCTGAAGGGTTAAAAAGTCCCATGCGGGGGCAGTGGGAAAAATTTAACAGCGAAGGAACGGGCGCTGTGAAAAAAAAAAAAGGGGGTTCGCAATGGGCAAAGGAGAAGGAAAGAGTGGGAAGGGGGATCAGTGTCCATTGATGGTTTGGTCTCGCAATATATTCAGAGATTGCTTCAATGTTTTGGAATTCAGAGATGTCGAGGGAGGCAGTTTGGGGAAAGGAGGGGGGGGATGAGAAAGATGGAACTGTATTGACTGTACCAAGGTAGGGGGGGGGGGGGGGAAAGGGTGGAGGGAACTGGAGAAGCGTGGCAGGGGACAGAAGAGGCAGGAACCTGGGAGGTGGCAGAAGAGGAAGAAACTTGGGAGGGAACAGGGGAGGAAGGTACATTACGAGGAGGGTGAACCTCTGCACTTGTAACTGAGCCAGTGAGAGGGGAAGAACTAGGGACAGAGACAGGGAGGGTAAAATGAGGAGGTGGAAGATGGGTAGGTGTTACCGGACCTTTTTTTGACTTTTGAGAAGTAGAGGGACGATTGGGAGGTGGTGTCGTACGAGCTCTCGTCGATACTGAGGCTTGTGAGAGAGAACTCGAAGAAGCGAGATTAGACTGAGGCGTTGAAGTAGGGACGTCTGAGCCGAGGACAGCAAAAGGATTAGATACAGGAGTGATTATGGGAGAGGTAACCACAGAGGTGGGTGTAGAAGATGGGATACCAGAAGTGGGGGGACGTTTTGAAACACGGGAATAAGAAACACGTGGGAGTCTCCCTTGGAGGCGGAGATGAGAAACTGCCATGGCATAAGGGAGACCTTCTGTCTCTTTGAGGTAACGGATTTCCCGCTCGTTTAAATAGACCTGACAACGGCGAGAGTACGAAGGGTGAGCCTCAGGACAGTTAAGGCAAGAGGGAGATCGATTGCAAGACGTATTAGAATGGTCATCGGCACCACAGACTGGGCATTCGGCGATAGATCTGCAATATTTCGCTGGATGGCCAAATCTCCAGCAATTTCTACACTGTTGTGGTGTAGGGATCACCTTTTGAACTTGTAACCGATGTCCTGCTATATAAACTGAGGATGGGATTCTCGCTGTCAAAAGTTAAACGAGCCACATTGCTAGGATATCGTCTCCGCCCACGGGCAGGAAGAACGTAAGTGTCTACCTTGAGGATTGGGAGATCTTGGAGTTCCAGCTGTTCTAGAATGTCAGTGCCACATGTCTGGAAATTTTGTTGAACTATGGTATGGGGCAGAATGACGGTACCACTACAAGAATTGAGGGAATGATGTTTTTCAAGAGTGACAGGAACAGTATCGATATGGGAAAGACGAGAGAGCTCATGAGCCTGGGTAGCATTCTGTACGGTAATGATGCGCATACCGCTCTTAAGAGCATGAAAAGAAATATCTTTACCAACATGGTGTAGGAGTGCCTTGCCAATACTATGGTCAGAAAGATAGGCAGTAGAGGAAGTTGGTCATAAAGTGAAGAATTTAGTCCACTGTTCAGTCTGAAACTGAGCATGGAAAGGTAGTGAAGGACGTGTCGATCGTTTCTGAGAAGAACGAGAAGGTGGAGAAGTATCAGCAGGTAATTGTCGTTGGCGTTTAGGCGTGGGACCAGAGTTGGTCCGACAGAACGGGTCGGCGATTTGAAAATTGCCGCACCGTAGAGGGAGAGGCCGGAAGCATAGTCAGAGGAGAGCGAAGGTCCGACAAATCGAAGGAGTCAGTCGAGGCCTCAGTACCTGAAGCGGGTGAGGAAACAGCACCGGCAATAGGTACAGAGGCATGAGGAATGTCTGAAGAGTGATCCAAAGACGAGGCGGGGTCAGAACAGGGTGCAGTATCAAGAAGGGGCCCGGGGGTACCAGGTTCATGGACTAGGGCTGCCATGGTTAGGTTACTTTTAAGAAAAAAAAAATAAAAAAAAAAAAAAAAAAGTGGGGACCGGGGAGGGATAGGTCCTAGGAGGAATGAAAGGGCCAGAAATCTCCCTCCGCGCCCAAGAGGACCTCAGCACCGCAAGTAGCGCAGATGCAGCATGGAACCCGTGCCATACCCTACCCATCATGCTAGTAAACTAACAATCCAGGATAGCAACCTCACATCTGCCGAGCTACCTCGGTGGACAAAGAGGGCGGCCGGATATCCGCCACAAAGCATACCTCCTTCGGCCACCACCCCCGGATCCGAAAGGTGGCTTCCAGAGATACACTCGTCGCCTGAAAGACACCCAAAGCTACTCCGGGATACCGGAGAGGGATCGGGACATCCCCAGGCAATCCAGATTCCACGGCAAACTACGCCACCGCTAAGAACCTCAACAGAATGGGATGGACCCCCGGTATCCTTTCCTCTACCTAGGAACTAGCACACCTGTGGGAGAAATCCCAAAGGACAAAAAGAGGAAGGGCAAAAGGGAGGGGGAGGAAGAAAGGAAAGAGGGGTGGATGGGGAGGATGGGATAGGGGAGGGGAGATTGGGGGGTAATTAGGTTCGGTCTGAGGAAGACCAATAGGTCTAATTCCTCAGACCAAGAGCCTCTTCACCACGCCAAGGAGCCCCCCCTTGAAGAGGTCTGTCTCGAAAGGAACGTTGCGGATCCTCACCCAGGTGTAGTATTTGAG